>QLPL01000025.1:453040-927400 GCA_003314315.1 Annulohypoxylon stygium
TTTTTTTTTTTTGAATTGAAGATAAATATCTGATTGATGATTTCATACGAAACTGCGTATCTATCGAAAATTACATTGTGATTTTAGATTCGGGGATTGAAAACACCTGAAGTTGATGGGCTGGTTTCGACTCGGGCACCTTCAGGGCCCGCCTTGGTGGCCTTATCCCCTAATGGCGCGTACCTGCATACGTACCTACTGAATCATACGCGACTCACCGACCGCTTGCAAATCAAATTGGGAGATGTGATGCGGGGGGAAGACGAACCAGCTCATCGCCTTTTTGGTTTGAGTACAAAACTAGCATCCATGGGTGACTATTTGGATGGCGTGCATAAAACGTTATCCGATTACATCTGGTTCGTTTCCAGAATGCACGGCAGAGAATGAGACGATTCGAAGAGTCCATCGTGATGATCGTGGAAACGATCTGTGAATGTCCAACTAGGGGACCCTTGTAAGACCAACTGGGTATGGATTGACATTGCATCGAGCGAACGTCCACGGTGCGTCCATAGATGCGCCATAGGTCGAGACGGAACGTTTATGATTAGAACACTACTTAGGCACAAAAGTGCGCTAAAGTCCACGTCATCAATCCCATTGCACCCCAATCCCGTTGACATTTCACATTGTTGCATTTTGTATATTCTATGTTCTATATTGCGAAGGATTACCAGATTAATCCCTGTAGACAACCTTGACATAGCTCCAGAGCTTATCTCATTCCCGTCCCACTATTGAAGTGGGACGTGGATGATAGATCCAATCTATCGGGTAGTACCAGGATCCTGCGGATGCTTACACTTTCTTAGACCAAACTCTATAAGCCTAATTCAACAGCAATAGTTGTTAGGTAGGTACAAAACACCATTGTAATGCATATCTGCACATATTAATTTAACCCAAAAAGTATGGACATGAAATTTGATTTTCATGTTAGTCTAATAAGACTAAATACCAGTTCATGTAGGCAGAGACAGAAGTGCACACGAGATCAAAGAAAAGTCTTTAGAAAAGAGGGCGTCGTATTGCGGCTCTGCTAAAATCATCCATGGATAAAGTAGGTAGGTATAATACAAGCAGATAACGTAGTACGCTGCTATGTGCATGACGATTTGAGATAGACCTCCAGGTCACTACAGCCGAAAATAGGTAACTATGCTTAATTCACAATCTATTTCAGGATACGGATGCCCCGATGGCACAGAACAGAATAGACGACCCCGCAAGTAAGCTGATATTCCTGTGTTACGCATACAGTTTAACTGCCAAGATTAATACATGAGATATTTTGAACCCAGCGGATAGATCGAAAGGGAGGAGCCGAAGCTAGAAGCGCGGCATCCAGAAGCTGCCAAGAATCGGTTCTCCTCTGAGGAAATGGATGGAAATTTTGGTCGAGTGAGTGTATGGAAATATCAAAATCTGCCCAGAATGTGACATCGTAACTCTCGAGTCTTTGACTGAGTACCTAGGCACCTACCGAGGACAATTAAGCGACAAAATAATATCTTAGACGCCACTTGAGCATGATAATAAGAAGTATCTAGTACTTGGTACGATCGGATATGCAGCTAGCCGGTCCCCGCACGCTTACATGCCTACTAGGTATCAAAGAACCGACAAATCGTGATGTCGGCGGGGTGAGCTGCGGAGACTAAAAACTGGTTTTCTTTACCTACTAGGTACCTAACCTAATGTCATCTCGTAGCATTGTGGGTTCTGGCCCGTGTGAGCCCCGGCGAGCATCGAATAATAAGCCAGCCTTACATATCGATTAAGGTTACCTAGCAGGTTCTCATCACGACGAGGCCAGTATTAGGTACAGGCTTGATAACATTCAGTATATCTAGGTACCTGTCTAGGTATGTTGGCCTTAGTCGGGCGTGTCAACGAACTTGCAGATCCTGCCGCAACTCCGGCATTAGCGCGGACCTCCTGAGTGCCATATTTTCTTTTAACGAACCACATTCAGGACACCCCTGCATGCTTACCGAGTAGGTACTTTTATGGAGCTACATTACATTAAACAGGGAACACTTACTTTGTAGCATTGGAACATTTAGCAGCGAACAATCGTACATTTGCAGGGAACAATTTCGCAACGCACAACATTTAAATTGTGACTCTGAAAAATATTTTGACATTGCGCATCTGATATTGCACATTTGGCAAGATATGTTTGAAAAGGTGGATGTGGCAAGACACGAGATCTACAGAGGTGCAATTTTTTCAGTCGTTTTTCCATTTGACCTCAACCAATCAGACATCGAGTCCATCGATACAAAGGCTCGAGAGTGAAAGCTCTCCGGATCCGCGGACAAGTCTCATCACAGCTCGTCACAAATTGGAGAGATTCCGCAATTTATTCCGTAAACCTCGCATCGTATACGGTCGATGCATGAAGAGTTTTCTTTACATGCCAACGTATATACGGAAATTTGAATATAAGTATCATCTTTGTTATATCCCTTGGCAAAGTATCAAAATTTCCAGTCGAAAGGTTTGGTCAGCCGTCGTTAGATATCACTCAAGTACGTAAGCGGGCAACGGTAGGTAACATCAGTCGAATTTTTGACTGGGACGCGCACGTGGGAGAATGTGCGCATGGATTTCTACACACGATATGCCCAACGCAATGTGTTGCCCTCGGATCATTCGAAGATACCATGATACCTACCTAGGTACCTACTCGACAACTTTTACTGCGAGTATTTGTCCGGATCTCCCCGATTCCTCAGATCGGTCGAGATGGGTTTGAGCTGTTAAACAATGATCGAACATGTCGAGCATGATTCGAGGCATGTCTTGCAGGGGTTCCTGCGGTATAACCGATAGCTTCTGTCAAAGACGGCACGCAAACCAACCGGATTACCCGTTCGACATACCCTGCTTCGTCTATATGCCTTCATCCCTAGCCGAGTGTCAGAAAAGGTATATCGGGATGGGAGCCGAGATCAGCTCTATAACTGTGACCCCAGGAGCCAGCCTTTCTCAAGTTGTATTGTCGAAGGTGTCATGCAGAGCAGGCGAGGAGAGCGGATCACTTCGGTCTCAGCGATATAGGATGTAAGGATTTCCAATTTCGAACTTTGGGGTACCACTAGAGTGCAAAAATACCGGGGAAATAACTCCGTTGACTTTGAGTTGTGATATCGTAATACCGGTAGCCTGCCGTCTTCACTACGAGTGTCCGGATCTTGTAGTAGTCTGATACCATAGGAGTTTCCCGGTCTGCTATGCCTAGGTAGGTACTAGCACTAGCTTGTGATGCTCCCTCGCGCCTCCGACACTGTACTTTGCACTTTAATTAGGAAAACGGGCAGCGATTGCTACAATACCTTAATTTGTACGAGATATCTCATATGATAAGAGGTATCTTAACATACACACCAAATTCTCAAAAAGAAGTAATGATATTCAAGATGATAAAGATTGTGCCAAATTTTGCTGTGTCAGCTAACCTTGGGAGGTGTGGGAATCGCTGCCAATTTTCTTAATCAAAGCGCAGTGCCTCAGGCACGAGGAGGCGTCACAAGCCAGTGCTAGTACCTAACCTTTATCTTGGTGGCGATAGCACACTTAGGGGTCGTTTCAGGTAAATTCCGAGATTTCAAAATAACTGAATGGGCTCAACAGCGGTGAAAAGTCTGCGAATATGATTCGTCAGGTAACAATAAATGCAAAATGCGGGAACTAAGGTGGCCTGTTTATAAATCAAAAATGTTGCTTTCGGCCATTTATCGAAATGGATGTCATCTCTTACTTAATCCTTAGCATTGTTCTTCGAGGCACTAGCCTCTGATGGTCATGTTGAAGCAAAACTACTTGGCTTGGCCCCATCTCTGGACTACCCTACTCGGGTGTTATAAGTAAAGGCCGAGCCAATACCCTGAGTTATCACCATATGGTAGGATTTAAATAATTGCATTTCCATTTCCCGTATAGCTCAACTCCGGTCTTCTTTATTGCTGTGATCAAGCAGGATCACTTTAGATACACTCGAGGCGAAGTAGTGTAACTAGTGTATGAGAGATTTTTGTTTTCTTTCTGTATAGCATCAGGGATCCTGGACAACAGAAATGATTATTCACCGGAATACTCACCCACATCACCAACCAATCCTACCAAGTGAGCCGTCATGAATGTGATGCGACAGCGTCGTTGAGTTTACCTGAGCCGAAGTTTGCCGAGCCTGGTAATGCGACTACAGAAATCATCACAAACTATGTGATTTGTTTGCTTATGTGAAAGGCTTCGGAGGTAAAATTTTTTCCGGAGACATTTTTTGAACCTTTAATATTAGCATCGATGTTATCGTGAATGAAATATAACAGGGGTTAAGAATTTAATATTGACTTTACGAAGGAATCTAAAACGTCCCATGGATCCGACCGTTGGTAGTACTGTGGCACCCCTGTGGACCCGGCGGAGGACCGATGCCTAACCCTAAATACCTCGTTATTGTGGCTGGGGTATAGGTACAAATCTGATTGGCGGGATTAAATTTTTCAAGGAGCCCTTTGGGACACTTGGATGCTGAGTGAACGCCACACATTGGAGCCGCAACTTGTATTAGGTGTCATCTAACTTCAAAGGGGCAACAAATCTTTTCTCTTCTATCACCATACAAGCATCAATCATCGACATCTTCTCTCGTCTCCACGTAAACATCATCAGTATCACCCCCGTTCTACTTATTGAGATATCTCGTTGAGATAACTTATAGAACGTCCTTATTGAACCCCAAGATTAGTTTTGTGCTGCCTGTGGGGTCGCGCCGCCGAGACTGATAAGGGAAACGTGTTCAACATGTTCACTTCACCAATATGGCATCAGCCCTCACAAGGCCAGCCCAAAATCTTCAAACATCTCAGATTCTCCCCAAGCCGTGATATGCTTTTCCAAACTTCAAAACCCCTCCCTGACTGATTGATGAGGGACGAATCCACACATTCAACCTCCCAGGTGTTTCGTGTGCGATATCAAAACTCGAAGCTTGCGAGCAAGGGGTCGTTGACAACCTTCATAACAAAACACAAACCAAAAAAAAGAATCGAAAGATAAAAATCCGAGAATGATCTAGCATGATGAAAGCAGTCCGCCCAAAGGAAACTCAGAAAATCCCAACGCGCTCTGCATCGCTATCCCGCTCTTTTGGTATATGCTAATCAAACACAATGCTCATACCATTTTCCTCACTCATCGCGACGTAAGAACATATCGCCAATGCCACATCGACCGAAGAGAAGAACACAACGCAAATAAAGGAGAAGTAAACAAGAATAAGACAACTGAAGGAGAACATTCAGACGGGAGAAAGAAGAACAAAATAAAATGAAAGGGCTCGAAGCCAAATCTCATGGCATGAGTCCAATGTGCCATGGGAGAGGGGGCTCACTGAGCTGACAACAATCTCACCCATGGATGTCTTGGCATAGTCAGATTCGGTCCCAGGTTACATTGAGTGCCTGGATACCTAGTATTCTGCCGCCAGTCACCACCTTCCGTACCTGTATATATATTAGCATTTGTGTCGAGCAACCTTTCAGTCCCGCCATCGCAAGAAAAAGTGGTAGGGGAATTAATGGGGTACCTATGATAACTTACCGTCTCAGGCTGTACAGGGATTTTCGAACCGACTAGCTCCACGACCTCACTGTCGCCCTGCCCTCGCCGACGACCCCGCCGATGTCGACCGAATATTTCCAGATTGACTTCCGACACCTCTCGGCGTGGTTTCTCCCGAAAGTTGCTGCCCGTTAACTGGACCGCTTCCCATTGGAATAGATCCAGCAGCTGCTGATGCTGTTGCTGCCGTCCCGCTACCCTGGTGCTGCCCGCCAAAGAGATTGCCAATGGAGCCAAGAAGCTGCGTATGATCTCTTTGGGGTGGCGCACCAGATTGCGAAAGTGCGCGCATAGCTAAGGTAGCGTTGACAGGAGCATCTGCATCACTGACAAAGCGAGCAACGCGGTAACTGGTATACTCCGCGGGCTCTACAGATTGGGAGTTTGACCCAGTTCTGGAGGACGTTAGACTGACAACGACAACATGGAAGCGACCCTGTGATCGAAACGAGAGCGCAATGCCGAATTCGACACTTACCCGACCGAGCCCTGACACGCTTCTTTAGAATGACCCGACGCCATGCTTGAATGGCTATCGAAGACGAGCGTATTCGGTACAAGGATAAGATATGAAAAATAAGTTTCAATATAGGTAAATTGGTCAAAAGAAGAAGGCGACAATATGTGACAAGCATATGTAGTATATATTTGTAGTGTCGCGAAAGTGTATGTTGAGTTTTGAATCTGCGTTGTGGATTGCTGAAGGGGCGGTTTAGACAAGAGCGTGTAGAGTGACGATTTGAGCTGGTTTGAGCTGAACAAGAGAATAGGCTTGGAAGGAAATGACTGAGAAAACAAAAGCGGAGGCCGTACTTATAACAGGCAAGGTAACAAACTATCCTAGATGCTATAAAAATGCAGCCGCCAACGTTGTCTACCCTCGACTCATCTGGCGGAGGAAGGAGTGCGAGAAGTAAGGTATGCAGGAAAGTATGCAGGAAAGTATTGATTCGCTGGGTATTACGACGAGTGACTGAATTCGAGAACACCGGGACTAAGTGGGCTTGCCAAATGCACCCTCGCTTTATCGATAAGCCTAAGCAGGTACCTATAATGCGGGTTGGTGCAGTGTGCGCGAAACCAGAACACGGCGTACTACCTGCACTGTGAGGGGTTACTTTAAGTATCGCGCCAGTGAGATATGTACGGAAAGTGACCTTCAACGCCCACCGAACCCAGTGCATTTCTTTTTCAAAATCGGTCGGCTCGCACTATATAGGGACCTACCCCTTGGAAGCCTCCATTCTCTATAGCTTACCAATTGCATTGCAGATTGTCAGTGACCAGCTGAGTCAATGTCATCAAGATTGCTAAGGTTGATTTAGAAGTAAATAATACCGGTGTACGACTCTGCATGAATTCGAGGATACATTGCTATTTTCCGAACGTATAGTAGAGGCCGCCCTCTATCATTGTCGACGTCGAAAGCTTTTGACATGCTTGTGTCGACGATCATGTAACGAAATAATAATCGATAGGACATTAGTCTAGGTCTAGAACTGAGGATTTATTTAGCAATTCGGTCTCATGAATGCTATATCTAATCATTTGCTGCCTCCCACTTTGATATTTGCATTTGGCCTGCAACCTTGCATCCAGGGCTGAATCAAAATATTAGACCCCTACGTCATAACTGCCCCCCAAACGCGCGTGGACCCGTTGACGTGCCCCCCTCGCTCCACGGTCTAGACCCCGAACCCCTGTCAATAGACTTTGTTCCTGCGATGATCGTCGCAAACAAACTATTGCTTTTGGCAAATAGGGGTGCTTTACTCGAGCTGCGCATTTACGTAGGCTTGCATGCTAGGTCGTTCGATCCGACATCTAGCCTTCTCGACGATGCCACCCGCGCCATTGAGAGCCGCTCGTGCAAGGCTTTCTATGGCGCACATTCACGATACTAGGTAGGTACCAGGTATGTTGTGTAGCTCTGCCAACCTTGAAGTCTTCGCGTTACATGTTGACCTTTGAAGTTTCGTTGGCTGAGGTCCCTCATTGCCTGCTTCTGATAATATGCGGTCAATTCTTAATTCTAAGAACAACCGGGTCTATTATCTGAACTTATAAAGCCGACGGCGGTCTACTGAGTTCTAGAATCTCGCTCATGACTTCATCGCTTCAAAAGTGCGTGACCTCCTTATATTATAGCTGAGCTGTTGAGGGTATAGCTGTCAGTGACCGTAACACCAATGATGTAGTTAGGAAATATTATGTCCATCATATCAATCATCGGTGTTCGGACGAATGCGCTGCGAACCGGAATCTGACCGCCCACAGTTATAACACTTTGATTGGCAGAACAAGGCGACGGGACAATAATGTAACGGGATAATCTGCTTTTCTCGGCAGAGCATCGAAGAACCGTTCTGACATTACGAAACATATAAGATAAGACCCTACTCCCACCATATTCCATATTTCCTGTCTCATAGTCTAATTTGTTCTATAACCTGACGACCTCCCCGATACTATCATACCGGTATTGGCACAAAACAATGGTCATATTCTAGAGATCATCATGACCAACAACGGGGAAGCGTATCTAGTCAATTGACGTCGCCCATCCTGTCCAGGCACTTATCTACTTCGGAACAGCTCAATGCTTTTAAGATAGCGATGCTGAACCCCTATCTCCTGTTGCGCCTTCGGGTATCACTTGATCTCAAGACACAATGGCAGCCTGCGACTACGCTAGGTATTCCCCGAGAATATTATAGGGCAGGAAGATATATACTACCAAGTATATGAACGACTTAAGTGGAAAAGCATGCCCCAAGAAATCCATCTATCCTTTTTGGGGTGCGAAATATTCCAAAGATGCCTTGCCCCGCCTTTTGTGACCTCTAATACCCAATAGTACCATTTCTTTATCATCATATATTCCAATAACCGGCCCTCCCATATTGCATATTGTTTCAATATAAGGAAAACCCATATACCAAAAAGAAATAAGAAGAAGCAGAAAAAGTCATTGCTTTATAATCTTCGGGATTTGCAAAGTGGAAGACGGAAAATAGAGGCAAGGAAATTGAAGAGATCTCTCCCAGAAAGGAGCTTGTTTCAACCAGTCCGTGTATGAAATATAGAGGGTTCGGTGACGCTTCGCCCTATCGTCCCTTTTTCCCTATACAGGATCAGTATCTGTAGCGGATAGGTGTATCGTGAACGGGAATAGGGGGGCAAGGCACCGATGTTTAATCTTATAACTTACTACTTCTTTGAGCTAGGTACAGTTTTGTCGTCGTCGATGTTGAGGACTTGTGGTCGAGGTGACGCAGCATCGAAGCCGTCGAAGGAAGACCCTACGCCTCGAATGGCACCATCCCCCCTGGCGTTGGCAGTGTTTGATGCCGACGATTGTCCCACCGGGCTTCCAGCCAGCTGCTGTCCTGGAAGAACATTGTCGATTGAACGAATAGGCCCCGAGCAGGGTCCGGCATGCGATAAGCCGAGTTGTGAGAGCGGTGCCGAGCTCAAATGGTCGTTCACCGGTATCATGGTGTCTTGGATGTAATGACAAAGCCTATTATTGGTAATGGAGGGGTCGGGCACGGGCTTGGAATCAGAACTGGATCTTCAAAGACATCAGACCGACATCAACAACACAAAAAGGGGGAATTTCATGACAAGGGAGCGATGAAAAGTAAAACGCGTCTGCGGACTATGTACATACCCGACAGAACCTTTAACTGCTTCATCTGAACGAGTTGATGCCATGTCTAAGGTAGATAGACTAGAGGTTGAATGAAAAGAGGCTGAGTGAGAAGAGATGCTGAGTTGAGATGAAATGAGTAGCAGAGTGAAGGGGCCAAGGTGAAGACAACTGGATATGGGTCACAGCCGGTGTCGTAAAGGCGGGTAGTTAATGTTACTACTCGAGGTAAATTTAGGGTGCGAGAAAGAGGGAAGGTCTGTGAAGAAATGGAAGGGACCATGAGGAAACACGGAGGAAGGCCGAGGGTTTAAATGGACATTATAACCGAACGCTAATAGGTAGGTCACGATATAGAAAAGATGTCGCTTGAAAAATGCCATGCAGCTAGCATATAGAAACAAAAAGTAGACCAAACAGGAAGAAAACTGCTGGGAACGACTTTTGGGATATAGCATATACCGCCGGAGTGGACGTCTACGTCTATAATACGAAGGGGTACTTTGGTGCGGTGCGGGTCAGTAGAGACGGCTTGCGGCGCTACTGCCGGTGAGACTGGTGAGAATTGGTCAGTTTGGATTGGTTTCCCCACAAACCACCAGTCCGAAAAGCCCCCCTGTCGTGCTGCACGATCCCTGGACTAGCTATCGCCTTCCTGATCATCGATGACCGGATGAGCGAATACCATTCATCATGCTTGAATTTAAGCAACCAGTACTCATACATTCATTTCTTAGTGCTTGTCAAGACCGGCTCTGCATGTATTTGAAAATAGGTTGATCTTTTTCACATGTATAGCGGAGGTCGCTGCTTATCGTTCTCAACGGTAGAACTTCTCGACATCCACGCGGAATGGTACTGACTCCGCCCGAAGCCGTCCTTATTTGTTATTACAGCTTCAGAATATATCGAAGACCATGCTAAAAGAGAAGACTAGGTAGTCAACTAAGCATTGGTCTAGGTAGACTTAGAATCTTACATGCAAGGCTAGGATCTAGACCCTCCCCTTTTTTTATCTAGCGGCGACCAACCTAAATAAATTACCGCTTTAGGCAGGTGGGGTTATGCTACCCAGATACTCATGTGCTGCGCACCTATAATCGGTCTGCACGTTTACGTACCTACCTACCAGTACTTGGTCATTCAATTCAAAGTCTAGTATCCTCGGCAATGTGACCCGCGCTGCTAAGAGCGGCTAGGGCGAGGCTTTCTAGGGCGCACGTATAATGGCACTAGATAGGTTATGTATCTTTACCAAGCCCTCGTGTTACCTACAGACCCCTTCCCAGTTTTGTTGGCTAAAGTCTCCATCGATGATCAATTCTAAATTCTCAGAACAATCAGATCTAATATCTGAGTTTGCTAAGCCGCCGGTGGTCTATTAAGTTCCAAAACTTATCGCTATTAACTTCATCACCTGAAAAGCGCGATTTGCTATTACTATAACGTGTATAGCTAGGTAGGTAGGTAATTATGAGTGTGACACCGATGATGGAAATGAAAAATATCACCGCAAAGTGAGGACTAGAGAAATTTATGCCCGCTATCTGCTGGTATCGGTTTTCGGATCAATGCCTTGCATACCGGGATTTGGTGCTGCGGGATCTGCGTCGTGCCGCAGAGTTGTGTACGACGCTGTGGCGGTGGACGGTGTACCACAAGCCTTGAAAGGAGTTAAAAAACCAATCCGACTCAATATCCGAGCCATAGGGCTTATTAGGTAGTTGCGGAGGATGAGCATATGAATGATGACGTGACCTTTCACTTCATTACGGATTCATCATCACAAAAAAGGGTCTTATGTACCTGGGTACCTGGTGAATGCCAACATTCATGAACTTTTTTTAACATCCGATTTTTATCGGAATCTTCATTCAAATATATAATGCTCATTTGATGAGTAATTGAGTATTCTCATATGGTATAAGGACAACCATTTTCATGCAATCATGATATACCTAAAGGTTTAATACCTACCTAGTGTTACACCAAGCAATGCGGTTTTACTTAGGGGTCTCGGGGGAAATATTTTAACGTCCTTATACCCCTACTATTTTAACCAATTGATTGTTACTTCATATTCTACTAGTGTCTTCTTTTTGTCAATTTTCATATAAGTACTGAGTAAGAGGGACGCACATAGGTACGTATCTCTCAGTATTTGCATATAATAACCTCAAGCGTGGAAATATCGTGGAAGCTACCAAGTACTTTATTATCGCCGAGACTTTTGTCGCCGACAAACTTTTAATACAAATAGGTAATATTGAAGTTTATTTAGGGTTATCAACGACTCCATAAAATCGAAACTTAATATCCAGGAATCTGTATGTCATTCGACTGTTGTACTTGTGGACCGACTGATGCGCTAAACTCAAAGGTTGTGCTGGATTAGCGGGTGCGCTGGTAATGATTTTGATTGGTGGAAATTTCATCAAGTGAGACTCTAAAAGAGCCTCCATTCTGGGGAACTTTCCTTTTTTATCACCACCCACATTCACAATTATGGTCTAATCTCATCGACATTTGAAGCGAATCTACTTACCTACCACCGCGAAGACATTTCGAGAACATTTTGATATATGTAAAATCAGAAACGAGGCGATCTATAAGAAATTAGCATTGGTTTAGTATGATGTTACAAAGTCCCACGTTCCTGAAGACAAACCCAGCAGATCCTAGTTTTATGCTACGTCGCTATTTTGTCTCTTGGTTTATATCATCTAATCGCATTCATCATTAACATAGCACTGAATAGAAGAGAGAAATAACGCAAGGGAAACGGCAAAGAAAATTCAAAGGAATGACATTTAAGCTGGAGGAGAAAAAACAAAATATATAGGTGAAGCTAAAGTGAAGGTATGAGATCGAAACGCTATGGGAGAGAGCTAACGGCAGTTCTATCCCTATCTTGGCAGGGCATAGCCGAGTTTAGTTTGACTGTTCCTGGATCCCGCCCCCACGTTTACTAGCGTGCGAATTAAGCAAAGTAAGCTTCGAGTCCTGATGTCGATCCTGTCAACGCGGCGGGACGGAGGGGTAGACTAAATCGACAGGGGCTAGGGTAGACTGTTCTCTCTTACTTATGGAAGTACCTACTTGGCACTTATTTGACACCAACCATACCCTCACTGTCGCTTTCCCGTCGCTGACGATGTTGACTGAACATCACCAAAATGACCTCCGACGCCTTTGAGAATGCTCTCTACTGAAGTCTGTCGTCCATTACTTGGACTACCACTCATGGAGGCAGGCCAAAATGTTGTCGACGCCGTGGCTACTGACCCGTGGTTATGATATTGCCCGCCGAAGAGCTTGTCTACAGAGCTAAAGAGTCGTGTGTAGTCCTTTTGAGGCGGCACACCAGACTGAGAGGACTGGAGCGATAGTAGGGTAATATTAGTCGACGCTGTCGCATTACGGGTGATCTGAGCAGCACTGTTGCTAGCATAGCCAATATTAGACCAAAATGACATCGTACGTTTTGATGCAATACTTACACAGCAGAGCCTTGGGCTTCTTTGTCAGATCGAGCCGGCGCCATACTTGAATAGCTACACTTGTATCCGAAGATGAGCGAAGCAAGTATGCAAAGATGTTATAAGTAGTATATTAATTAAGAGAAGGAATCTTAGGCAGCATTTGATGTATTGATATATAGTTGCAGGTGTATGAATGGTAATGCATGTATGATGGATTGCTAGCACAAAATGTGTTTGGGAGCAAGAGTGCGATGAGCTGGACAAGGTGATATAACAAGAGCTGGGCTGAAGGAAAATAGGGTAGGAAAACAGGAAGAGAGTTGGCTTTATAAGCAGTAGAAAGAAGACGAGTGAAATCTTGAATGTATAATTCATCGTGTCTGCCTTCTGGGGAATTGGAAGAAAGTTACTCGCTGCCGAACTTTCGTAGAGCGCTCAAAGTACGGTGTTCAAGACCAACAATTGCCAATTCGCCAAAGTGGATAAGAAAAGGATCTCCGGTGGACCCCCATGACCCACAACTCCGCACCCACCAACCGGGTCGCTGACAACCGTAGTTGGCGGTACGAGTCATCCTGGTTTTTTGCTGCTTTTTCATCCTCGCCCTGTCCTGTCTCCATGTCTGACCTGACACACGCATATACCAGACACTACATAGGAGAGAGAGCGAAATGGATTGAATGACGACTCATCCAGCTAATGTTTCGCTTGAAAAATTTGCGCACTTGCACCAGGTAATTAGGTAGGTACTAGGTCTCATTATTACCGAAAATTTCATCGTTGAGTAATCTCTTGGTGCATATTCACGTCTTCGCATGCCGAATAGCCTCGTGAAATCTAAACTCGGAGTGAGACTTTATCAATGACTTATAAACTTGAATTTTTTTCGATTCACCAACATCCACCGTCTCCCGGTTTAAGTCCACGGGTACCTACTAGCTACCTACCTATACATACCCGTCTTGGCTGCCCGGATGTCAGCACAGGGGTACCTACCTACCTACCCACCTACCTGCCTAGTAAGTATAGTATATACATAGTACCTACCTAGTTACTAACCTTTTTTTCGGAGAAGTTGGGGCTGGGGTCTACATCTGTTTTAAATCCCCATACTTAAAAGTGGATATATATATTTATCTTAGATACTTCTTCAACTACTAATATCCCTTTCCAAAGTCTATTGAAAATTTCCGGTAGACAGACGGAGAATAAATTTATACCTTCAGTGTCCTAGGACCTAGGTGCTTACGTGCGACGTATAAACTCGCTGCTTGCAAGGCTTTGTTGGAATTTGATAACCCCCGCTCGTCCGAAGCATTAGGTATATTCATGAAAAGTTGACGACATTCCAGCACGATGACATGAAGTAGAACGTGCCCAAACAAAAAATAAAAAACCCGACTGACACATTGCATCGCTTGCCCACTAGTTTGATATCCGTTAACTAAACATATTACCTCATAACATTCATCTCATTTATTGTAATATAATGATATAACCATATTATACCTGAAATCGTATCGCCTGAATAAGAATTAGGAAAAATACACATAAAGAGGTGAAAACAGTACTCAGTCAAGAAAAGGATTGGGGAAAAATCGAAGGGGACTTCAAGCCAAGGCCTATGGTAGTATGGGTCCAATACCCACTCCAGTGTTGGCAAAAAGCTTACCTAATACGATTAAGTATTGTAGTGGGGCAAGATAATTTGTCGGCGTAACACAGAATATTTCGTGGTGACAACTTCCTCTTCTTCACTGTCGCTCCGCGGTTGCCGGCGATCCTGCCAATACCGATTGAACTTTGTCGAATTGACTTCCGACACCTCTCAGCGTAGTACCTACAAGGTCCTGTCGTCTAATAATTGAACCGTCGCCCACAAAGGGGGACCTAGTTGTTATTGGGATTGTTGCCGTCAATCTGCTATCATGGCGCTGCCTACTAGGTTGCGATGCTGGTCGTAGAGCTAGTTTGACGTTAAACGGCTCATCCACATCACTCATGAAGCGAGCAACTCGGTAACTCGCACAGCTAGCGGGTTCTGCTGATGGTTCGTTGGATCTAGCTCTGGTGGATGAGGATGTCAGACCGATAGCGATCTTACGGCAGAAGCTCTACAAGCGAAACAAGACTAGACTTATGGATACGAAACTTACCCAATAGAACCTTGCTCTGCTTCATTAGACCGTGTAGACGTCATATTGAATAGTCACACTAGTATTAAAGGACTGGCGAAGGCAGTATATAGAAATGATATGAACAGCAGATTTGAAAGTAGGTACGGCGACCTAAAGATTAGAGGGGATAATAGGTAGGTAAACTAAATGCAGTGTATGTAGTTATTATGGATGCGGAATTAGTGTAGCTGGTGTTGAGAATGACAATTATGTCGTGGTTAACTAGGTGCTCAAAGAGATTGTAAGATTAGAGTCATAAGCCAAGCAAGGTTAGAGGATAAACTCTGAAGAGGACCACCTAAGTTGAGAGAACAAGTCGAAATGGTCAGCTTTATAACAGTTATAAGAGTAGATTATAAGAACGGTACCGCTTGTCTATATACCAGGAGTGAGACGGGAGAAAACTATTGGCACAGAATGTCTAAAACAATCATACTTTCCTCGAATGCGACGTGCGACGTGCGGTCCTTCCCGGCGGAGACTCGGGTAATCGTCATGGTGGGTTGTGTTGTGTATGCGAGTGGTTTTCCCAGTCTGGGGCACCTGTCATCTCAGACCCGTTAGAGTCGGATTACTCACAGCCCTAGAGTTCCGTTCAATTATATTCATAACGAGTTACACGATCCGATGAACCGTGCTGGTGGTGTAGTCGAAGAGTTACAATGCTCTTCTCTAATCCAGCCAACAGTCGGATATCACCAAGCACCGCTGCTATTTCTGGCTGCTGCCGATTCTGATATTAGTCAACATGCCTGATAATTGGTCCTTTATTCAGTAGAAAATGATTGGCTTTTATTTCGCTCACCGAACATCCAGTTAGAGAGCCTACCTGATAAAATCGTAATGTAATTTTTGGAAGTACCTACCACCGACCACCCCTGGCAGACATGTAACCTCTAGGGCTGTCTCGACTACCGATTGCCTATGTAGGTTCTAGGTGTGGGTGTGTAGCACACGATAACCTCGAAGGACCTACCTACCTAGGTACCCAAGTATTCATGTTTTACCACCACCATAATGCTTACCTACCTAGCAAATATCATCCAGGACTAGAAAATTATCTTTTCTCTACCAAACAAGCTCTGTAGATTGTTGGCTCATTGTGTGCATCATGTTTACCTAAATTCTGAACATCAAAATACATAGTAGTAGGTGAGGAGGAAGTGCTTCAAGGCAACATTGAACATCTCATCTATGGGATACAGGTGGATCTTGGATACTTAAGCGAGGTCGTACAAGGTCTCGAAACAATCTGCAACAACCTTAAAAACTTGGAATAAGAGAGCCATTCGATTTTCTGTTACTTCCATTCCTCGCTTGGCGTACACACATGCTCGATTTCGCATGCATCAACCTTTCAGCCCGCATGTGACCGCTATCTCTCTCTCATCACTTAGTAGTCATATCATTTCTCTTACCCAAATATCTATTATACCTGTATTCGGTAACTTTATTCCTGCTGGTAATCACCCCAACACCAATCTCGAAGTGGTTCATGTTGGGGCGGACTGCTAGTGCGAACCATTTTGACGCTACCGTGACATACACCCATGGATGGATTTCCGGTAGCTTACCTAGTGTAGTAGGTACCCAACTTACAAGGGTCAGGTGTCCCCGGTTTCGTCACACACCAACACTCATTTGCAATTTAGTGATTCGCTAGATTTTTGAATTTTCTTATCCAATACATTATTCTTGGGACGATCGGATCTGACATTCATAACGAGCGTGGTGGTCTTCTAGATTCCGGTGCATCTTGGTAGCGGATTTATCTTTTGAAAAAGTGCCACTTGCAGGTAGATAGATAACTATTTGCGCAGGTAACATTAAAAATACAAACAATAAGTCCCGTCAAAGGCACGAATCCAGTATATTGTCGACTTAGTTTATAGTTTACATATTTCATTACTAAAGCTTATTATCTCGGAGCATGAACAGATGGATGATTACGTGAATATCGATTTCATCTGGGACTTATTATCATTACCTTAAATGGCGTTATAGGGCGGACCCAAATATTTCCATTAATATCCAATTTATATTCGAAACTTTGCTCAAGTGCAAAACACAAGACTTACTAAATGAATAACGACAGATAATTGTCAAATCAACCTACTAAAGTCCAATGCATGCGGTACTGTACGCCTGTGTAATGCGGGACTTGGAATGCAACCACATTAATCATCGGCCATCTTGGGGAACCACAACATGATCGGACTTTTCTACCAATCAATATCAGTGAAGAGGTTGCACGGGACACCGAATGAGGTTCAATGAGTCGGGACATTTCAGCTCTTCAAGGTGTAAGGCACGCATAAAGCGCAACAAGCAATTAGTTGCGACTAGACGAGCCACGCGGCGGCCAATGACAGAGCCTCACGCAACACATGAAAACTCCGTCAGCTCGTTGGATACCTAGATATGTATTCTATTTTAATCAGTTGATTATATATCGTACACTTCTATTTAAGTAGGTACTTAGTAGTAATTAGGAATACTTTAGGTAAGATCGTTATTACCGAAATTCATATCACCAGACGTTTGACACATACTTCCATGAGGTCTTCACACCTAACCTCACATTTTGCGTCACACAAAACCTTGGCTCTGGAGCGCCCCTGCTGCGCGCCAACGGCGGCCGTCCTGTGCACCATACCTGGGCAGATAGCTGTTGTATTTTCTAGGTGTCAGCAACTTCGTCATCATACCTACTAATTTCGCGCAAATATAGGTACTAGGTACCTAGGTAGGTAGGAAATAGCCAGAATCAACTAGAGCCCTCAACTGCAATGGCATCCTATTTGGACTAACTTCTTTTTGATGCTTCAACTAGAACCCTCGACAAAGAGTCCAGTAGTGTTAACTCACGAAGTAATATGTATCAGGTGGTTTTAAGTTGAATACTTTCCACCTGTTACTTAGTAGGTATCCATAGATCTAATCACGCACTAGGTAAGGGAACTAGGTATGACCGACATAACGTCGGCTATTAGTGGAACGAACGGCTACGCGAAGCTCCACTCCGGGGTACCTGCGGGGTATGCTTCCCCTGGATGACTAACGCTACTAATGCTAGGTAATTTCTCCTTGCGGTCTCGGACTTTAATTGGACTTGAACTGTTACACAAAAAGCAATAAGTTACGCTGGCTGGTTGTGTAAGTTATAGTCAATCATTGCAACAATTCTGACCAAAATCTTATACTCGCTGTTCATAAGATCATCATAGTAGATCATGAGGACTTTGGGAGCCAGGCTACCCACAGCCATGTTTAGTAGAAAGCTGATGCGGGTCCCTCATCCTGGTCCGTCTACTGAGGCTCGATCTCCTACCATATATGTGAGATCAATGGCAAGTCATGCCAAGCCGTCAATGGCTATTCTCGACGATTACCTAGATATCGCAAAGCCCCACTTTAGTCATATTCCCCCATCCCAACTCTCCGTCACCGCCTTCCACGACAGCCTCCCAGCCTTTAACCACCCACACACCAGCGCCGCCGAAAAGCAAGCCATCATCGACCGGCTAAAGCCCTTCACCATCATCTCATCTATGCGGGAGCGCACACCTTTTCCCGGTGACCTGCTCCGCGCTCTCCCCAATCTTAAGCTCTTACTAGCGACAGGAACACAGTTTGAAACTTTCGACTTGACCGCTGCCTCCGCACTCGGGATCCGCGTCGCAGCCGCGCCCGGCCGGGGTCGCACGGACGGAAAACCGTCGTCCCGGCCACCACGTCCAAAGCTCGACATCAAGAAAGGCGGCAGCCACCCGACGACTCAGCACGCATGGGCGCTAATCCTCGCCCTCGCGCGTAACGTCGCCGCCGACGACGCAGCGATGAAGAGTCCGGCGAAAAAATGGCAATCGCAACTCGCGCTCGGACTAACAGGCACGACCCTCGGCGTAGTGGGGCTCGGGCGGCTCGGCGCCGCGGTGGCACGTGTCGGGTGCTTGGCGTGGGGAATGCGGGTCCTGTGCTGGAGCGAGAACCTGACGCAGGAAAGAGCGGACCGGAAGGCGGAGGAGATGGGGTTGCCTGTTTCGGGCGGGTACGCGCTGGATCCCGGCGAGCCGACTCTTAAGGCGGTTGGGAAGGAGGAGTTGTTCCGGTCGGCGGATGTGGTTAGTTTGCATTACGTGCTTAGTGAGAGGTCGCGCGGGATTGTGGGGGAGAGGGAGTTGGATTGGATGAAGAGCTCGGCGTTGTTGGTGAATACGTCGAGGGGACCTTTGATTGATGATGAAGCCCTATATGGTGCGTTGGAAAACGGGAGGATACGGGGCGCCGCGCTAGATGTATTTGACGTCGAGCCCTTGCCGGCGGAGAGTCAGTGGAGGTCGACGAAGTGGGGCACTCAGGGGAGGAGTAACTTGATTATTACACCCCATATGGGATATGTTGAGGATGGAATCATGCATACGTGGTATGAGGAGACGGCTGAGAATTTGGAGCGGTGGCTTCGGGGTGACACGCTTCTTCATGGTCTCAATTAGACAGCGCCTAGATTGTATCGTCACTGAGAGCATCTAGACTTGTGATCGGATATACTAGCTAGGTATGTATAATGTAATAAGCAAGTAAACCACCTTCATAACGATAATTATTGATGGTGTGTACTCGGTCATGGTCACTAGAGTCACACATCCTTCGGAATTCCGCGAGGGTCCAATTGTCAGGTAGGAGGTAGGTTTCATGACTTAGGATACACAACGGATGGCTTACACTAGGTCTGTAATGAGAACTAATCAGCTGCGTAACAAATACAAGTTAGTCATGTTTACAGATTCTTGACGCACAATGTGACTATCTAGGTGTCTAGGTACCTATGTAACTAATTTACGAGTTTCTCGAATACCTAATCTAAGGTTAGGTCTATCAACAAAACCAGCTCCATACCTACCTAGGTACATATCTACCTATGTACTAAGTAGATACAGAGCACCCGGGCAGGTTACTCTGCCCAACAAAAATGCGATCTCTTACTTTATGAATCTTCATAATATAGCAATATGGATGAACATTATTAGGAATGTGGCAATACAAGGGGTTCTTTCCCGCTTTCTAGTATGTTTGATGATGTATAGCACAGGGCACATAGAAGGCTATTGGCCAAAAGGCTAATCGAGTTATCTTTACTTCTTCCTGTAACATTAATGTAGGTACTTAGTGGCTAAGAGCCTATCTATTATATTTAATCCACGACTGTCAAACTGTCAGTACATAATCATCAGGTTTTTGAAGCGTTAGACAACACTGATTCACCATAGGGTCATATCATAATTCGCCGTGACATTCCAACGGGTGAATGACAGCGTGTTGCCACTCACAGTTTATTGATATTACTCATAGGAATATCTTTCTGCATGTAGTCGTTGGGAATCTTAAGCTACCATTTTCCTACCTAACAACAACTTCATACATTATCTTCCATAATAGTACCTAGGTATCTACATTTCAATATAGCAATATTTCATCATGTCTAACCACCGAGACTACAATCACCAGGGTTTAGTCAGCTTTGATGGAAACCCGAGATCTCACCACGCTTCCTCGAGTGGAAACGTGTTGCTGGATACTTTCCTCGAAATCGTGTTCAGATTTTTAGCAATGCCAGAGAACAGTCAGATCAACCAGATGGTCACGGCATACAATACTGTCAGTATGGACTTGGAGCGAGCAGCTAATTTATCATTCGAACGCCAAAAACTTCTCTGGCGCATTGATCTTTTCCAATCTATCTCGAGGGTGGAGAAGATACTATACCTACAACAACTGAGGGAATTATTACCACCTCGAGGTGGACCGATTTTCGACCGGATAGTGATTGTTATGCCTTACATGGAACCATTTGTACGTTCTATTCGGAGACGCTCGTATGATCCGAGATTCGATGGTAACTGGTTCTGTTGGTGGCGCCGATCTTCTCAGAGTGATCCTGCTGAGAGAGCTCAACTGGAACAGGGAAATTATTTCGCACGCCATTTGTTAGAGTACGAAGTTATCGAACAACTAGTTCCTGCTCTGTCTAATCAGCTTCCGCCCATTTCGGATTCCCGACGAACAGCTGAAGGAGAATCTCTCCCATCAGTTATTCACTCACCAGTGTTTAGCAGCAATATAGGTTACGTTAGTTTAAATCAAGCTTACGCTGGGAGTAGCGTCCAGTATCATAACAGTCGGGACAACAGCGGACGGGGTCGCCGTTCCTAAGAATGCTTGGCGTCCATCTTAGATAGGTTTTCAACATTATTATATAGGGCTTTTGAGGAATATGTATGTGTCATGGCGTTTAATATACCTAAGATATTAACTCCAATTTACCAAATAATCCATACCTACTTGTGCTCATATGTTTCAAGCACCTACTAAAGGTGATCTCCAGGAAACACCTAATTACCTAGGTAGGTACTGTTAAAAGATAGAAGCCACTGAGAAACTTTAATACACATGATGATTCACTTCCTCCTTCTAATAGGTAGAACCTTTTTCTGACAGTGAAGAGGACTTTAGACGAAAGTCTACTCTGTATCATGATGTGGCTTGACAAGACGTAGATTTCAATTACTCTTCAGTAACTGATTCAATTATTGATAAGTGACACCAATATGTCCCTGATGCATTTCAAAAGAGAGCAACCTACGACCAAGTGCTAATAGCCATCTCGGCTACATATCATAATTCAGAATTGTACAGATCACGTCTCATTTTATTATACAGACAACTGTAAGTAGTAATAAAGAATACGATGTACGAATCATTACTACTACTTACCACAATACGAATACATCGCATACCTACATTAGGTACGAAAGCCTCCAGAAAATCTTAGGCTAATCGAGTCACCTCTAATCTTTTCTCTGCCTGTATAGAGATAATAAATAGATAGGCGATGATTCACATAGAAATTATCGATGTAATGATTAGGCGTCTTGATTCAATTCTTTGAAAGCCGACTATTAGGTATAGGAGGCATTAAATGATACTTATTCACTGATGGTTTCTATCGTAGTAAGACACTATGAACAACACATTACCTACCATGTACCTACTACCCATAGAATATTTTTCTATATCCAGTAGTTGAACATCCTCTCTAATCTCTCTACACCACTCTTTTGAACACCCTAAGCCGACAATCCAAAGTCCTTGGTCATCTCATCATATATTTCGCCGAATTCTTCGTTAAAATAGTAGAAAATTTTCACGATGTCTCAACAGCACCACCACCATGCCTCTATCAGAAACACAGCCGGCATGCCCAGATCCGGCATGGTTATACGTCATGGTTCCGCAAAGGCTGATGAAGTGGAGCGGACCGTTATCCAGAATTTGCGTTATATCTTTACAAGACCACAAGCAGAGCAGCGCGAGACTTTGATTCTGTCTTGTCGAAGTATCAACCTTGATCTCAGGTCGTTCCCGCAAGATCAGATGAATTTAATACACAACAATTGGATTCGTCGGTGCCGTCTATTCCTCTCTACCCCAAAGGAAGACAGGTTGCTGTACCTGCACCATCTACAAATGAAATTTCAGGGGCGCCCTGACGCTGATGCGAGGTTTCAAATGGCCACAAAAATCTTTCCTAGCTACGAGAACTTTGTCCGCAGCATCCGGGTGGGTATGTACAAGGAGTCGCTTGATGGCAATTGGTTTTCTTGGTGGAATAAGGCACTCACCGCTATGGTGAGCAGCAACAATGTAACTCGGCCAGATCTACTGAGATGGGACCAGGATCTGATACGCCACTTGATGGAATACGAGATTATCAGAAACTTGGACAGCAACGTCGGATCCAATCAACTCCCACCCATTTCGAGTGCCCGTGAAGGAACTCAGGGTACTCTACCACCTGTTAGCCAGGTAATGAGAGGAAGTACCAGTTATGGTTCCAGCTATCAGAATTACGGAAGCTCAAGCTACAGCAATGCGGGGAGCAGCCATCAACAATCTAGCAGCCGAAGCCACAGCAGCCGGCATGGTCGCAGGAACTGATTCTTAACATTTCTCTCGGATAATCTTGCATATGATATCGGGTAGGGGATGATTCCTTTTGGTGTACCGGTTTAGATTGTTCCTAGGTTTGGATGGGATTGTTAGTGTAAAACAAGGCACACTGGATGTCCTATTGTCTTTTGGGTGAAAAAGTTATCAGTTTTGGGACATAGGCAGCATGACCTAAACGAAACTGGGAAATTGATAGATACTAGGTATCACAGAAAAAGTATAAGACTGTTTATCTGAATTACAGAGAGTTGCGTACTCTTCTTTGCCTACTTACCTAGATCGCCCCAGGGAGTTCCTTGCCATATTAGTACGGATATTCTAATTGAATCCAAAGGCCTACCTACGTAGTACCTAGTGTCGATTTCTCCGTGAAGCTAACACGTTGCATATTTGTCACACATATAAGCCTTGGTTGCGCTCCCGCAACTAGGCGTCGCCTTTTGCGACAATATTGTAATCTACCTAGTAGCTATCATACTCGCGCATGTATAGTCTGTGCCCCATACCCAACCTCACGATAGTTACAGTCTATCTAGGAAGTTATCTCCATACATGGACTGCCAAATATCCAACAACCGAGCTTTACGATTTAAAAGGTATGTCATGTAGCAACACAATAAAATCCCCGCGTGTTGCTGCTTTTAGCCCCTTATTTACACCGGGAATCTATTGTCTGGTAAAGGGAGCAACTATTCTATAATTGAACCTCCATTTTTCTTGGAGCCCATTAGTACCTATTCATATTATTCACTAGTTGTTGCTTATATCCAGGAAATTACTTTTATTACACTATATGAAATTCTTAATAAATGCTTTGCGGACGCCCTATTGCTAGCAGAACTCGGACGCCCCGCAGTCATCTACTAGTAAAAGTACTAGGCTATATTTTCGTAGGTAGGAACTTACACGCTTCTACCTAAGCGGATCTTCGTTCTTTCTAGAAGCATCCGGTCCTCGTCCAAAATTCTTTGTTCTTTATTGCAGTCTACTCGCAAAAAGCCGTGTCGTCTGGAGGTATACCACCAGACGAACCAGTTCTCGCCGGGGCATTCAGGGGCTTCACCCATGGAAGTAAGAAGGTGGAAGATATGAATCCCTGGAAGAAAGTAAGCTAGGTACAGGCCATCAGTTTTGTCACCTATGTTACGCCATTCGATGAGATTTTTTAAGTACCGTCTTTGTTCAGGCAAAGGCAAAGTCTTGAAAAGCTTGTACCTCTTAAGAACCCACCACACCTGAGCCCCCAAAGCATCGTAATTGTAAAGGTTGCCAAGGATATGGGATAAATCGATGAATAGCCCACTTCTACCTCCTATATCGAGTTTCTCGATTCGTCGAATTTCGTTACAGATAAGGTGGGTGAATGAAAGCGATTGGTCCTCAGTTAGGGGAGCCTTTTTGTTCCTTTCGGTACTCGGGGCCACTCTTCGAATAAGTAGACGATGCCGCTGCATAAGTTCATTGAGAAACATTTTGCGTACCTCCTCGGAGGATTTCTCTTTGATGTGATGCATTGTGTGTCTAGGAGCTTAATATAGATATGTTTAGATTACTTTTGATAATAACCATCAAAGGTATCTACTTCTACTTTACTGTTTACTGAAATTTACCTAGTGATATACCAGATAATCCTGAGAGTAAGGAAGTAGTACTCTACGCTCAAGACTCGGAGAGAAATTTATACCTACCTATGTTAGATAGATTAAGATAACTATCTACAGTCAGTCTTAAATTTCAGCTAATTAAGGAATGATTCCAATAGAGGTGGTATCTAGAAATAGCCCTGTCCTCCTTTTCTTATTGATGTTGAGAATTCTGAGTAGACGAGTGCTTTGCTGCTAGGTATGTAGAGAATGCTTATAAATCAGGGAAACTGGATACGTGCGATCATATATTAGGGTTCAATAAAGAAACGTGTTCAACGTAGTGGAAGGACCTGTCATAAATCAGATCGAAATACGAAGCTACATCGAATGACAATTCATTGTTAATGAATGTTCGGAATGAATGCTGCTAAATTTCCCTTTTTCTAGCCCTTTATCTAGGATCCAACAGCCCTTTTTTACTCTAATGGATATAGATGAAAACCATAATGCTTCCAGAAAAACTAAATAAGATCAAGCAAGGTTTATATTTTACCAATTCATATCTCAATTCAATCGAACCATCTTGAAAAATGATTTAGATTTGAAGTATATGTAGGTAGGTATCGGTTCTAGAATGGGATCGTGACAAAGTCGTAGCCTATGCTGCATTACGTGTAGAAAAAGGGGGTGGGGAGTGGAGTAGATTCCAAGCGAGACGAAATTCCTTCAACTCTTTGCACGCATTAAACGTGCAATACGTAATTTTTACTCATAGATAAAGACTATAACACCCAGTTGTTTGCAATCAACTATCTAAAACTACCAAATGAACGTTTCGTGGTCCTTTCCAAGCCTTTAAAAGGCATTACGAAACCAGTGGATTCAGTAGGAAGAGAGGTGACTTCCGCATGAGACTATGAAGCAAGCATCCTTCTTGCTCCAGCTTAAAAAAACGCGATAAATCATTTGTCACGGATAAGCTAGTTCGTTACTCCCTCGAGCTGATACTACGACTAACCGACAGTAAATTCAAGGTGATGATGTCGCTTCAGCCACGAAGCATGCCGGATCCGCGCCTGAAGGAAGCCCCACGTCAACTTCCCCTCCTCGAACTCCTCCTTAAGCTCATCGTGCCAGGTTGGAAACCTTTCCTTTAGGCCTTTGATCATAAAAATGACTTTCACCTTATCTGGCAAGACTATACCTTTCTCGGCAAGGCGCATGCAAGTCCTATGGAAGCCGACATTGAACTCCCACAAGGTCTCATTCTCTCCCATACAAGCATTTGCTATGTCGTCGAGGAGTTGCGTAGCGGAGCGGAGCGGCAGTTTCTTAGTTATAGAATGGAGCAAGATCCAAAGCACCTTGGGGTCTTTCTCTGTCTCAGGGTCCCAGCCTGTAACTACCACATCGTTCCAAGCTTTTCCGATCGACTTAGTGATAAGAGACATCGCCCGCGAACGCTGGCGAGTGAATTGGACCTTACTCTCCTTGTCGAATGGCTCTTCGGCGGTACCCTCAATAAAGGCCTCAAGTCCATAGTATCTTGCTTGTTCCAAGGTGTAGTGTTTCCATTCGACGAAGTTAGATTCTCCTTGAAGAAAAGGAATGGTAGTTAGGTGGGCCGGCTCATGAGGCTTAGTTGCAACCGTCATTGTAGAAGTAGCCGAAACTGACCACTGTTTAGACATGATAGCACTAGTAGAATGTTAAGAGTTGTCCTTCGGACTTTGTGATTTGTGAAGGTCGACGAAGCGCACCTGCCTAGAGGGTATTCGGGTAAAATCTAGTAGCGAAAATTAATAAATTTATCTTCTCTTCCATAGATAAAACAAAGATTAGTATGACTTCAACTCACATACCTATAGTATATATAGATAGTACGCGAAACTCGTGAAGGGCCTTAGTAGTGTGATGTAATCTTTCGGAGCTGATAGAGCTGAGCGTACGAGTTCACTGATTTGATGTTGCGTAAATAGAGAAGGATAAATTTTCTTCTTGGGCCTAGACATTGGGAGAAATATTTATATAGACATTTACGACTCATTGGGCACCAGTGCCAATAAATAATTAAAAGCATACGGTGCGAAAGACGGAATAGAAGGTACCGCCGCCAGGCTTGAAGATAGTGTGAATTTTATCTTTACAAGAATGGACCCTCAGGCATATAAAAGACACTAAGTCAACTCATAGGTCATTTCCCTATTATTAATCACTAATAGCTAGATCTTCAATCACAATAAACACTAATTTTTATTGTACAACTCTACACACACTGTAGTACCCATATAGTACGCCTCTTTCTACTATGCTCAAGACATCGTACACTTAACGGCCCGTGTGTCCCCCGCTCTCCTCCCCGAGCTTTTGCCTCTTACTCGAGGCCTCAACGCTCGAGTTCGCCGACCTTTTATGGCCCCTCTCGCCATCCGATAGCTCTCGCCCCTCGCTCGTAGCCGGGGTAACCGAAGAACGATCCGGCGTCGATCTTACGAACAATTCCTCAGACGAAGCCGTCGACTCCGACATATTTCCCAAATCTAAACGATTTATACCTTCCTGGATACGTCCCTCCTTCTCTCTCTCACTCTCGCTCTCCCCACTCCCTGCGCTATCCGCGCACAACACAACGCCTCTCTCCACGCTCCCCCCTTTAACCCCCATCCCCTTAAACCTCTCGAGTCCCCACTGCGGCACATTCGCCTCATCAAACAGGGTCCTAAACCAAGCCTCTCTAACAGCGAGCCCAAGGGCCACAGAAACCTGTCTCGCAACACTGTTCCCAATGATCCTCCACTGGTTCGCCGGCGACGCGACCAGCACCTCATCATCGCGAACCCCCTGCGCGCGGCGGATCTCCATGATCGTCAGGGGCCGTTGCTGGGCCCAATGATTCGTATACCCGACCCTCGCGTCCGTAGGCAGACACTTCGTCGAGATCGTGCTGAACAGCTTATCCGGGTGTACACGGCCCCACCCCTTCGCCCCTTTCTGGGCGCGGCCGCGCCCGTCCGCGGGATACATGGCGCGTTCGGCGGGTGTCATGACGCGAGGGAGTCCGGGGCGGCCGTGCCACGCCTTCGAGAAGTTCATGCCCCAGGGCTGGGTCGGGATAGCCAGGAGCTGGTTGCGCACGGGCGGCGTGACGCCGATGGATAAGCGGTGGTCGGGGAAGCCCGGGCAGAAGTCCGGCTTCGCGTCTTGGATGTCCGGTAGGTCGCCGATGGCGTCGCGGGCGCTGACGTATTTGAACGGGGTGGAGACGAGGACGCGGCGGTCGAAGGGCCGGCCGCAAGACATTTCGCCGAGTTTTGAAAGCATTGTGCCGGGTGGGTGAGAATGAGATGGTCTGGGCACTTTCGGCATGCGGAGACCGGGGGCGCTGAAGCATAGGAAAACTCGGCTTCGAGATTGAGGTGCGCCGAAGGACCATGCGTCTAAGAACATCACTTGGACTTGATAGCCTAGGCCAACGAGGGCGCAACATAATTGGGAAAAGACGCATGCGTCACGGAAGTTTTTCGTATTCACCACCTGTGGCACGTTCTCGAGTATTCCGTAATAAGGACGGTATAGGTCGATGAAAGAGGCGAAGGATGCGATGAGGGACTGGTTTTTCCGTTGGTCGTCTGTGGTTCTGTCGGGAGTAAGCATAGAAAATCCAGGACACGGGGATCCTGCGGATATGAAGTGCACATCTCCAGGTCGAGGTATTTTCTCGCCGTCACCAAGCAATGCCCGACGAAGTAGATCAGCAACCGAGCCGAGAAAGGGGGTACAGACGCCTGGCTCACTGTTCGCCATGTATGTGTGGACAGCCTCTGTCCAGATGTCGTTTGCCCAGCGCATTTCAATGGCGCCGCCGTCTTCAAGTCCACGTCCAAAATTTCCACCACCACAGAATAAATCAAGACCTTGCAACTTTTTCCCATGATGTATATTCAGGGGGTCGAACCCTTGTCGTAGCTGACGTACCAAGGCCATGTCGAGAGGAACATAACTCATCTTACCCTCCGTTTCAATCTCCTGATGTGTCATAAAAAACATGTCGCCGGTGCCGTCGTGGTCATAGGGGCTCGGTATTTCTTCTTCGAGATAGAATGCCCTTACTAAACAATGGCGAAAAATTCTACGAATGGAAATTTCGACAATTTGGTCCGTATAAACAACTTCATTTGGACGTGAATTAGGTGAATTCTGATCCACGTCTTTCCTCCGCAAAAGTTTTCGTAAACGAACGTATTTCTTCTTTCCCTCATCGAAGAACGCCTCTACAACGAAAACCTCCAATTGGAGGGACTTTGGGTTCGTTTCAGTGAGTACGGCATCGCCGATCTTGTAGGATAGCTTCGCCTGAAATTTGTCGTCCTCGCATGTCAAGTGTTCTTTCTTGAGAGTAGTCCATCGACAGTCATCGGAAAGATAAGTTTGGCGCACAAAAAACTCGGCAGACGTCGAAGGATTCCCAAACCACTCAACAGTATGCGTCGCGAGTATTTCATCCGCCTTAACTTTGGCTGAGTTACAATGACAGGTGCAGTTGTCGGACAGAAAGATCTCGTTGTCGTAGGGATACTTCATAATGCCACACGGAGTATCGATTGGTTGATACAACCAGATGACATCGAAAGAACGTTTCCCCTTTGGCGACAAATGAATCTTTTGCACGAGACCAAACCATAGGTGCTCTCCTTGGTAGTCTTTGGACTTCTGTTGTTTCCATTCCGTGTCTGTTCCTTCGTCATCCGGGTGCGTCGAGATTACATCTCCTACTTCGATTGAAGCAGTGAAAGCTGAACGATCCTGGCCAATTCGTTTCACAGTACGCAGACTTCCCAGTTCTATAGGCATGTTGTTATGTATAAAAGTATCTCGTTTCTTCCTGATGTTAGCGGCCGCATCTACTCGTTTGAGGACATTTCCAAACACCATATGGGAGAATAACTCGTGTATGTATGGGGTTACGATAGTTGGTGGTACCCGATTATCTCTTTGATTCTTTCTGATCGGATCTGTCATCTTGCTATACTCGCTCAGTGATATCTGCCCAAGCGAGAGGTTAGGCTGATAATAATCCAACGTCTTGACTTCCTTCCAGAATTCATGCCATGTAACTATTGTCGGATCTAAGCCATGAGCTTCTTTCCATATGAAGTTGATATTTGCAATAACAGCGCTTCTAAAGTCGTTCCCTCGGTTGGCTGAATGCCACCGTCTGAAAGTATCTGATTCGGCATGTTGTTGCTCTAGCCAAATACTGAACTGCGATTTGAAATCGCACAGAAGAGCGCGCTGCTGTCGACTCTTCAGGTAGTCACAATAGTCAAGAACGTGCTTCAAGTCCGCAATCCAAATAAAAGGTTCGTAATAACGTAAGTATTCGGTTGAGGGACTCTTTAGTTTGTAATAAACTTCATCGCCTCGTCTCTCGTTAAGATCCGACCGTATCCAAATTTGATCGCCAACAGTGTGTTCATCTCTCCCATAATTTCCAATGGGAAGCTAACGGAAATGAACCTTTCTAAGAAAAAAATGTTTATCGCCGCGCCGAACCACTCCATCGAAGTAAAAGTTCTCGCCTACTCGGGTAGCGAACTGTTGAAGAGGTCTAAGTGCATTGGGATGAACAGTACCATCCGAATATATCGAGAAGTTTTCCAAGTCAAGTTCGATATGGCTATCTTGTTGTGAGGTCTTTCCCATGTTTTTTGCGTCCAGAAACTCAGATAGGGCATGTCGTTCTCGAACTTCGGCGATAGGCGGAATAAACCCTTTGAAAATTGACCTTGGGTTAATAAGTGTTGATCGAGGAATCTCCACGACTATGGGCCTCTCTCCGGGTACGCTAGTATTCCGAATATCTGGGGCTGTTTCTAAATCATCGAAAGGATTTGCGTCCGGTTCCTCGGAATTCGTCACTAATTTTGTGTCGTTTCGAATTGGTTGACATAGAAAGTCGGCGTCAGAAGTCCCCGAATTTCCATCACCGTCCGAGTTAGCTTTATTAACATTAGGAATAAGCTGGCCACATATATATGGAAAATCCAACTCTAGCAAGGGCTCACCACCACTCGAATCCGATGCGGATGTCAATTCAGGGGTCGTATTGTCAGAGTTTGGGAGACGCTTCCAACCGGCGACATTTGCTTGTGCCATGTCCATGTTTGTCATATCGTAGTAACATAAACTGGAATCATATAAGGGTTTAGTAATTGGATATGCGAGGATATCGGAACATATCTCCTACTGTTAGCAAACTTACCAAGAGTTTAGAGTGAGGACTGGTTGCTTGAAATTTTGATAGAACAACCCATCTAAGATGGCAGATGGAAGTGATGGTATTTTGGGAATTACATTTGAAAGAAATCTAACTATGCGGGTATATTATAAAGAAAAACAAATTCTATATGACTTATAGCGCCAAGATAATAAGATGATGAGACTGTCCAAACTCCAGAATTCATCGTTAATATTTCAAGGGACGGTTAAGGAGCCATGGTGGTGGTTCACTATAAAAATGATTGATAAAATGGTCAATTAAAGGGTTTGAGACGATAGGAACCATTGTCGGTAATCTTTGAATCCAGAACATGAGGCAGAGGGAAGTAAAGACCTTTGGGACGTCTAGCAAACAAACTAGGGAACGTAATGACAAAAATATACCAAGGTTAGAAGAGTATAATAGAGAATAGACTCGTGACACCAGGCTCAATATAGAATAATAATTTAGTAGAGAATACTTCTTGGAATGAAATCATTTTTCACAACCCCGCCGCTTGCGAAATGGTTGGTCTAGTGTAATAGTCGGATGGGTCTTAAAAGAGACGAGACATGGAATGAATGGGGAAGATGGAGAATGAGACAATAGAAAAAGAACCACCCCAAGAACCCTAAGAAATTTGAACGTGGCGCGTAGATCCACTGAACAATGATCAATTGACCAATCCAAGGGCGTCAATTTCGTGTAAGTGGACCTAATCGTGAATACTCCTGCCGCTTTCGTCAACCCGACAACTCACCAGCGCCGGGGCCATGGGAACCTCCTGCAGTGGTCTCAGCACCTAGCATTAGTAGCAATTAGTTTCCGCATCTTAGATAAGCGAGATTCAGCCCTAGGGGTTAAAGACTTTGAGATATATAGGTTTCTTGAATTATTCCGAATATTTTTCTGTATATATTATGATGGTATATAAGAGGGTATTGTTTTGTTGATATCGTACATTCATTTAAGCTACTGTTATCTCGATCGCATTTCCACCGTCTTGTTGAGATGCAAGGAACGCTTTGCTCGAGATCCTCTGCTGAAGTCGCTGGGAGTTTCCGCGCCGGTCAGACTGTACGTAATTTTCGACATCTTCGGGAGTCGGCCATCTCCATTTTCCAGCGATACTCTCGGCATTTTCTATATGAGATATAATGTCAGCCTCTTCATCATGACTGAGACGTGGGCCAGCGAATGCCTGATAGGCACACAGAGTCTTCACTATCAGTGCCTGGCCACGGGTGCCTATTTGCTCAGCCTCCTCATCAATATATGACTTATTCGCGAGCATCCATACAAGCAATTCATTCATTGCTTTCGTGTCTCCAAGGAAGGCTAAGGCGCGCATGTATGTATGCAAGTGTACGGGCTCTATATCGTGCATAAATACGGGTACTTCGACATCCTCAGGAATCATCTCCGACCTGTCTATAGGCTTTGTGAGTTGGGCGAAAATCGCCTTTAGTGTTTGTAAGAGTTCTGTGGGTGAAGAAGCCGATGCTATCTCCTCTTCGTCGCCGGTCCCTAGTGACATTTCCTGAGACCTAATTTGGGAGACTACAGCCTTTTCAGTAGTACGACAAAGATACAAAAACATATCTGCGTCTATAACGGTTCTGTTTTGCGCAAGCTGGATGACATCCATAGATATGGATAGGGCTTGAATGTCGTTGTCAGCCTGGGTGCCATTCATAACACAAAGATTGGGCCGGGCTAGTGCTCTGAGGATAATAGCCCAAGGAGATCCGAAAGTAGTTCCCTCAGTAGTCCCAGTTACAAGCCGCAAGCTACAAAGATTGATAGCGTGACGGATGCGATAAAGGTCTCCTAACGATATCTTCTCCTTGCCTCGACGATTGGGCTGCAATCTGCAGAGAAGTTGGATGTAACTACGGAAGACCAAGAGAGGTATCCGCCGAAGCACATCGGATGGTGCTTCTTTAAAGAGTGACAGAGCACTGATGCCAACGGGATCGAGTCCGCTATCATGAAGATAGCGAATTGCTTCCTCGAGAGAGCTAGCGCCACTTATTAGCGTAAAGAGGCAATAACCCTCTGGTTTTATGCCTTGATTGATCATTTGATTATAAAGCACGCCAATCGAAGGGGGTGACAACCTGGCCAACTCATATTCAGTATAATTGGCGTTATGGACTGGAAAGGCTTCTCGAGAATCACCGGGCAGCGCGTTCGAATGCTCGGGGACAAGAGGTGCATGCAGTTTAGTAAACATCTCCGCGTAGACTTGAATATTTGGAGGCTTGTCCATCTCAGAATTGAATTTAGTGAAAACTTTCCATGCCTCTTGACTGTTACGGGTTGCCCGTACGTTTGCTGCCCAGCGAGTGAAGAAGTTTTTGTCTTCCTTCTCGCCACTCCACTCTTTTGGCGGAAGACTGCGGGTTTGTATAGTAGGTGAATCAGCGTCCATGCCACCAAGAGCGTCCAAGGCTTTATCGTAGTCATTGTCGGGATATCCAGCCTCCCTAGCGATAATTCCAGCCCTGAAGCTGCGCGAGTAATCGTCATCTAGCGTCCGTTTTGCATCGAGGCCATCGAAATCCTGGCGATATGGGGGCCAGGACTTCGCATATCTCAAAGCTACCACCCTCTCCATCTTTGACCTTTTCAGCCCAATCATAACTCCCCGAACAGCTTGGTAACTGGCTTTGTTGATAATGAGAGGCTTTTCAAGGTTACCCGACATTGCGAGCAATAATTTTTGTGCTCTCCAATTGTATTCCATATTGGCAATCGGTTGATTTACTGCTGGCTTCTTAAATAATTGCAAAGCTGTGTTAAAGATTTCACATTTTCCACGATAATTATTAATACCCACGCCTGAGGGCATTCCTTGAATGTACTTGGCCGTGAGTCTTGCTAATGTGACAATCGATCTCGGCCATAATCGTCGAACATGTTTAGCAAGTCGGCGGAGAAATAACAAAAATTGAGATACCGACATGGTTACTTTGGGATCGCGGGGAACCAAAGCATCAATTGGTGCTTGCGGATTGGAATTAAAGTGGCGCTTGGAGGCAAAAATCATGAGAGATAACAAACTGTCGGCCTTGTAAAATCTCTCGTCGCTGCGTGCTAGGATTGACATAAGAAATAAAGGTGTTGGCCTTGTTGTCGAAACCAATCGTTGGACTCGGGCATCCCCATCTTCCCCAGACAATATCCATATCCAGTGATCAATATCTTCCTCGGACCATCCTCTAGTTTTTAGGACGTCGAAACGATCTGTCCAGTCAAAAGGGCGGATGGAGCGAATGAATGTGTTCACACGATGGTCGGTTTGAGTGTCTTGTTTAGCCAGCCACTTCTGAAGCATCAAAAGTGGGAGCCTATCAGCGCGTAGCTTTGCGGCGAGCTCAAAAGGTTTCCCATAAATTTTCTTCTGTCTCTCTGTTCTAGATCGGAGACGTAGGGCGACTATGCGACTGGGTGACAGTCGTAAACTAGGATGGCGTTGCCGTCTAGAACTTGTCAAACGCGAGAGCGTTTGCCTTATATCTGACCCAGAAACCCATAGAGATTTTTGCTTAGCAGCCGATTGTGCTGAAGCCACTATAGGCGAGACTCGCATAATGTTCTAGGGCTATGAGAGAAAGATTGGATTGCACCCCTTCAGCTCTAGAGCTTTCGCCCACCCTCAAAGTTGTTACCTATGCGTGCATAGTAACAAATAGTTTGACATGGCTCATATATCGTATCTCATATCTTTTCAAACATACGGCAAGCTGTGTAATGATTGTGATCAAACCGGCATTATCCAAAGTTGAGGATGAGAAAGTTGAATCCAATGTTGCATAAAATTCACAGCGCACTTTGCACTTTGCGCCTCAGTCGGAACGTCACTGCGGGTATTCTTATCTTATCGTCGTACAAGAAAGTCTATCGATAAGAAATTTTTGAGTGGTGCAGGCATAGATTATCTCGGTACAATACGGTACGTACTCCCAACCCCACCAGAACCAGACCAATTAATTATGGCATCCATTTGAAGATTCCGGCTCTGATTTTATCACAAACTTTCCATCCATCCGATTTCTCATCTCTCAGACAAGAAACAAACTAAGATAAGTTTGCGATCAGAAATTCGCACTCAGATGGCTCAACCAACGTCACCATGCGACCCTCATTACATAAAGCAGTAGCTCCCGCGCTCAGAGGATTGCATACCATAGCTTCTGGACCTGTTCCAAGACCCCAGCGATCTTTTCACCAGACCACTTTCGCCTCTTTCCCACGCAAGCGCAATTTCTTCACATCCAACCAATTGTTGTCGAACAATGATCGGAACGATGGATCGAATCTTTCAGAAGATGCTGTCGACCAGCCAGATACCCAACAACAAAATAAGACTTCGGGTACCGCTAAGCGCAAAACCGCTCGAGCTTCTGCTGCCAAGACTCTTCGTTTAGGACTCACGACGAAACAAACCAGAGTTGCTAAAGATGTAGGGAAAGATCATACCAAAGACCACACAAGCCCTGAGACAGATTATCGTCGAACTATCAATTCCATATGCGTTGCTCAATCTTTCGATATGGATGCCGTGCAAGAGATCCTGCGCTTCCATGCATTTGAGCTAGATCCCGATGGGACCGAATTTGACCCCTCAGGTGTTGTGCATGCCAGGGGTATCAATAACGGAGATATTTTCGTCTTCCCCTCCGGAACCGTCGTCGCATGGTCAGTGCCAGCAGACGCCTTCAAGACCCTTGCCACCAAGCAGCTTATCCGAGCCGCCGAGCTTCCTCACCTTAATCGTCTCGAGATGGAAGAGCTTGAATTCATACCAGATGAGACACGTGACACTAGCTACATGAAAGGCGAGGTTGTCGTCTTAGGCACACGAGCACAAGAGTACGAGAACGACAGGTTGGACACGACTCTAGCCAAGATTGCCTTCTCCAGCGGGTTGGCCCGAAGCCCGAAGCTAGCGGTTCTAGAAAACCAGGCCATCGAGCACTTTGAATATTCTAAGAATAGCTTGGATTTCATCGAAGGAGGTTTGGAACATAAACTCAAACGACGCGCCGTGTTGAAAATGACAGGCCAACTGCTAAGCCTACGGTCGCAGCTGAATCACTATTCGGACATCACGGATCAACTCCCGGATATGTTCTGGGACTCGGAGTCGAACCTTGAGAACTACTACAACCAGATTAGTACTGTCCTAGACATACGGCAGCGTATAGGCATTTTGAATAAGAAGATCGACTACGGGTTTGAGAACGTTAGCGTCCTAAGAGAGATGGTTAGCGAAAAGGTTGGCCACCGCTTGGAGTGGATCATCATTTTCCTCATCACCATTGAGGTCATGTTTGAGTTGAGAAGAGTGTACCACGAAGATGTAGTCGAGGCGAAGTCTGAATAGACAGTAAAAATCTTACAAAGAGAAAAAAAAAAGTTATGAAAACACCTCTCCATTACGTACCTTATATATTTGATACCCCATTTCATACAACTTAACTTTCCTTGCCTCTTTTACTGTTCAAGTAATTAAACCTTTCACCAAATGGAGTCGTGCCACACAGAGGTGTGTCATCTATGAATCGGACACAGTACAGGCATCCATAATACAAGGCTGTTTCAATGTAAATGCCACCACAACGCTATTCTGTAGAAAGATTTTCGATCGTACATACTTTCATATTTTGAAACTCAATCTATAGCTATGTCTAACACTCGGCGGAAAGCTTTAAACACACCTGAGAACAACGCTACCATATTTAAAGCGTTGAATATTCAAAGTTAGAATCGAATATAGACCTACAGAACACCGATGTGGATCTACGCGACCTGGACAGCAGATCCACTTGAAGGCAAAGAGACAAATGGCGGACGCTTTTGGAATGAGAAACGGGCCGAACGTATTGGAGATAATGAATTTACTGCTATATTCCGAAGTACGAGTATACAGAGAAAATAAAGGGTGGACCGGAACGTACAAGTTACTTGCGCGAAACGAAAACACACGCACGGTGGAAATTAATGAGAGATTTGTCGACTTCAGGATCACTTCCGTGAAACTATATTTTCGCGACGAGAGTATGGATATACCAAACGACGATGGCGACAGCGACTCGGATACTGAACAAGACGAGCCAGACGAGTATATCCCAGACCCCGAAGGCACCGCGAAGAGAGGCCGAGGACGCCTACGGGGCAGCAAGAACAAGCCGAAAGATGCAGGTCACCATGAGAAACGGACCCGGAGATTTGTCAAGATCTTAGATCTCTTCCTAATGAGACGAACGGATGATGTCTACACAATTCCTCGCAACTTGCGCGTGCCGGGCGGGCACAAGCAGACATTCTTTTCGAGAGGATACACATTGCTCGCACTTGTTTGACGCGGACGCAGTTTCATGACAAAACGGCATAGTTGAACTACTCGGACGTCAATTTACAAGATGGTAGCAACACCGTTGACATGGGACATCGCGCAATGGAAGGGTGGTATTGGATCGTTTGAGAGGCATCGTTGAAGAAGGATTCCTTCTTTTCTTATTGTGTTATTTCGGGGCGAAAGAATACAACAACTAGTGTATTACCTATTCATCGAGCACTACTTACACACAAGTAACTAGATACCTAGAATAGTATAGACGACCATACTAGCAAGCACACCGATTTCGAACGGGGAATAGACGTGCTATTAAATTAGACTCGTCTTTGCCGGTTTCAAAAAAAATATTGGGGGGCACTATCGACTGCCAAAGGCGTCCAGCCACCCCAGCCTTGAACCTCCTAGGAGACAGATACAGTGTGTGTCCTCTCCAGAGGCGAGATCTACTTGGATATTGGCCTTACCTGGGCAATAATCTACCATCGTTCTCTGTGGTTACTATTGAACGCTTTCAGGGACTACCTCCCTTGGATTACCGGTAGATACCTTCTCCGCCTCAGATATGAATTGGCTGGAGGAGTATTTCAGGCAACTCGATAAGTTTTATTATTATCTGAGTCAAGCTGCTCGATGTAGGAGTCATCATTCACCCCCATGACCTTGGAAAGAGGAAGCTGTACAGAACTAGAGATGCGGCACGAGGCACCTCTAGCAAGATCATACGACAGTAGCCAAAAAGGCACCTGAAAGACAAGATACGAGCGTATCTACAGGAAGATTCAGGGCTTATTACGCACCTGAGCACCCGGAGATCGGGTTCTGTGAGTGTGGTAACGACAAGAATGGATATCATGATGGTCCTTTGGCTGGTTAGTTATCACCCGAACGATATCTATAATTTACGAGGCCCCGGAGGATTGGTGTTGGAATAGAAGTGATGTTAATATTTCTTGAAGGCCCATGGTCGAGACCCGACATGATGCGACCAATAGACAATGAATGTAGTCTAGTTTTAAGAAAATAAAGGGTTACTCGTATTCTATCCGTAGTATTTCGAGTGTACTCACTATATGTAGTCGAACTGATTTCAAACTGGCGTTCAAGAAATGTGGAAAGAGCGTGACGTGCTGTTAGTTGCTAATACCTGAAAAGGTTTGAGGTCGTCACCTACCATCCTGCACGGCGCAGTAGGGTTATATGGCAAAATAGTTGTCCCCCTTCCAACAATCTTCCAAGGACTTGTTGGAATGGCGAGTTAGCTCAGATGTTGTGTGTATAACAGGTAGGAACAGAGCAGCCTACTTGATTACACATGCCTGAGTTCAAGGGTTTGAGATGGGTTCGGTTCTTAGGATATTGTTTTGCCATATACCTCCCACTCTCATCAACAAAGTTAAGACGACACTTCTGCATCTCGTAGAACATCGACATCTACTATAGTTTCTATTTTCCTATAAAAACCTTCGACCAGGGTGAATCTTCTATTGATTCTCATTCTGTCTTCTAATCCAATACTCCTTAACCCAATCTATCTACAAAATGATCGCTAGCCATAAATCAAGCGTTTCCCAATCGACTTCCCGCCGGTCTCAAACACGGCCATGAGCTCATTCTCTCCCATGCGAAAGAGGCTAGGCCAGAACGACGACGCACCGTGGATCAGCGTAGGCTGACTCCAGAATATCCTGCCTCTATTCAACCCGGTCGCGAACACGACCTTGATGGCCGCCTTGCCAGGCCACGTGGGTTCCGACTCGTTCTCCTCGTCGGTCATGAAAATAACCGCGAGCCCCGTCTTCCCGTACCTCTCGATCTGCGGCGCGCCCGCGTTGCGCCCGGGCCTGGGCTGGTACACGACGCCGCGCGATCCCCACGTGAGGCCCTGATCATACGAAACCGCGTACTCGACGCTATAAAACGTGCCGCGCCTCGTGGTCTCGAACACGACGACCTGCGCCTCGCCAAAGAATTGCTGGCCCTCGGCCGTGAACCCCGAAACATCGCGCACGCTAACAATGCTCTGCATGCCATCTCGCAAGTTCACATGCGGGCTATGGCACCTCAGACACCTCGGCCGCGACCACGTCCTCCCGCCATCGCGCGAATCCACGCGGAACGTCTCCTGGTTATTAAACGCGAGTTCCTGGGAATACGTCATCTGCACCTCTCTTCCGTCTAAGCCTCCAAGCCGCATATACGGCTCCCACAGCCCCAACCCGTTGCTCGAGTTCGCGCTGTGCTCGGCGGCCTGGGCGCTGAATTTCCAGGAGCGTCCGCCGTCCTCGCTGCGGCAGACGGTGATGCGGAAGTAGGTTGGTCGATTGCCGTTCGCGTGGTCGCGGTCGTGGTTGCGGAAGGCGGCGAGGACCACGGACCCGTTGCGCGGGTGGGGGTGGGGGTGTGCGGGGGACGGCGGCACCTCGACCATGAAGGCGTTGTCGATGTCGCCGGTGCCGCGGGCGATTTCGCCGTGCGGCACGAACGTGGACCCGCCGTCGACGCTGCGAGACACCTGCAGCACGTGTTCGCGACCGCCGGGGCCTTGGAACCCGGTCGTCACGCAGAGTAAGCTGCTATCGGCTAGCCTGGTTAGGCGCGGGTAGGTACCCGGAATGGGGTGCAGAGAGGTCTCGTTGACATCGACCTGCCAGCGGGCGGGCGCCACGACGACGGCTTGCTGGGCCATCATGGGATTGCCGGTAAGCAGGGGTCCCAGGTGACCGATGTGGCCTAGTATCTTCTGGGTGAGCCTCCCGGCCATTTAGATTCTGGCGGGAATCGATGAAGGAGATGTCGAGGTTGACCTGGAGAACACATCTAATTAATACCTACTAGGTGGATTTTTTCTGTTTGTTTCTTGACAAAGTGTCGTCGGCGAATTTATGTTTCGGAGCCTTGTTATTTCAATTGTACTTCAGTACACGCAGCACAACTTGGACGCAACCTTGGAAACTTGCTCCACATATTAGTATGGAGGTCATAGTATGGAACGTAGGGAATTTTGAATATCATCCAATATGTACCTTCTTAATGTGTCCTCTTTTTTCCCGTGGTGCCGGCCTTAATGGTTATGAAGTTGAGTGATCGTCGTTGCAGGAAACTCTCCAGATTGGAAAGATCTACTCTTTATTCAACATTTATCGCACGAGTGCTGCATAGTTATGTTTTTTCGTAATATTTCATTATATTTCATAATAATACTTTCATAACATCTCGAACCAGGGAATTTAAAATGGTAAAGACGGATGAATGCCCCTGACCCTGCCGCGACCCTTGAGTCTGTCGGTTTGACAAATATCTCAGTCACAAGCGCCTCTGTACAAGAGTAAAATTAATGATATACATTTATTTATCGGAATTTGTGTCTCAAATGCCGTTAACCGAGTCGGAACCCTTCCCTGTTTCAAGTCCTTCGTCATCGCCCCTGTCACTCACTTTCTTTTCTGTCCCTTCTATCCCTTGTCAGCAAGCCTTGGTATTTCTTCTTTCCTCACTCAACTCAGAAATTTCAATTAAAACTTCAATTATTTCCAATTTCTTACCATTTTTCGAGAAGCCAAGTGTTCTGTATACGTCAGACCACATGATCTGTCAAAGCGCGGGCAATATATGAACGCATCCATCCATAGTTATACAAGTTGTGTTAAACGTTATGCACGTTATGACAAACATCTCGATCAGCATCAAGCGATTATCAAGCGACTATCTAAATCTCGAAGAAGTGGATCAAACCCCTCGAATCTATGTCTGTCTTCTCTTGACAAGCTTAACAAGGTACTCGCAAACTTTGCGTTTATGGTTATGACAGATGACAGGTGACACCTGGCGTGTGTCAATGCTGAGCTATCAGAAAGCAAACGAACCTAAGATGTCGGTATTACTGTTAAGCTCTTGCAGTTGTAGCGGCGCCTTTTCGGCAATGGCTGCTTTGGAGCCCTTAGCAGTCGGACATTCTTGGCGATTATGACAAATACTAATCAATAATGTGGGCATGGACATGAAATTTCCGGTGTTACTATCGACTGGAGAAGTTGCGAAGTATTCTGCTTCTAGCAGATTAAATAAATGGGTTGAGAAAGAAGGAAATCGCCTATGCTCGCCCATCTTTGCCTTCCCGAAGCCACGATCGCTTCTAGGGGCGCATGGCTTGACACCTGCTAGCCAGGTATCGTAGCGACTTACCACTCAGCTGCTGTGTAACAACCCTAAGATCATACCTGCGTCCCTGATCGGCCCGCCATCGATGGTACTTATCCGTGAATACAAGCTTTTCAGAGTGACCGTAATATATTTCGAGCCTACGATCCTTTCCTCATCGGGTGCTGATGAACCAACGGAGCCATGACGCCTGATTAGATAATTCGGATTCGGAGCCTTTCAGTGCAGCTGCCGCGTTATCAGATACTGGAAACGCTCCCGCCATCGCATGAGAAGCGATGTATCGAAGTAAGCGCAACTACAATTACAACTACAACCGTAACTGAGATGTTGGTGCTTACTCTCCCACAGACGGTTCACACTTGTAAGTCCGTTCAGTAAGCACGACAAAGTCAAAAACATAAAAAGTCTATCGATCTTACTTGACACTGAGCACCACGAGGTCCTTGACCAACTTCTAGGAAGTAGCAGTGGCAATGAGCGTGAAGGAAGCGTACAACTTTGACCAACCTAGTCTCTCCCACGATGGAATTCGCTCTATATAACAGCAGCCATGTGGTGCAATCCTGGCTTGGATTCCTCTCACATCTGCCGAATTCTCTTCTTGCGAGAATTCTTGGAGAATTACACTATCTGTGCATCCTTTGGATATTATTTCAAGCACAGATTTTAGCCCCTTATTCTCTACTAGTCTTACTCAGCACATAGCATAGATTTGCCAAAGTCCAAGTCCAGACCGCAGTGTACTGTCTGCCATCATGTCTCTCAGACTCAAAGCGGATTCTTTCCGCAAGAAGATGAAGAGCGTGAGGAAAAGGCTTTCTCCCAGTCTTCATGAGCCTAAGCTTGATGAGAGTCAGTCCACCTCTAGCCAATCGCAGCGCCGTACTTCTGGAGCCCGAAGCAGTTCATCCAATGTATCTCAGGACAACCTCCACCTCCACAGGATGAAGACCCAAAATCATTACACTCTGAGTCGCGCAGATGCGGTTAGGACTATCAACGACCGTGCTAGAGGGCGCGGGATTGGTAACCGTGAATGTATTCCAAATAACTGTGCCCTTAACCTCCATCTCGATATCAGCCCTGGAGAGTCCCCTTCTGGACCTAGCACAGTTAATGGCTCAAGCCAGACGACTACCCAAAGCCAGAAATCGAAGGGCAAGTCGATCAGTCCAACTAGCAGCTCGGGTCCCCAAAGCACCATCCGCCCAGAAGAGAGCTCTAGCAACACTTCGAAGTCAAAATTCACGGTCTCTCCTCAGCAACAAGCCGACTTGGATGAATTCAACATGATGCTCCTTGATTCCGATGACGAGTTAGCTATGATGTTGAACGCCCAGATTCTCGAAAAGATAGAGAAGTTGAAAGCTGAGAAAGCCAAGAGGGCCCAGGATGGAAAACCAGAGCTCGAGCCGATCAATGGACCTATTAAGGGCGTGTTTGAGTTGAAGAGCTCTGGTAAGGATGCCGATAGAAACAAATCCACAAACCAGGGTTATGTCGGGGAGCGAAAGTTTAGGCAGTGGACAGACGATAATCTCGATCGTCAGTGCGAGGTCATGGAAAAATACAATAACGGAGACAAGCTCTGGACCAAAGAAGATCTTCGCCGTGTCGAGAACGACATCAAGGGAGAGGCTCCCTATGTCAAGTTCTATGCTTATGCTGGAAAGGATAAGCTCATTCCAAAGCAGAAACTGTATGTTATCTCATCGTTCTGGCCTTCAACCAGGATTTGCTAACATACATGAACAGCTTGAAGGATCAAAAGATCATGGTAGAGTTCCGCGGTTTCCAGGACCTATCATGTCCTCCCGCCTCTTCACCTGACAATATGTTGTACAGCTCCTTGTCGCTCAAGACTGTCAAGTACGACAATGAGGACTACCTGGCCCCTAGCGACCACTGGACCTGGACAAACTGCTACAAGAAGTCGTGGAAGAGCTTGCCTATCTCCCACGAGCTGTACGCGATGATCATGCGTGTGCCTCTGCCGCCTATTGACAAGATCGTGTGCATCGGCCTCGGCCCGATTTCTTTCAGACCCCACATTGAGTCTACCGAGATGTCGAGGAACGTCTTCTGCCACCTTGGGGCCCTGCTGATTGCCGAGGCTCTACGTAGACGCTTCGGCGCTACTCCACGGCTGCTGGCGCAAGATCCCGAGTACAATCCCGATTGCAAGCGGATGCTGGAAGGTAAGGGATTCGAGATTGTCGGTGAACATGGTGCTAGTGGCCTTGCCGAGATTAATGACCGAACCTTGGTCTACGCCCCCAACCCGGGCTTTTGTTTGAAGGAGGTCGTGGCCGACATCGCGCAACCCGCGGCCATGTTCTGGAAGCCGGTGATCACACCCGAGCAGGAGGATGCCGAAACTAAGTCCAAGAACCCGGAGGACATGAACGTTATGCGATTGAGTTGCTTCACTCAGTATGTATCCCTTCTTCATTCTCATTCGGCACTCTCCTTCCCCACGATAATGTCCACTCCTTGAATATTCCAAACCCCAGATTGAGACCCCAAAGCTAACTCACTCACCAGCAAACGCAGCGTCGACCCCGACACCCCCCGCGTCCGTGCTCTCGTACAGAAATACGACAAGCACTTCTTCCCCGACAACAACCTCTTCGGGAAAGTCGTCCTATACACTCGTCGCGGGTCCTACGTCCCACGCCCCGAGCGCACACCTCTGCTCTCCATGCCAAAGGTCAGCCGCATATCCGACGACTACGCGCACCTCGACGAAAGCACGCGGGACGGCGCACCCTACAGCTTCGAAGCCGCCGCCGCGGGCGAGTCCTCCAAAGGCAAAGCCAACGAGTCCCCCCAAGACCCGATCCCGGACTCCTCCCCCTCAACCTCCTGCGCCACCGCCACCGCCATCACCTCCGCCACCACCTCCGCCGCTCCTCCCCCTCCTCCCCCTCCTGCCCCTTCCGCGCCCGGTCCCCAAAGCGGTCTCACCCGCAAAACCGGCATCGCGCATCCCCCCTCTAAACAACGCCGTAGAAGACTCATAGTCGAGGTCAACGACGCGCTCGTCGGACAGATGCAGAATCTGCCACGGAGAGACGAGATGAATTATACGTGGAGATACGTGCGCGCGCCTGGTGTTGCGTCGAGGGTGCGCACGGATTATGCCTTGGGCCAGGCGGAGAGGGAGAGGTATACTTTTATCGAGTACCCGAGGAGTCGGAGGCGGGAACAGCCGCAGCCACAGGCACAGGCACAGGCACAGCAAGGACAGGGGCAGGGGCAGCAAGGGCAGCAGGCTCCTAGGGATGGGGATGAGAGTGTGGATGAGGATGTGGCGAGTTTGTATCGCGGGATGGGGTATAGCTTTTAAGCTAAGTAATAAACTGGGGTAAGCTGGGGTAGGAAGTTTGTGGATTCGATTGGTCCTGTTGTTAACGCAGTCGTGATTTTGGGGGTGGGAAACAACCAGTTTCGTGTTGAGTGGTTCATGCTTGAGTGTTGTGGTTATCAAGTTAAATTCCCATAAGGACTGGGTACTTTTTGGGGTCTGTCTAGGAGTAAGGTTCAAGATTGAACTACTTTTTTTAAACCGCAGATGGGCACAACTACTAGGTACGTGGACAATAGGTGTGGATGTTTTTACAGTCGTTTGAAGTTGGGGTACGCGAATAGCAGCTAGGAAAGTGGTTTTTACAATTATAAAAATGTTCCCACCCCCTAACCCCTAATTCCTTAAGCGGCGTATCCTAAGCCTTTTTTTTCATAGGCTAGGTAGCGCGGGTATATTCTCTAATAAGATGAATATCAGCGAAAACCTAGTACCGTTGATATGCGAATCGGGAGTAGGTAAAGATGGCGTAATCAAGTTCTGATTGGATTTGGTAGGTAGATTTGTATGCCGTACATCCGTGTAATTATGTTGTACTTCGGGGGATATCCATATATCTGATGTAACTATAGCGATCTACCGCTAGGCACCTAATAACCTTGGAATACACAAGTATATCCCACCCAGGGAAGTAGATCACCAAGTACCAATTACTAGGTACACAAGCTACATCAAATTACTCAACATCGCCACAAAGATCTTCTCAACTTCAGAATCATCTGTACTGTATTAAACCACGACTCCGACCCGACCTACCGTAGCAGGTTTCGGGCAACGATGAGCACATCTGGCATTAATTGGTAGTAATAGTAGTAAGGCACCTTAATCCGACAACACACGCGTACGTACGTAAAACAAGAACACAGGCAGCGCGAAGACTATATCAACAACCATAAACCGACACACTGCATGCAAGAACACACACACACACATAAACACCCGTTAGATGTAGTAACACAGAGCCCGTCGATTGAACTAAGCCAACTAACTGTCACTGTCACTGCTACTACCCCTGACTGATTAGCGCCGCGTTTCCTCGATCACTACCTAGGTAGGCAATGACCTTAGCTAACGGACCACCTATCTTCGTCATAAATATCAACGCACCCCTTCACTTTCGACCTCCTCTTGACTAGTAATTGACAGCTTGTATAATGCGCCCTTTTATACACACCCCTTATTCCGCATCCGCCACGCGCGCCATAACCAGTAACCAGCCTCGTTCAGCATGGCTCGGGTCGGCCCCAATCCCATTGTGAATCTTGGCGAATGAATAAAAAGGTGTAAAACGGTAAAGAAGAGGAACTTTTCTATTCCCAAGCTGCAAAACTCGGAATGAAGAAGAAAAAGGGAAATGAATTTGCGAGGCTAAAAGCCGAAAAGAAAAAAAAAGAGTAGTGGTAGTGATAACCATCTACAATTCCCGCCCTATCCCGTTGCCATTAGGGAATAATCCTCCGTGATATGTCCGTTGCACAAAAACTCCGATTCTCCAGTATCGTTGAACGCCCCTCTAAGGTAGAACGACGGATAAAAGAAATGCGTGCCCGGGTTTCTCAAGTCGAGTAGAACTTTGCGCCCGTCCTAATCGCTCGGTTTTGGAAGAAGCTTTCTCTTTCGTCTTCCTTTGGATTTAGGTGGTTCTTTCTTGTTGCTAGAATCCTGAGGTTCAGGTTTTATCTTGTCACTAGATTTCTGAGATTTAGGTTCTTCGTCTTGAGCCTTCTTTGCTGCCGTGGCCAGTTTTTCTGCTGCAGCCAGTTTTTCTGCCTCAGCCAATTTTTCTGCCGCGGCCCATTTGGCTACCGCGGCCAATTTTCGGGCATCCCGTTCCGCATCAAGTGCCAGTAAGGCCGGGTCTATGCGTTGGCTGGGCGTCGGAGAGACGGCCAATTCAGGCTTATCAGATGGTGAATCTTTAACTGATCCCGTGGGCGAACTTTTATCATCAGAACTGTGCAATCCAAAAAACAAAGAAGGACTCTAGGCTTCCCTGTTGGGGGCTAATGAACCGCCGTTAGATGTCGGTACCGCCGTGGGGGTTCCGCCGTTGACCGCAGGCGAAGCGGCCGTAACCCTGGGTGAGTTAAGCTGTTGCTTTGGACTCTGGCTGGTTGCAGCATAGTTTGGCATGCCGGCTCGGGCTGCCGCCAGCCTCGTTGGGTCACCTCCTAGACCGATTCCACCGAGGCCAACCGGCGCGCCGACTTGCCCTTGCCCCTGACCAGACATAGAGTTCCTAATCCCCTCGGTTGTCCTCTGTGCGCTCTTGGTTGCGTCGAAGCGAGCTTTAGCTTGATCCATAGCTTGTTGAACCTGATGCGGCTGTAGAGATGTATGAAACGAAGAAGTGCCAGGAGTCTGCGCGTTCTGGCCGTGCTGACTGTGCTGATTAATTTGGTTATTAGGCATTGAAGGCGAATTAGTAGTGTTGTAAAACCGTCGCGAAGGATCATTGTTAATAGTTGGCTGGCCGCTATACGATGCTTGCCTCACGGGTGTTCCGCTCGGGTTGTATCCAGGGTGGTGAGGAATCGGCTGGTGATGAGCTTGTGGCGTTGGGTGGGTGACGTGAGGAGATGCCGTCCTTTGCGGAATAGGTGTGGCGCCATTTGTGTATTGGTTAAATGGCTGGTGCGATGGTGTACCCTGAATCTGGTGAGGCTGGTGTTGCGCTTGAAAGGGTTGGGTGTGATAATTAGGAGGCGGCTGGGTGCTCGGTGGATAAGATGGAAAACGCGCTTGTGGCGTTTGGGCGCCCATATTAGGATAGCCCGGCATTGGTTGGTACGGAGGCCGGACTTGGGTGGGGGTGTTCGCATACGAACCCGGTTGCGAATATGGGGCGGGCGGTTTATTGAATTGCGTGGAATAGCCTGTGCCGGGATACTGGTTCGGTGGTCGATAACCTGCGTTAGACGGCGGTCGCGGGGGATAAGCCACAGGGGGCATCGTCTGCGGGGGACCTCGCATAGTTGGTTGCTGAGCGCGAACCGGGGTAGACGTATTGTAATACTGCGCATTAGGCATCGGCGCACGATTGGGATGATACTGCTGTTGTTGGCCGTACTGCATACCACTCGATGAACTCGACGCCCGGTGCGTGACTGGCCGGGGGTTAGCCGTGGCAGCCTGCGCGGCTCGGGCGCGAGCAGCTGCTTCATCCTCTTCCATTAAACCTTGATATTCGTCGGTTCTAACTTCAATCTTGGTCGATATGTTCAATTCGTCCAACTTGTCCGAGTTGAGGCGTGCGACTGCGTAAGGTGGCAGCGATGCAATGACAAGAGCCAACTGCGCCTTGAGAGCCTGGTAGGTGGCTTGCTCTTCCTCACCGGGCTGCACTGGAGTTCCATTGGTAAGCATATCGCTATGGGCCGGATCTGCCGCATATCGACTCTGACTGGATGCGGACGGAAGGGTCAAATTGCGATTCTTTTGGTAAGACACTAGCGTCTGGATCATGTCGGATACCTCCTGAAGGATATCATCCGCGTCCATCTCCTCTCTGGGTTTCTTCGGACAACAGACCTGTTCTAGGCTAGGATCCACCATAGTCTCGTCCCAGTTATCTAGCGCCTCCTTGATCAGTGCTTCGTCTATCTCTTCAACAGGAGCAGCATCATTCTTGTCTGCGTCCTCGGGCGTATCTCCTGGCATATCGGCCTCGATTAAACGATCGAAGCTGCGCTGTCCTACTTTCTGCCACCACATGGTTTGACTAATCATACCCGACGAAATCATGGCAGCAGAATCATCCTTGGATGGAGCAAAGCTGCTGAACGCGCCACGAAAGAGCGATTCCATTTCGGACATCTCAAGGTCGGATGAAGAAGGCTTATTTCCGGCAAGGCTTAGAGCCCGTTCGCGTTGTTTGGTCATGATTTGCGACGGGGGCGCGGCGTTGCTATAGTCTAACCAGCGACCAGTGGTGATGTTCTGGCTGAAATATGACCCGGCGCGGTACTTGGACTTCTCGGTGAGCTCGGGGTGGTGCCACCCGACTTGTACACCCTTTACGGTGCTCTTAGGCGCCTTGGGGGGCTGCAGAGACGGTAAGTTACGCGGAGAAGGGAATAGTTCACCTAACGTCTTGGCCTTCTTGTCCTTCTCAACAGGCGAAGAGAAGGCATACGGTATGGCCCTGCCGGTCCTGACACCATTAGGCAATCCGCTTTCTCTAAGAGGTCGGATGGCGATTTCGGTTTCGGTACCGTCGCGGCCAGGGATAGACTGTTGTAAACTTGAATATAAGGACTTTCCTCTGATCTGTTCTCCATTCACTACCAGGAACATGTTGCCACTGGCATTGGACTGTAGATCGCTAATAGAGTTAAGTTGTTCCAACACGCCAGAAACGTGGGTGTTGTCAGGATACGCGAGCTCCCTCTTGAATATGCCATAAGCTTGTCGCTTGAAATCAATGATCTTAGCGATAGCTTCGTCGTTCGTCTTGCTGTCCTTTCCAGGCTCTATGTGTCGCAATTCATTGAGGTTGTCCGTGATGGATGCGGTGATATCGACGATAATGCTATCAAGGTCGCCATATTGCTCCTCGGCCACCTTGTCTGCGATGGAAGGAAATGGGGTGCCATCGTCGGACTTCTTCCGTTTCGCTTGGGGCTCGTTGGAAGTGTCTTCGGGGTCGGGAAGAGGGCGTTTAAGAACGGAAGGCATAGGGTCGATGCTATGTAATCGCCAATAGTAAGCAAACGAATTGATCAATGAATTGTATGATGAAGCAAATGAGGTCACGGAATATAAAAGTACGAAATGAAATAGAAAGAATGCGCAAATATGTAAGTCGAGGGGAAAATATCAAAAGTGATGCTAGAGGGACTCGGGAATAGGATTGGTAATAGAAGAGGATTAATAAATGGGATCAAGTTACCTTTGAAGAACATCATAATAGTTACGTATCGTAGGTTTATCAACCTTAGTCGCGTTGGAGGTGGAGGGGGAAGGGACGGGGACGGTATTTGTAGAAATAGGACTTTGTTGGCTAGGATTGAGGCCATTCGGCGGTTTCTCACTAGCATCGGTGGATTCTCGTTTGCGTTTAATTGAGGTGCCGGCCGTGTTTTGCGCAGCATCAGCATCGGCGTCGATCATGATGTTAGCGTTAGGAGAATTAGATGTGGTAGCGGAAGCGACAGCGGTGGTCGTGTCGTTGGTGGGATTGGTGGTGTTATTGGTGTTATTAGTAGTAGCAGCTGCGGCGGCATTGGGATTGACGTTATTGTCGCTGCTATTGTTGTTAAGCTGCATAGGTGTGGAAACACCGTTCGGGAGTGCTATGGCTGGCGAGGCCATCTTTTCCCGTTAGTCGAGGTAACTTTTTTTTTATTGTTGTTGTCCTCTCTAAAGCGGGATTCGGGTAGTTGGGGTGGACGGTTGATTGACTGTGATTAAAATGCTAAGAATTTCGCGGCTCCGTCGCGCTGCACGTTTAGTAGGTCGCGATTGAAAAAAAGGGAATTTAGGACTTGGGATTTTTCGTCGTTGCTTGTTGGTGCTTAGGTGCTTGGTGCGACCGCGACACTCTGACTTTCCCCTAGAATAGAAAGAGCCTCCTAGGCAAAAAAAAGACCGGGTCGCTACTGCGTACTGCGTCCTGCCGTAGAAACTGCCACCTTCCACTGTGCTAAAATGCCAGGTCTAGGGACTAAGGAACATTGAAGGAAGGTACAGGTTCGGACATGGACTAAACCGCAAAAAAACTTCAATGTTGCAAGGGCGATGGATAAAGAAAGTGGACGAGATTCACCCATCCAAATTCAAATGATGGACGAATCGTGTTAATGCGGTAAGAAAATTAGAAGTAGAAGTGATGTATCGAATAAGGCCAACTACGGCTAATCGTGAGAAGATCTTAAACCATCCGCGAACAATTTCGTTGTCGGGATGCACGCGATATTTTCACTGATAGTCTTTTGGTTACGAAAACCTCATTCAATACAAGAAGTCTTGTACCTAGTATTATGAGAGGGAGGACGAAGAAGTGCAACGAAATGAATCTGTCTGTCCTTCGACTCACCTGCAAATGATGGCTGACGCTAAGCTCGCTACTAACCTAATTACGGACTAGCCGCACGCGCACGATCCACCATCCGCCCTCGACACGTGATCTCAACCAAGTCAGCGCGGTCCCGTCTTCCAGTCTGCCAACACCGATCATGTACTTCTGTACTTCGGTATTCCGTACCTTGTCGCCAACAAATTGCGAGGAAAGTGCAACTATGATGGACTCCATCAATTTAGCTGTCATACGATTTTAGAAATTGCTGCTAACGAGTAATGGAATTTCATATGACTTTTATAATAGATTCTGAAGACGGCGTAAAATAAAGGTTTTGTACGGTTGTCACCGATGTTACCAGTCAGTTTATTGTACCTACTACCTAGGCACATTTATAGCAACAGTTGCATATTTTATCAACGTAAAATCGGGTCGGAATGTTATTGATCTTCACGACTTCCAATTAACCTAAATGGGCAATCGGCAATATTGAAGATGTCGGATTTTTAAATGTCATAAATAACACGATCTTTACTGGTGGTAATTCACCACAGGCGTCACCAAGGAATACACCCTTATGATACCCTACGGCGTGTCGCAATTAAATGCTAGCGAAGTACCTGGGTGGGTAGATATCGTGGCGAATTACAAGCACCAAAGAGATCCGTACACTTCATAGTGTAAAGCAGAATAAAATCGAATTGATGATTATGCGCTTCACATTATGATACTTGGGTAGGTAGTTTCAGCACTCCATAGGTCAATAGAGATTCCTTGAGAAATTTGATTGTTGTACCAAGCTAAACGAATACGTGACGTTGAGTAATTTACAATGGAGACTAAAGTCTCGTCATGCTTCGAGACCAGCACGTTTCGAGGGGAATACCCTGAAGGAAAAAAAAAACACCACCCCAGATGAGGGTTCAATTGGAAATGCAATCAAACGCGTTGTCGCCCTCATATTATGATCAAACCAGTACAATACTCATGTTGCGTCGCAATCTCGTCACAAACCATACATGATAGTTCATAGATCCTCCCCAAAGGTTCCGCCGACTTTCACCTATTTGGCCTTAGCCAGACCGACGGTGCCCTTGCCGAGGTCATAGATGGAGTACCATCTTCGGAGGAATGCGTCACCAAGGATAGCTAGAGGACCGACGGGCGCGGGGAAGTCCATACCCATAAAGGTAGAGATGCAGCTGCCCTGAACCTCGAGGATGTAGTCGTACGGTCCGATGGCGAAGTCATATCCGGCAAGCTTGAAGCTGATATCAGGAAGCGAGTCGCGGACAGAGCAGTCGACAGTGTACTGGCCGTTGAAGCTCTTCTTGGCGCCGATCTCCTTGTTGAGAAGCTCAGCAAGGTCGGTGGGGAGAGCAATGAGAGAAGTACCAGTGTCAAGAATGACACCAGTGTTCTCGAGCTCGGCAGTCTCGTCACCGAAGGAGATGGAGTCAAAGTCCACCTCCCAGTAAGCCTTACGGCGCAGAGGAATTTCGGTGATCTTGCCGGTGTAGTGGTCCTTGTCGACACCACCGAAGACGACCTCGGAGTCATCGCCTCCATTCTCGCCGCTAAGGTAGAAAGCGAAGACAGCATCGTCGATTAACTTCTGGTTGACCATCTGGTAAAAGGGAGGAACGATGCCGTTGACGGAGAGACGGTCAAAACCCATTCCAAGAATACCATCGAATCGGCCGAAAGCGAAAGCGAGACCAGGCTCGCTGGTAGCTTCGGCAAAGTCCTGGTTCTTAACAGTGAGATCACCAATAGTTACGGTATCCTGAGACACGAAACCGCTCAGGCTACCAGATCCATAACGGATCTCGAACTCGGTGCCGTTTTTCTTATACGAGGACGAGGACGAAGAGTCGTATTTAGAGTGGAGGTAGCAGGCGATGCTGCCGCAAGATGACGAAGGAACCCAAAGGTTAGAGCTTCCTGTGTCGAGGATGACCTTGAAGTCTTGAGCTGGTGTGCCGATGCTGATCTCAGAGAAGTCTAATAATTAAGTCATCAGCAAACATGCTTCTCAAGCATCCTAGGCTTTTACAAGAGGTTTCGGATTCTCGGATTACATACACTGAGCGTTCATGAAGTTGGAGATGGGAACGGGATGATCTGTGTCGGCGTGGACGGAGCTGCCTTGGAAGACCGCCTGGGTGTGAGTCTCGGGTCGAGGTCCCATATACTTCTGGCCGAGGCCTCGCATCTGGGTCTCGATCGGGATGCTCTCCTATCACAAAGTATCAATATCGAGTCGCATTACCAGTAAAGAGCAAACACGAACCAGTTGCTCCGAAAGAGGTATCTTCTTAAGCTTCATCTTGTGGACTCCGGCCTGGGCGGAGCCAAGCAGCACAGCTGCGGTAAACAGAGCTCCCTTCATGATGGGCGACTCCGAACAATGACAAATTAATTAAAATGAAACAACTCTTGATAAAACAGAACTATGGAGTGAAAAATGATGTCCCGATGACTTTCAATTCTCTGATCCTCGGGATGGGGGGAAGAGAGATGATTGATGGCAGATGATGGATGAAGAGTGAGATGTAATTAAGTAGGAGATATTAGGAAGAAGAGATGGGTCGATGATGTTGTTGAGAGACTTGGGAGATAAGACCGAGCTCCCTTTGATCAATCAGCGCCTAGAGTTGCTAGGGGCAGGTGGGAGACGGAGCATGCAGGCTATTGCGGTAGTAGTAAAGTGGGTAACTTTTGGTCTCGTGCGCCAGATACAAGTAATGAAGTATAGTACATTCCCGCTGCGTTCAGCGTCGCTTCAGTGTACTCTCAGCGTGTGTTGTTTCCTGTCTGCTGCCTGTTACGACTTAGCCTTTCCTAAAAGGGCATTAGCGTTTCCAGTGACGCAGGTGTACATGTTTATGTGGGTCTCTATTGTTCCGGGCAACCAGAATCTGGAGGCAACAACCGCTGATGACACAAGCAGGTACACACTCAACGCCACCTATGCGGGTAAGTTTTACCCAATAGAGTTTCATGTCGTCTGGTTCATCCGATCCGGGGCATTTTGCAGGGTGTCCGGGTACCTGAGTTTTAGGAGTCATGCTTGTACTGTACATACATTGGCGTAGATTAATAAGCTCTCTGCATTCATGTTTATGCGTTGTTACAGAAACATCCATGGATAACATCGAGCTTGGAAATATTAATTCTCAGCCATCTAGAACCTGGATACTCACATGTGACCAGGCTGCCAGGTACAGGTGTATTATCCTAATTTGACGACGACGTCTATGCGTTCCAGTTGACCAAAATATCTCGCAGCTTCAGAATTATTTCGGTAGGCCGCTCCAGGGCTTCGGTAGGTTTTTGGTCATAAACTTAACAGTGAAAGTTTGGATAATTACTACCAGAAGCTTGGCTGCATAATTGTCGCATAATACAGCGCATAAGTATTTGCCTCTTCGCCTCTCAGGAGAAGCTAAAGAAATGAAAAGACTCTTGGATTATCTAGACTCCTTAAATGCCTTCGACAATAGTCGGTGTTCCAATCCGAAATTACTGAAAAGGTTCCTGTCCGATGAATTCGGAAAGTATGAATCCGTATCAGGTTAGCCTCTAACTATTCAGAACATCCCATTCCCAAGCCATTCCTAAGCCTCACAATAGTGACGAGAAAATGCGCAGGTTGGTTTTGCGTAGACCGCTTTCCAGGTGGGTAGGTTGAATCCAAATGGTTGTCTAATAAGTCACGTCCTGAATAGACCTTGTTTTCTTTCAAGCCATCAAAGACATTACCCCTGAATTTAAGTGTCTTGAATGTCAAATGCTTCCTGGTCTAAATACTCGGGTCCTGTGCTTAGTCAGGAATTAATGCTCTAGGTGAGCTTTAGATCCAGATAATTCAGCTTATCATTGACTACGTATGAGCTATATCTTGCAACTAAGTTAAAGATAGCCAATTAGCATTTGATGTAGCTATGGGAATATACTCTTTATAGAAGTTCTCAACTTAATTTAACCAATGAGGTTCAAACGATTCGGGGTATTGTCGAAGACGTCTCCAGCAAGTCGCCAAAAAGCAAACAGTAACATCTAGAAAGAATGGGTTAATACCGGCGTTGAGCACAATTTCGCCCATATTGAGAACTAAACATACATCGAACTTCAGGATTTTGTATATGATATAATTGGTGGTCGCAGTTGTCAAATTTGCTTGTGAAGTCTGCTCCAAGTTCACTTTTTAGCCCCGTGTCACAGTTGTCAGTTTCAACTCAAGACACGTTTGAGGTGCAGGCATTGTTCAACCTCAGAATTAGGAAGAGTTCTTGGTCTGGAATATACGACAATCTTTATACTGCTAGCATCTATCATCTATCATCAATAAACTCATTGTTTGCGGCGATTTGATAATAGAAAGCTCCAAGTTTGCCCGCAGCGAGCAACCGCGACCACAATTCTATACACTCGGAACCTTGATGGAAGGTTTGATTCGCCGACTTCGGTATGGGTCTACCAATGGAAATACAGAACCCCAAGCTACTCCGCTAGTTACTCCGGATCCTAGTGTAAGCAGGACCAGGAAGGGACCAACAGCTCGTCATCACCCCGCCGTTTAGCATCTGGACCCTTTCTTACTTAATACGAACCCCACCAATCAATTGGAGCCGAAGAAAAATTATCCTTCTCGCCTTCTACTCTTTGCCCGTCCTCCGTCTTCCATCCTCCGCCTTTTCTCTTTTTTTCACTAAAAAGCTAAAAAGGCTCTGTAGTCCGCTGGCAAATTTATCTTGCTAGGAAGATTCTCTTCTGCAATCGTTTCTATCTTGTAATTTGAATCATACCATTCTCCTATTCACACAATGGCCGCCAACAACACCTACGCTCTCTCCAAACAGCACAAGGACGTCAGTAGTGCCTATGCAATGACACCATGGTGAAGAGTTTTACTAATCTCACGATAGTTGCTCGAGAAATCTCTTCTCGACTCTGATCCGGAGGTTGCGGAGATTATGGTAAGTCTCCTAATAAGTCAATTGGTTCAAATTGATCATACGACTAATTGAATTGGTTACAGAAAAAGGAAATTCAGCGACAGCGAGAGTCCATCATCCTAATCGCTTCCGAAAATGTCACTTCCCGTGCCGTCTTCGATGCCCTAGGCTCTCCCATGTCCAACAAGTACTCTGAGGGTTACCCCGGCGCTCGATACTACGGAGGAAACCAGCACATCGATGAGATCGAACTGCTTTGCCAGAAGCGTGCTCTCCAGACCTTCCACCTCGACCCCGAACAATGGGGTGTCAACGTTCAGTGCCTCAGCGGTAGCCCCGCCAACTTACAAGTCTACCAGGCTATCATGGCCCCTGGTGGTCGATTGATGGGTTTGGACCTCCCCCACGGTGGCCATTTGAGCCACGGATACCAGACTCCCTCCAGAAAGTAAGTTTGCTTCGGATAATTCGGAAAATTTTGTTACTGACTCGGTCACTTTTAGGATCTCGGCTGTCTCGACTTACTTCGAGACCATGCCTTACCGAGTCGACCTTACCACTGGCATCATCGACTACGACAGACTCGAGGAGAACGCCCAATTGTTCCGTCCTAAGGTCCTTGTCGCTGGTACCTCCGCCTACTGCCGTGAGATCGACTATGCGCGCATGAGGAAGATTGCCGACTCTGTCGGAGCTTACCTTGTCGTTGACATGGCTCACATCTCTGGTCTGATCGCCGCCGAGGTCATTAAGTCTCCCTTCCCCCACGCTGACATCGTCACCACCACAACCCACAAGTCTCTCCGTGGCCCCCGCGGTGCGATGATCTTCTTCCGAAAAGGTGTCCGTAGCACCGATGCCAAGACTGGCAAGCAAACTTTCTACGATCTCGAGTCTGCTATTAACTTCTCCGTCTTCCCTGGCCACCAGGGTGGTCCCCACAACCACACCATCACCGCCCTTACTGTTGCTTTGAAGCAGGCTCAGACGCCCGAATTCAAGGCTTACCAACAGAAGGTTGTGTCCAACGCCAAGACTTTGGAGAACAAATTCAAGGCTCTCGGCTACAAGCTCGTCTCTGACGGTACTGACTCTCACATGGTTCTCCTTGACTTGAGACCCCAGTCCGTCGACGGCGCACGTATCGAGGCTGTCCTTGAGCAGATCAACATTGCCTGCAACAAGAACGCCACCCCCGGTGACAAGTCTGCTCTCACTCCTTTCGGTATTCGTATCGGAACTCCTGCCATGACTTCGCGTGGTTTTGGAGAGCAAGATTTCGAGCGTGTCGCCAGTTACATTGACGAGAGTATCAAGATTGCCAAGGAGCTCCAAGCCAGCCTCCCCAAGGAAGCTAACAAGCTCAAGGATTTCAGGGCTAGACTTGCTGTTGGTGACATTCCTAGAATCAACGAGCTCAAGAAGGAAATCTCCGGTTGGTCTCAGACCTTCCCTCTTCCCGTTGAGGGCTGGAGAGTGGATGCCGGCATCTAAATTTTGTCACGTGTATGATTGAATGACGAGGACGAGGGGGATTTATTGTTCAACATATAGACTTGAAGGCGAAAGAGGGGCAACTCAACTTATCTCTGGTTTGCGGACAATATGGCGGGATTCATTCTGGAAAATGGGATGACAAAAAGTGGACAATTGCATGCATTCATCAGGCGTTGCAAATATCATGAGCTCTGGAGTTTGGTATAGCTCTAGGGTCTGGGTCATCCGCGGCACTGCTTCAACGCGGTAGATTATAGGGAATTGATATCCATTACAATGATTTAGTGTAATTAGGGAATTCGAGAGCACCAATAAGGATTCTCAATTGAATACGAGCTGCGCAACGTAGCTTCAGACCAAAAGTCTTGCGAGCAGAACACGACGTGACGAACATGATACGCCATTCTCCAATTACCTATCACGTCATCTCTAAAACGCTACACGAGGGTATTCATTACTCATTATAAATCGGTATTTCCCCAAGACAAGAGTTGTCTCTTTTACACAGCATCTACCTATGTTCACATAGATTTCCCAAGCGGTCAATTGATTTTCTTTCAACCTAGGTACTTTTTACTTTTTATTCAAACTAACCATCAAGATGCCTCTTCCTGATGCCGACCTACATCCCGTCGCAACAAGTCTCGCCAAGGAGACGGTCGATGTACGTTCCAAATCATTTCCCTTCATTTTTTTAACATAGCAAATATAACAAAAAGAGCACCAGAGCCACAGATATACACCTATGCACATACCATTAACTAACTCTACTTCATAGAAACACGCAGCAGAGCGGCCTCTGAAATTGTTCGCGGGCTGGTTCTGCCCGTTCGTGCAGCGCGTCTGGATCACGCTCGAGGAAAAACGCATCCCGTACCAGTACATCGAGATCAACCCGTACCACAAAGGTCCGGAGCTACTGCGCGCTAACCCGCGCGGCCTCGTGCCGACGCTCGAGGTCGCGCCTGGGAAGGCGTTGTATGAGAGTACTGTGTTGTGCGAGTACCTTGAGGAACATTATCCGGAGCATGAACCAAATAGTAAGTACTCCTCTCTGGACATGTTTGGTGGTGGTTTATGAGATGGGAGTGGAATGAAAGGGGACTGATTGAGGTGGCGGGGGTAGTATTGCCAGAGGTAGGCAAGGACGATTACGCGAGAGCGAAGGCGCGTATTTGGGTTGACTTCGTCACGTCCCGCGTTATACCGGCGTACCACCGACTCCTCCAATTCCAGCCCTCGGCACACGCAGACGGGGCCAAGAAACTCGACGACCTTCGGCGCGAGTTCAGATCCTACCTACTGGAGTTCGCGCGCGAAGCCGATCCCGAGGGCCCCCTGTTCTTCGGAGCGGACTTGAGTCTGGTGGATATCGCGCTTATCCCGTGGGCGGTGAGATTGTGGGTGTTCGAGGAGTTCAAGGGCGGGTTGGGGATCCCGGAGCCCGGGAAAGGGGGCGAGGATGAGGAGGCGTGGGGACGCTGGAGGAAGTGGGTGGGTGCGGTGGAGGGCAGGGAGAGCGTGGCGAATACGACGAGTGATTATGTGCGGTATGTGCCGATTTATAGGCGCTATGCTGATGATACGGCGCAGTCGGAGCTGGCGAAGGCTACGAGGGAGGGGAGGGGTGTGCCGTGATGTTGGGGTTGGGGAGTTGAAGGGGTTCTAAGTGGGCTACTTCGAATAGAGGCATACTTCAGTCACGAATTATGTTCAAGTTATTTTGGTTTTGAAAAATATATATATATATATATGGTTTATTCAGAGTAGTTTCTAACTACCAAGGTATCCTAACGCCAACATGCTCAAAGGCGAATTAAAGTCAATCAAAAATCGATCAATTGACGATACTGCACCACTTGTCATTGCCGAAGAGATTGGCAAGAAGCTCGACGTATGCCTTATCGACAGTGCAAAAATAATCATCGTATGTGCTTCTTACGAGCCCCACACGTTCTAATTCAGGGAGTAAAGGAGGCATACGCATAAAGTAAGAGCTGATATGCCTCGCAGTATCATCGGTAGAACACTCCTCAAAGCGGGCTCTCGCTTCTCTATCCCGACAATCGAGCAAGATGGTAAGATCAGGGATCGGCTTACCCAAGATCGAGTGAGAATCCCAGAATTCATCCACGTTCCGTGGGAAGCCGTCTAGGAGGATAGCCCGATACCTACCTGTCTTGGTCGCCCACTGCATCTTGAGGTACAGAGCTGGACAGAGGATACCCAGGAGAGTAAGTCGGCCACGGTTTTTGCAGATGGCGATTGTGTCCTCAACGGTATCATCGTAGTAATTTCTGGCTTTTTCTGTTGCGTCCATGGGGAGAACGCCACCACCTGCAACGAAATCAAACATGTACCGCTTTACAGTCTTCTTAACTAAGGGGGATCTTTCCAACTCCTCGAGCAAGTCCGTGACCTTCAGGTGGTATAAGCTAAATTGGTCGGCGAGCTTAGCACCTATTTCGTCTTTTCCCTTTGGGAAAATTCCGAAGATGCTGATAATTGGAAGTACTTTCGCAGGCATTATGATTGTGTTGATTGGGTATGAAGGGTTTGGGGTTTGCGCCCCGGGAGGGCGGATTGTTTTAAATATACTTGAAGGCATTCGCGTATTCTTTTCACGCAGCGTGACGATGATACAACAATGTCGACAACAAAGCTTCTGTCATAATCATATTATTTTAGAATTCTATGCTTTGTGATGGGATACCGTTAAAAATGTGACTAAGAAAAATATCGATGCTTCTAATTTTAGACACTGTTTGATGGAAATTGCACAATGACACATTGTTGAGAAATAATTGATGAATAGAACAAAAAGAGAACTATCGACCCCTCCTCGAAAGCCCTCCTCAGGCCCAGCCCAGGATGTATTCGGCTCCTGGCTACTGCGCCCCCGCTGTTGGGTACTTATTTGCCTCACATTTTTCAAGGTCCTTCGCGGAATCGAACCCTAGGCCACCCCATCTCAGAAGTGCCGTTACGTATGCAGGAACGATTGAGGTGTCTGAGGCGTCAACCAACTTGACCACTTGGCCATGTTGATCTGATACGCCGCCGATGGAAACTTCACACCGTATTGTGCTATTTAACCTTCACTTCGGGGCAGGTGCCTGGCGAATTGACCACTCGTTAATAAGTGTTGCTACTGTGGTTGATGACGAGCGACGCGTGACGCGTAACGCGACGGACCTGATGCGTAGGTACGTACTTACCTAATCTCTAGTACCTAGTATAGAGTAAGTTAAAGGGCACTTGAACAATCTTATCATGACTTTTCCATCCATGTGAGTGAGACAAAGGAACGTGGATGAAACTTCCATATATAAAGTCTTTGTTCTTGACTGGACCTATGAGTCTGCAGCAATGATCTCGACAATAAAACCAATCCTTGCCGCGTGGTACACCTCCTTTAAGCTTATCTCCAGATCTACGTACGAGGTGGTACATGAGCAACCGCGCAATCAAGCAACATCGCAGGGCGTCCATGTTGTACGCATGTATCGCTGACACAGCAGGGGGCATGTGAGGGACACGACGAGAACGTTATTCGGGTACGCGCGTTGACATTCATGCTTTTTCCAACGGGAGCAGCCGTCAATTGAAATATTAAAGATACCTAACTTCTTCCCTCTGCAAGGACCTGCCGGATAGATGAAGTTTCATTTATATGATACAATCTCAGCGGCGGCATGCAATGTAGGTAGGTATTAATTATACCAAACGTCTGCCCTCACCTCAGTCGGTCGACGATGAGGAAATTATATCAGGCGAGTTTATTACGTTTGTATTGTTTAGCACATATGAACCTTGCTTTTCGCAAACTATTGATTCTGCGATGCGAGAAGATGAAAGGTCGGGACTGGGCGGTTGACGTTGGCCCGTATTTACGATATAGCGTGTATTCCGAATCTCCCTAACTGGGTGCAAATTTAGTATAAAACCACGGTATCCTGGCGGATAAGATTTATCACTTATCTCATCGAGCCCTTCGAACAGCATATCTGATCGTACTGTCGGACCGTCATCCCCGGATTTTGCCACGCCAAAATGCGCTTCCTACTCAGCTTCGCTGTCACATTAGGGGTGGTCGGTGCCACGCCCTTCGAACTCATTTCTAAACGCGCACTCGGAAACAAGAGAGCCGGGGATGATGCTTGTCCAGGTTATCTCCAGCCTGGACAATTCGAGTTCCCCCACTACATTACGCAGATCTCGGCGAAGCAGCCGGATCGAGCGTTTGGTCAGCAATACAACGCCAGTGTCACGCCAGGAGACATCTCGGCTCTCTTTGCACTCGATGTCCCAAAAGACCGCGCCGATGCTAACTGCACTCTTGAGTTTCTCTTCCCTACCCAGGACCAGTTGAAAACTTCCTATTATAACTATAGCGGACCTGGCAATTTCGTGTTCACGGGATACTTGGCTGGTAGTTGTCCGGATTCACAGACGACCTACAATCATCAGCCGCAGCCTGATATCTTCCCTTCCCACCCCATCCATATGGAGCCGGGCTTTGCATACACCATCGATGTTGGACCTTGCACTTTTTCGGCCGGGGGATGTATATCTGGAAGTAAGTTCAACTCTTTTTTTTTCACGTAATTTTAGGAGTACTGACACGAAGACAGAGATATCGTCGAATGATACGAGCCTCGAGTTCTTTCAGGACCAAGATGATTGCCCGATTGGACTTTACAATACGTACAGCTATGGGCTGCCTTGTCCTAAGGAGTACTGCGGGTAAAGCTGACAATATTTATGTATAATGGAAAATGGACTTAGATCTCTGTATGTTAGCTAAGTGCTGAATTTGGTATATGCAGATAACTCGGATCGAAGAGACAACTGCAAAACTTTAGTCAATATAGTGACTTCCTGAGCGACCTAAGTTCCTAAGCGCCTCGATTTCTCAATCTATACCTGATTTGGATAATGTCTAACGAATGAGAGATTAGCAATATCGGTGTAGATGTCATTGTGTGACCTTTCTATGAGGAACCCCGAGAAGATGTGATGTGATAGGGCTGCCAGATTCCCCCATCGGCGTTCAGTGGCCTGATGGCCCCCAAATGGCTTGTTGCGTTCTCTAATATGACTGGCTAGCCGTATCTATCTTATAGTCAACTCTGAAGTCCATTATAAGTCGATTTCGGTGTGTGTCTGCACAATAAATTTTCTGTAACCAACACCATACTGGCCAAGCCTTGGTGGGGAAACTAGACGAAGTAAGGGAGACATACAACCACACTCAAACCGTGGCAATGTATGTAGGTAATTCATACAAACGTGTGCAGATAAAATGCAATTTATGCCCATAGGTCTAGATAATCATTAGCTTTTCCTGATTTTCTCGATTTTGCTTTTCATCCTGACTTGACAATGTGTATCGTTCCAACTCGCATACAAAAAAGAACTCTTATGCTAAACGTACCTACCTACCTAGCCGACATTTCTTAAGCTATCAACCCGAAAATATCACGAGGCTACGGGTGTATCCGAGTTGCCGCCCTTTTTGGCGACAGAGATGATGCGCTAAATCAATTCTTGGAGACTGCGATGTTGATCAGTTCATACAACCAACGGGTGATCGCCAAAAGCATGAAGACGCACCTCTACTTCTTAGCCCTAATTGTTAATGGTGAGTATTCCGCGGCTATAGTCTACCTACCTAAACCATTGGATAAGCTAGGTACTAAATCGTAAACCCAATAGGCGGGTTTGCCGTCGTAGACTCTTGTACTACGTCAACCGTTTCCCTCGAGACGCAAGCTGCCGCCGCCACAGATGCCCCAACCAACGAGAACGACGCAAGCCAGATCAGTCTCGAGGTCACGGGCTGCGACAATTTTACCGGTTTTCCAGATCTGAAGACCGTGGCTCGCGTCAATTTATATAAGAACAATTTCACGGAACTCAATCTGACTAGCTTCCGCATCACGGACCAAATCCGCATCGCCGGAAACCCGAATCTCGAGACGCTGATACTCCCGGACCCAAAACCAGGCCAGACGATATCTCTTCCGCCGACGGGTACGGATGCGCCGCAGTGGTCGGTTGTCGAGATTGTGGATAATCCCTTGCTGGATACCTACAGGATCAAGTATCAGGGCGGATCCAGCTTTTGGGATTGGGGATTGCGCAATCTAACACGGTTTACATTCGCGGATGGAAACTTCCACTCCGATTTCTTGTGAGTGATTGTCGCTTGTTGAAAACTGTGTAGCTCCTTACCCCTATTATCGTAAATGATCCACTAATCTCAGGCGCAGCTACCCCTTATCGTCGAATGACCCAGAACAAGGTCATGTGTATGTAACTGAAAGTTTCTTTCTAACCTCGACGGATTCGACCTATGATTGCGCCTACCTAGACTCGCTAAGGTATCACGGTTCTTTCAAAGGAAATTACACTTGTCAGGGTAGGGGGGTTGTTCCAGCCCTCGCAGAGAGGACGTCGAGTACTCACACAAGCCTACTGGGTGGATTGGCAGTGTCATTTTGGTTTTTGGACTTGCTATAGTGTCTTCAGGGGGGCTCATATGGGAGAAAACCGAGCTGAAACTTACAAATTTCTCGTTATTGGGGTTCTTCAGCAGGAACCACCGAAACATACCTATATCTTGAAAAGCTTGATAGGATAAATAACGTTTGACCTATGACTCTATGTTACCCAACACTGCCAGAAGTCGGGACGGTCGATATTACCTAACGATGCATACATTCATGTACCTAGAAAAGCTCATCCCTGACTGCTTCTACAAAATCCCCAGACGTCCTTTCGCCCAATTCCTCTTTTGAATACCTGCTTGTAGATCTTTGTCATTAAGATGATGCGATCCATCGAATTAAGTTCTGCAATTGGGCGATGTTTCCCAAATTGCACACTGGCTCGAAGAAGGCGCCCCGTGGATAGGCAATGCCAGAGTGACAGCTAAAACTGGACATTATCTCGCTTCTCTTTTTCTTCCTCTTCTCTTATTCTTCTCCAACTTCAACATAGAGAAGCTCTTCGAAGCAATTCCATTTCTGACTGACGTTTCAAATTTCTACAAAATGTCGCCCCTAGCAAGATTGTTATACATGGCTGCTCATCTTTGGGCTCTCATTTACCCGCCCTTCGCTCATTTCTCTCTCGTTCTTGTCTGCCTTCGTTTTATTGTATGGTATTTCTCCAACGAAACCTCTCGCGAGTGGTTTCGGCGACGGGGTTGGAATATTCCCTCAACCCCCGCGTCCTCTGATCACCCGGAAATTCTGGCGGCTCTGAGACAAATCGAGGAGACTTTGGAGAGATCGAATGATCTCTCCGAAGAGCGATGCGAATTGTTGAGGATGATCGTCGATTCCCTGGCTGAATTGAAGAGATTGACTGCGGAAAATCACGTAGAGATCATGGGTGCCCAGTCAGAACTACTGATGATCTATACTGATTCCCTTGATACCGCCCGTGCTTTGCTCAGCAGCCTCGACACGCTCGGTCATGACGTACACTTGCTGACGTTTGAGGTGGATAGAATCTTATGGGTTTTTCTACAGTTGGTTTAAGGGGAAGAATCTGAGCATCCTATGGTCGGTAGCGACTCAGAGGACTCGGCGTGAAGGGCTGACGAACAGCCTTACACCCCATGGGGACGGGGTGGGCATTCGGCTTCGGCTGAGTGTCTCCCCAGCGAAGGGATTGCATCTTGACGCGATGCTGGGGCTTAACACCTTCGGGTGAACTAAGACAATCCCATTTGTGAATGTTGCTCACTTGGATACGGTTCGGTGGGTGTTTGATTATTGAGACGGCTGTTGGTTGGTTCTGTAGTAGAGTGGATGAAGTGGCCGGTCTACTCCTTCCAACACGGAAGTAGTTCAGGCTCATTGCCTACATCATTGTTTCCCCCCAAGCCATGTCCTTCATTATGTTAGTTGTGACCATGAAGTGGGTTCATCAACTTAGAGACTATCGCAGATCAAGCTTTACCCCTCTAGCCATCTGCTCTTCACCGCACCACTTGGCTTATCTCTGTTTTTTGTGTCTTGGAGTTCTGTGGTCATTGCCTGCCATTTCCAATGGGACAGTGAACGACAATTTCCAAAGTCATGATAAGTCGTAACCGTGACCATCCATCCATGAGTTGGACTAATCCACTCTATAGAAGCATCCCAGTCTGTCAGACAAAACTTACACGACCCCGTACAATGATAGTCCGCTTCATCGGGTGATTTTCTGGCTATAGGGGGTAGGTTGACGCTGCTCAAACTTGCTGAGCTAACAGTTGCATGTTTACAGACCTTGAGGTATTTGCACGCGAGGTAATCCTGCAAGGCTTGATTATCCGCATCTGGTTGCATCCATCTGTACGTGGCGGATAAGTAAAGCTCAGGGCCTACCAGTTTAGCTTCCCACGACTCAAATCGGAGAACACAATGCCCAACAAGTGAACTTTCAAGGCAAAAGAACGTGTAGTCGTTGTCTCGAAAGTGGAGTTGGAGATACTGATTGCCGTAGTATTTCAATTGGGTTGGAAATATATATGATAGATATGATGGAGGAAGCCCATGTCGAGGGCCAAGAATTCCGTAGTTTGTCACAAGTCTTGCGGAATTATAACGCAATGTGTACATCGAGCAATCGAATGTTACGGGCCTCGAAGTTTCAATGATTGTCCCGGGAAGCCCGACTTTCTTTGGCTCATACGTCCACCTGTCGACATGTCTCCAATGAAGGCCATGCTGGTCAAATGGGATAAGCTTATTGCAGGAACAGCAATAACATACCCCGGGTACGTCTTTTTCTAAGCGTTCAAGGAGTGCTCCTTTGTTGATCGGATTGAGTTGCGTCTTGCGACTCTTGATTCCTAGAACGGAGAATAGGCCCTTGCAGGTCAGAGCAAGGCAAATTCTGTCTTCCGCGGGGAGATGATCCGAGATCGTTAGGATTATGTCGACAGGGAATTCTAATAGGGGAGATGTCATCTTTGGAGGCTCAGGTTTCGCGTCTGTCTTTGAGCGCAGCGCAAAGTGCACCAAATTCAGCAAGAATGACAAGAATGACATCGTTTAGAATGGGAAATGGGCCTTTCTTGAAGTAGTGAGGAAGAAGGATGGAGGAAAAGTTAGGAGTTGTCTTGGGAAATGGACATGAGTAGGAATTTTATTAAATTCTAGGGTTAGCTTTCAATAAGATTTAATAGAACTTACACTTCACGCGCGTAAGAATCATTTGAGGATAGTGTACGCCTGTGGAAAGCATATACCCGCAGAAAGGTTAACTCATCACGACTAAAAGGAGCAGCCTGGCGCGAATTGAAGCCATCCATGGATGCTTGTTTAGGAGCTAGAATGGCAGACACAGAGCGCAATATACTCGCTTCACTTGAAGCCAATCAAGCTAACTACTTGGTGTTTCGTTATATTCGTATCTTATGATTTGTCCTGGGTAACTGGCCTTTCTTTTCCCTGAACTCCTTTACATGTTGCGAGGCGAATAGGGTATAAGTAATCCAAAACCGTGTAATCTGAGACGCCTGTGAGATGGGTGGCGCCAATGGCTGAGCTCCTTAAACTATAGCGCTTAGCCACTAAAGTTTAGCGGGGAGAAAATTACTAGACCTGAACTTTAGCTTCACTGCTTGACATAAAGACGAAGGCTTACTTAATCAGACAGGAGAAAGATGGAACTGGCGAGCGATATCTTCGTATCCTTGAGAGGATAATGGTAAGATTAAATGCCCGTATCGAATTTCGTGGCTTGGCGTCTATGCTCTTCCGGCCGTGCCGGACAAGACACCGGCACTTCTATTGACCCACATCGGCGGTTGGTTAAGATGACTGGTATATCGAGTGCTACCAGTAATCTGGATATCTACCCATGTTGTCCTAAGACCTGGGCTTCTTTTTAATCTCATACCTTCCTATTCCGCTGTTAGATCTACCATGATTGGTCACGATTCTGGCTTTGATATCATTAGCGTGTGCAAAGCAACCTATGAACAAGAGACATCTAGAACCCCCCCCCCCCCCCCCCAATCGTACTAGGCAAGGATAGGGCCGGCAATCGTTGATTTTAACGTCCATTCTTAATACCAAACGGGTTGTTTTTGGACCTTTGACGTGAACTAGTTAGGAAAGCAAGGAAATATCTTGATTTGGATCTTGGATGTGTTGGCTTGGCTTTTCTAAAGCAATATCATGCCAATGCTGACCAATACCGAGGACTTTGCCGTAGCGGCATCTTGGTTCGCAACGATGGTGTATAAATCATCGACGGTCTCCGTGATGGGTTGAAACTTTCCGATACTAGATGTAAGGTACTCTCCCCGGATCGCCCGTCTGAAAAATGCGTATCTCTGCTTTATTTGCCGTTGCTTTGGCGCCCCTCATGGCGCTGTGCGCTCCGAAATGCGCCAAACAGGGGGCCTCGAAATTCTGCACGCGGATCGTACCAGCCCCTCCTTCGGAAGTGACAGAGGCTAGATTCAACGAGTTCGCATACCTGTTCCTGGTCAAGAAGGATATCAATTCGGCGTTCCACTTTATCCTTCCCGAATATATCGTACGTCCACGAATTCCAATTGCCGAATCCCCCCCTGTTCCGGACTTAGCTGATAGTCCTCTGTAGAACCACAATCCCGCGGTCCAGAATGGCGCTCAGAATGCTCTTGACTTGCTTGGCCCGATTTGGGCAAACCAGTCCATCACTGTACTAGGCACGAAATTCGAGGGCAACATGTCGTGGCTTAATTACCAAAGCCCGTTCGGTACAATCGTGGATCGATTTCGCTGGGAGGACGGATGCATTGCCGAACATGTACGTGACCAACTTGCTTCGTGATAAGACCGCCAATGACTGACATCTCTCAATAGTGGGACCAAGGAGAAAAATTCCCTGACTCATAGGCGATTTAGGTACGCTTGAGTTTGCGAATTTCTTCGGACAAGCCGCATGGTTATCACCAGCATATCATAGAGTGCGATTCTGAGAATATTTAGAAGAAATGAAAAGAAGTGATGAACATCATATTACTTAATTATGTGTGGGTCGTTATATTAACCTTGCATTTTGTGCTTGCTGTGCCGCAGCTTTGGGCTTCTTTATTGCGGTTCTAGGAGATCCTCGATCTCCACCATGGATTCAATTGCCTACCTACTACCATAAGATTATCTTAATGGTCGGCATAACGATGATGAATTCCGCTTTTATTACACTCTGTGCGAAACATGACTGAAAATCGCGCAGGTACAGCAGCAAGACAGTGAATAGAAATCTCAGATGATGCTCAGGGTTGAGGTGGTATTAAATCGTCCACTTAGGGCTGAGTGTCCGGGTTGGCGCGAGTTCAGTATTTATTTTGGGGGGTTGTTAACCGAAGGATCGGAACCGAGCCACCTAAAAATACTCGCTGAAGGCTTTCAGTTTGGCGAGTTGCTTAATGTTGCCTAGGTACCCGTTGAGGCTGAGTTTCAGGTACGGTCCACTGCATGGCGGGATCGTTAGCGGTGAGGCTTGAAACTGGTTGATTCAGTCGACGAAGCAGTTTCATTGGCGAATCGACCCGAAGGATTCAAACCATTTACTACTCTCATTTAGGTCGGACCACACGGTAGGTGCTTCTATTGCAAAAACATGGGTCTACTGCCAACAACACAGCTGTAATAGGCCTAGCTGTGCAGGTTACAGGGAGCCGTGGGAACAATTCCGCGCTGAAAGGAATGGAATAAGGGTTTACAGTGGGCTGAAGAAGCCTTACAGCGTTTATCATGATATCGAAAGGCGAAATTCGGCTAATCATGGAATGAATTGTGGGAACACAAGAGCCGTATGCAAGTTTCGTATAGATAAATTGGGCGTACCAGCAATTGTCAGCTAGGACTTGTTGAAATCCTCAGGCCCTTCATTAACTTCTTGCCAGCCCTGAGACGGGAGGGGTTTTTACTTCTTCCTTTCCTCTCTTTTGTCAACACACGGCGGCGACAGACTAACCCAAAATTTCAACGCTGGCCACGATGACGCGGTCGCTGAGATCCGCAGTCGCAGCGTTATGTCTTTTGGGGATAAGGGTGGTTAACGGGGACGATGTAAACAAATTCACATATCCGACAGAGGAGGGCCTGAAATGGAACTACCGCGACACGATCATCACGGCATATGAAGGCAACATCTCGGCACCGGTAATGTACACATTCTGTGGAGATTCCAAAGGAAATGTCGAACGTGGGTTGCAGCAAACACCGAGCTATGGGTTGGCAACGTCGCTGATGAGAATATAGAGGAACGGTACGACCATGTCAATGGGCCTAATACGACCGCAGCAATAATTCTCGATTTCGTCGTTGACAAGCCCATAACATCATGCTGGTTCAACATCAGATTCGACAAGCCTGACAGTGCCGTTGGTGCTAACAGCGTAAACTTCCAATATAACTCCACGGAAGGAGAGCGGGTACGTCAAGTTCAAATACTTATTTAGACCTAGGAACCGTGATCCGACGGCGCAGACGAAGGCATCGGGATCTCTTACCCGACCCGGACCTCTAGCGCGATTCGGCGTAGCATTTAGCCGAGATGAGTCTCGGGGATAGCCGATGGACCTCTTCCCTATTCCTCGTTCGGGTCCCTCGACGGAAGGATGGACGGCTAATGGAAGAATTTACCAAACAGAAAACGTTTAGTCTCGCGCCGACCTCCACCTCCACATCTAGTTCCCCAACTTCAACTTCAACACAATCCGGGGTCAGCACCACGAACCCCGCCATATCGGCAACAAGTACGACGAACCCGTCCGCTAGCGCCGCACCTAGCCATACCCCCGGGTTATCGACGGGGGCTTCAGCAGGCGTTGGTGTTGGGGTAGGGCTCGTCGGGGTAGCAATTGGAGCAGGGTTGGTCGCTTTCATCTACCGACGGCGCAAGAAGCGGGGAGTAGCAGACGACGGCAGCGAGAAAGGAGGAGCAGGAGGCGGTCCAGGTGTCGCATCGACACCCCCCGAGTTAATGGGCTCGTCGCAGTACCCACCGCCATCGGCTGGCGCCCCGCCAAGCACGATGGCTTCGACTGATCCCACCAAGGCGGGTTACTACGCACAAGTTCCTAACAGCGAGATACACGAGGCGCCCGCGTTCCAAGACGGTGTTGTGAAGGCCGAGTTGGGTGCACCGTACGTCCCGTACCATGATGCGGCAGCCGGAGCGCAACAGCAGAAGTATCGCGACACGCCGTCGATCGCGCCGACGCAGGAGATGGAGGCGATATCTGTAGTGCACGAGATGCCATAGAGCGTATCCATTAGCGCATTTGCGGCTATTATTCGCCGATTCTTTAGGGAACTTATAATGTATTAATAAGAAAGTGAAAAAAAAAATCCTGTCTTCAGGCAAGTTACCTAACCCAGCCGGTTTTGCTATGTACTAGGTAGTAGGCAGGTTTGTATATACAATTATTGAATATTGAATAGGGCTTGCTTTAATTTGCCGGCGGTGGAAGAAGAAGCAAAAAGACTGGGCAGTTAGTCGGTAGGCTAGTACATATATTCGATACCTCCGTGTTAATTATTCATCGTTGACGCACGTCGGCAAGGTAGCACGCAGCCGATGTCGTATAGATGACTGGTCGGGATCTTGCCGAGACCGGGTTTACGTATGCGCGTTGGCATTTTTGGCGCTCAACGCAAGGTAGCATCAACTCACCAAATCTTAGCCATGTCTCTTAACCGACCTATAGTTCGATGGGGAGTTCGCGGAGGGCGGGTACGTGCACATGGTAACAAGGGAACAAGTTACCCTCGTGGATCCTTTCCCCATTCCCCAACTTCCAAGGTTTCCCTGAATACTTTGCAGTTATGTACTGTGATCTTCAGCGCGTACATACTAGGTAAGCACCGAGATGCACGGCTGTTCTTTGGGATGTGGACGTGTGTCTCCGAGATTTCAGGCTATGCGCGTCATCTGGGCAGGCAAGCCATGAAAACCCTACCGAGGCTAGAAGCCGAATTTGGGGGAGACAGAAGAATATATGTAATAGAATAAAAGCATTGCTCTTCCCCATTCTTTACGATCGATTCTATTCCCCGATCTCCAACTTCGATACCCCCGCGGACCTATCCACGTTACGTATATGCTGCGGAGTTAAGCCCTGGGAAAGAGAGTCGGAAAAGCAAAAGCCAAAGCCATGGCGGGCTGGTATTCTCTTGGGGTCGCGCTGTTCGCCGCCATCGGCACATTTCTCTTCGTACGTTCATTCAGCTCGTTTTAGATTCAAGTAAGAGCTTGTACAATGGATTTCTGTTCTAACAATTGCTACCATAGGGCTTTGACACGGGCATTGCTACTACCAGTAAGTTTCTCACGTAAAGACGGAGATAAAAGTCTAAATGCCACACGAACAGCTCGCTGACTTAATTTCTATTAGCTATCGCCCACGAGAGTTGGATCGATTACATGAACCACCCCAACAATGGCCTCACCGGTGCGGTAGTAGCAGTGTACATCGCCGGCGAAGCAGTCGGCGCTCTCACCCAGACTTTCATTGGAGATAGGTTAGGTCGCATCCGGTTCATGCAGCTACTATGCATTATCGTGACGATCGGCACCACGATCCAGACGGCCTCCGTCAACATCGGCATGTTCCTAGCGGGTCGCGCCATCGCCGGCATGGCTGTCGGAGGCATGGTCGCAACTGTGCCCATTTATCTTAGTGAGATATCGGCACCCGACCAGCGCGGTCTCATCGGTGGGATTTCTGGTTGCGGCATCGCATTCGGCACCATGATGTCCAATTGGGTTGGCTTCGCGTGCTCGTATGCGCCGTACGGCCAAACGCAATGGCGATTGCCCCTCGGCATCCAGATACCCTGGGGCGTGATCATGTTCACCGGCTTGTCGACGTTTATGCCAGACTCACCGCGACAACTACTACGCAACGGCAAGGTCGAAGCTGCGAAGCGCGAGTTCGCTAAGGTGCGAAGAGATTTGAAGTCGCATGAAGTGCATGAGGAGTTCGCGCTCATGCGCGCGCAGATCGAGTTCGAGATGTCGCGTGAGATCAAATCGTACCGCGAGGTATTCACCCTATTTGGACGCCGAGCTTTCGTCTCAATTATGGTACAAACTTTCACCTCCTTAACAGGTGTGAATGTAGTGCAGTATTATCAAGTTACGTTGTATAAGTCGCTGGGCATACAGCAACAGATTATTCTTCTATTAGCCGGCGTATATGGCACCATTGCCTTTGTCTCGAATACTATAACGACGCGATTCTTGACCGACCAGTGGGGTAGACGGAAGATGATTATAGCGGGCACGGCCGGTCTGATTTTGATTATGATATACACTGCGGTGATGCAGCGCGAGTTCCAGAACACGGATAACCGCGTTGGCAAAGGTTTCGCAGTCCTGGGAATTTACCTATACGTGGCATGGTACTACGCTATGATTAACAGCACGACGTGGCTCTACGGCGCCGAGGTCCTACCCATTGCGCTGAGAAGCAAGGTAATGGGGCTCGCGGCGGCTGGCCACTTTATCGTCAACGTTGGTATAACGGAAGCCGGACCCAGTGCGTTTGCTAATATTGGGGAGAACTATTATTACGTGTTTGTCGGGTGCACGCTGGTCTTCTTAATCATTGCGTACTTGTACTTCCCGGAAACACGCCGGAAGACGCTTGAGGAGATTGCGAGGGCGTTTGGAGATAAGGTCGTCCTTGTTGGTGATGGCCCGATTGATGGGGAACATGTAGGGGGCCAGGACGAGGAGACGGCAAGCGTTGCGAAGGAGGATAACAAGGCTACGGCGTCCACCACTTCTACAACTCCCCCAAGCCACGAGTCTGCGTCACAGTCATAACAGGTACATAGACAAATTCTTATCTGAGGTAATATCTATCTAGTTGGGTAATACAATGTATCAAGCCATCACCAACCCGCCTGCATGCACAGATCTCGCATCTCATCGTGCATCTACAAACACACAGTTCCACATATACTAAACTTAATGCAGGTTAGTTTCAGGGGTAGCTGCTTATGACAGCACATTACACATAGATCTAAACACGATCTAGATCTATCGTGATGAAGGGACGTCCGCTTCATCATGCGCGTTCCCGTTGATTGCTAAGCAGGTTGCAATTCTGATTGAGTATTCCTGTGGACAACTGCAGCAAAATGGCCAAGTGCAGCGGGAGAAGGCATTTTCAGACAATTTTGAGGCAAGAGTCGGCGAGACAGCCGGCATACTGAAGGGTAAAGGCATAATTGGTGACGTAGGCTATATTGAGAGGTTTGTCGAACAGAGACCAACAGTGAAGTGAGGCAAGCTTTCTCCGCGGCCTTACTTCTTTCGCGCAAGGCAGCACGTAGAGGCTCAGGTATAAGAGTCCGTGGTCCTGGAGCTTATTCGAGTTAGAATTTCCACACCAGCTCGACGCATTACCTCACATTCACACTGACACCGAGCATCATTTGTCACCGATCATCATTCATCATCAATCATCAGTACCAATCCGCTCCTATCAAATCCAAACCGCCAATATGGTTAAAAACAACATGACTCAGAGCGATGCCTCGCGCATCCAATCTACCCAGGTTCGCGCTCCATAGCATACCATATGCCTTGCTTCTAGACTAACTCTAGCTCTACAGGCTAAGAGCGGCGGGGATATGTCCTCTAGCGGCTTCGCTGCTCGGGCCCAATCAGCAGCGGCGACCAACGCGAATCTACAGCCCAGCTCTGGCACCCAGGGCGCCGGATCTGGCCAGGGCAATGCTGGCGGCTCCTCTGGCAGCGCCGGATCGAAGTAGTGATCCATTTGAACAGAACTAATGGACGGCGTTGAAAGGGGCTATGGTATGGGCAATAATATCACATACAGTTAGTGTTGAGGGCATGGAGGAATACTGCACATTCATTGAACTCATGTATTTAAATACATATCCACTCTTTTCATACATCAAGGATCACATGTCTCAGAGAGTATCACTCATTTAAGTAGATAGCAATAAGAGATACGCAGGAAAGTTGCTCCTCTGATCAGACCATGGTCGCATACTGTATTCCAGCCGTGACCAATCATCAAGTTAAGCTTATTGTGTTATATATCTGACACAAGCGAGTGCTAGTAGGTTGATGGAAAAGCAAACACATAAGAAAAAAACAGACTTCCTCTTCCGCGTATGACCAAGATCAGTTTGCTAGGTCACTTTTAAGACCCATATACCTACCTCTAGGTAGGTACCTTGGTACCTAGAATTTGGCAGGAAATGCTCAAAGGCATGGAAAAGGAGAATATAAACATACTGTGATAACACTACATAGCTTAAGGATGACTGGCTATTTGTCTCCGGCAGCCTCGAATCCTTGTACGGCTACCAGATACAGTGTAGGTGGTAGAAAATTAAACAGGGAGTATATCATGGCTGCTTCTCCTTGCCCTAAGAGCATCGCGGACAGACCAGGTATCGGAGTCATAATTATAACTCTTGTCCAGAAGCCAATTTCCTAGCGAAACCAAGCCAACAAGCGGTAGCGCAACTAACAAATACACCCAGAAGAACTGGTCGCCTGGCGCGAAAGGATCTTGCATACTGAATAATGAACACACGTACGTCAAAGGGATGAAAACAAGTCCAAGGAATGTGAGGACTTTCATGCGTTTAGCTTCGTGAAGTGATTGTTTCTGTTGAATCATAGCCTGATGATTCCCTGTCATGCTGGCAAGAGTTGTCATAGAAGCATTGAGTGATACGGTTATTCGACGCAACCTTCTAAACTCTGCAAGCAAAAACTGGAAGTCTTCTTCGCAATTGGTCCAATCTTCGATAGGAGCATACGTCGGAGCGCAAAGTGCAATGTTTAGTTGTAACATCATACTTTTAAGGTTTTTGTAATACTGTGCCGAGCGTCGTTCATCTGCCTGGATATCGCTCCAATTCATTTCCACCCCTGTAACAGAAAACCCGGTTGAATTCGACTGCTTCGAAAGTGTTCTTTGAGTGTGAGACAAAATTGAGTGTATGAAATTGGCAAGTTCCCAATAGTGTCCTGCAATTATTTTGCTGATAAATGTTTGGGCAATATCCAAGGAAGAACGGTTGCTTAGAAGGTGAGAATGATGTGTCAAGTAAAACGTCAGATCGTCAAGCATCGACGATCTTGGAGGGCCCACTCGGAGATTCATCTGTTCCTTCTCTGGTACGAAGTCGACATACCCACCTTGGAAAGGACATATATCTACTGAGAACGGTTGGTGTTCACCGCGTGCTTTTAAAAGCGTGTGTTACGAACCTATACCTAGGTACTCAGGTATACGGGGTGTTTCGTGGGTTTCCTTGTTTGTTAGCAGTACTCGTAGGGATCTGATCAAAGTTAAGTCTGTTCGTAAGAGAGGCTTGGAGTCCTCTCCCTATTAGTTCGATGCGGTTGAAGTAATAGACTTAGATTGATAGCTGGAGAGCTAAATGAATGACTAGATACATGAGAGCCAGTTATTATTATATAGATATCCTTCCCTCCTACTTTCTTGGTTGAGGTTGTCATGATCTGACTGATCTGGTTGATCTGGCGACATATCCTTAGGATCTGGGTGTTCTGGTTGATCTGGTAGCATAGCGTGAGCAGATCATACAGATGAGACAGATCCTAAGGTCCGGTTTTTAGCCGTGGTTGGTCTGATGTTAGAGTGGGTCCTATAGGATGGTTGCTTATTTTGTATGGTTTGTGACAGCGTGACCTTTGGGTCACACAAAACAATAGCTATTCGAATGAGTAAGCTTTTTCTTCTTCTATGCATCATAGAGTATTACTCACTATTCGAAATGCTGTTATATGTGCATACTGAGCACTTCCGTCGGAGAATTCCAACGGGCAGCATCTTGCCTCCGGATCTAGTTGCCTTTATGTGACGGCCAGTAATGTGGTAGTTTACATGAAATCCGGGCATACCCTGGCAAATATGAATGGGCTCTGGGTATTTCAAGGTGAAGTGATCTCGTGTTGAAAGAGAGCTGGGGAGTAGGACAGTGTCCGTTCGATTGAAGGCATCGTGGTCTGAAGTTTTTACCCTTTCATGTTCCACAAAAAAGGATGGGTGTATTTTGAAGTGGCCCCCCAGTACTCCTACAGTTTGAGGGTCGAAAGATTCAACAAGATTCAACAAGATAGACCGTTTCCTGTCCAGGTAGTCGATTTCGGCTGTCTAGAAACTTTTGTAAAACATCGATATTGGATAATTCCTCCATAACAACAAAGCCCTGGTTCTCGCTGCGATCGAGGACCCTAACTCGAACAGGCATATCCGGCCACATTGTCTTTCGATCTACGCATTTTGGATCCCGTATACGTAATCGAGGATCAGAGCTGCACTGATCATTGATCAATCTCGAATAGGGCGTGCTATCAGAGAGCTAATGCCCACTTGCATTGCTCCTAGCTTGCAACGGAGCCATACCTCGAGTTGGTAGACTTTGATTTGTTTCCAACATTTCTGAGTATCTAAGAGCCCGTGACTTTCTATCCAGGAACAGTTTCTCACTAAGGCTATGGTAATACATGAACTTGATGAGGCTGTGAACCATAATACTGGCATATCGGGACACTTGCATCATGCGACCCCATCTCCTGAATCGGTGCCTACCTAGGCATAGTCAAGGAGGCTATGTTGATCAATTTCAGGGATAACTGATTGATTCGTCAGTGATTCCGAATCTCGCAAGACACCCAATGTCTGGAATGGAAATCTTAACTTTATATATTTGTCTAGATACTCTAATCTACATACAATAGGGAATACTCACCTTAGTTTACCTTAACGGCGCCATAATTTCCTTGCTATCTACCTCATTTACTCAATACGAAGCTGTTCCCTATAATTCATTGCATAGTCCATAAAATATCTATTTCAATTAGTTTAGTTTGACTTTTTCAGATTACGCTGTGGTGATTCTGAGCGAAGCTGAGCGATAACAAATTAGCTGATTAGGCGAGGACTCCAGGTAAGAGTGAGTTGATTTGGCACATAAAACTTACATAGAGTTCGACGCCGAGAGTATTCAGGAATATTGCCATCCATCCTGATGTGCCGAAAACAAAGTTAAGTGCTGCGGCGACTTGGACCTGATCATTTCTATTGAAAACGGTTGCAGGAACGGCGATATGACGATTGAGATCTTCTCCAGAGAAAAAGGGGGCACAATCCGGATACGCCGACAATGTCGCATTCTTACTCCTTAGAATAAACTGTATCTTGTCACAAGGCTCCACATAATAGAACCCCCCTATCAGAGATATTATTATGACAGATATCCCCATCAAAACTCTCATGGTAACAATGGAGCCGCCCTAGACGAATACAAGTATCAGCAGTCCAATTCTCACCTATTTCAAATTCTTATCGATGTAGAATTCTTGGCCATGGCCATTGGATATGAGAACTTACGTAGACCCAGGCACGTAACATCCAGGCCCGATGCTCCGCGATCTTGTGCTGCTTGGCGCTAATGCAGCCACGAGCCAACGTGTAGAGGAACATAACACCAAGTAAAGCTACCATGGACTGCGTATCTATACCGCCGCCTTGAGATCGTGGCGCAATCATAACGGCGGTAATGGCACCGGGAACCGAAAGAGCAACTGCGATCCAACCAATGATCCGATGCAATTTCATCGCCTTGCGTCTAAGCACGGGGATGAATTGGATACATGCTAGCAAACTAGCGGGAAGAATAGTGGCCAAATGAACGAAAAGTCCGATCCCGTAGTACTTCTGAGTCAGGTAGTAGAAACATTCTCCGGGCACCGCAAGATCACGACCGCCTGGAATTGAGCTGCCGCAGAAGCTGCCGTAGAAGTCGAGATATTTGAGCCGCGAGACACTAAAGCCGGAAAAGATACCGCCAAGGACGAGCCAGAACAAGAAATTGGACCCCTTAGAGAACCCCACGGCGCCATAGACTCTCTTGGCTAACGCCATGAGGACATTCTCCGGAGTTTTAGTCGACGCCACCATTATCGAAAAGGGATAAGATCAAAAATTTAACGATAAAATGTCAATAAAACATTCCAAACGAGAATCACACCTTGAGCACCGATTGTCGAAGCCAATATATAACTTTGCAAAACCCCTATTTTATAAGGCACAGAATAGCATGATTTCAAAACAAAAGCATAACCCTTCTTAAAAGGTGTGATGCGCTGACGTGGAGAATTTTGCGAAAGCGAGTGCTAGGCTTTGGTCCGTCCTGTGACTACGCGGCGCGGAGGAATACGTTGAACTCGACCGGACCAATAGCGCGACTGGGATTGATCATACGTCCGGGGGTTGCTGTCGCTTTCGGGTAGTAACCGGTTCTAACAGGTCGAATAGAACGCTCCCTGGAACCCTGACATCAGCTCATTACCATAAAAAGATACGCATCTCAACCAATGCAATTGTTGGGTGCCGGAAGCGTTCTAATCCGCCGCAAGAAATTCCTCCGCGCGACAGGATCGGATACGGACTACGATATTCGTAAGTCCGAAAACACGGGGTTTTGAACACAAGGAAAACGATCGCTGAATGACTCAACCACCGACTTACGATTGAATTATGAAGATTTCCTACTTCTATGATAATGTCGTACTATCATAGGAATACCTAAGAAAAGACCGTGAGTAAATGGAAATAGGCACCTCCTATTGAAACCGCTAATACTAGGTACTAACCCGGAATAGGCCTGAATAATTATCGTTGCCTAATTTTCTTAAATAGCGACAAATATTTGGGAGTTATTATTCGAGTCATACGACGAACATCTCATCATTCAGCTTGAACCGCCTATTTATACCTACGACGCCACCCTCAAGTTTAACCTCGGCGACGATAATAGGTAAGCTTATCTTGTGTACTAATTTCAAAACCGCCGCATTCCTGTCCTATTAGACAACAAAGGAAATCTCCCTTGCCTCAGGACAAAGCAAATTGGTCCGAGCGATACTAATGCCACCCCCTATTTTCATTCCTTCAAGATACCCGGATGAAATGGGAGAAATTGCCCGGGATTTGTATGTTGATTCATGAGTCAATACAATTCTGTGTGAGTGCTAAGGAATACAATAACACAATGAGTTAAGGAGAACAATTGTCAAATGTGCTTCTCTTAGATCAACACACGTCTTATTGCTTTAGCTACTGATCCTCTGGCTGTTTCAATTAGAAAGTAGCTTCAGATAATAGAAACTTCCTACTGGAGTATCGGAAGGTAAACAAGTATCATACTAATTTTCTTATGAGGTAGGAATATATTAGAGTAGGCATGAGCTTTCTGGACTCTATTTTAAATCATTGCTATCTTATTTCACCATTCGTGAATCATCATGAGACTTTGGCCCACAGTCTACTCAGAATTTTTCCTCTCAAAGATCTTTTTCGAGTCGATACATGACTTGATTTCAAGCGGTCTGCATCAATTACAGGCTGAAGAGGAATAGTTGTACAGCAGGAAGCTCAATATGCATATCTTTAATGTTACTTTGGGGGCAATTGACGCGTAAGACATAATTGCAGTGCTTTAAGACGGTATACTATGAGGCGTCCAACCCTTGAAAATCTGTTCAAGAGCACAAATTTATCTCGAAGAACTGGCTAGACCTTTGGAGGTTTCTTGGAAACTAATATTATAGGAAAGTTAGGTGTGCTTCATGGTGTATTCGATATAGTAGGTACGCTGCGAAGACACAAGCCCAAGGAATATTAGGAATAGTCACCACATTAGAAGATTGGAAACCAATTGGCTTCCGTACGATCGATATGACCAGCATATCGACGACGTTTGCCCAGATGGAAGGCACAATTCGACTCTCGAGCCGCACTTCTTCTGGGTCAGCCTGGCCCGGCTTGAGCGAAGCAGAAATTCTTATATGTAACTGATTTTCATAATTACCTTGTACCCCAAGTATCAATTTAGACACCTAGTACTTACCTACCCACATGCAATGTTTCCTAACACCGAAGACTATCATAATTGCCAGAGGCACCGGAATGGCTTCGTCCAGTCAGATCCAATCAAATAGTTGAAGTCCTGATTAGGAAAGAGGAATTCTACGTAAGCCAATACAACCCTGACGGTATTTGAACCTGCAGTAGTTCAGCCTGTCCTTGTTTGGCGAGGCCCAGGGTTGCGGTCCCATGCTCGACGAAACCTGGGGACTTAGCCGCAACATCTTCCGGTAGGAGCTGATTGGCCTAGGGCTATCTAAAGATGGTTATAATATATGATTGTCGTCGTAAGACTCGATAGAGATAATATAATATATGCATCCATGACTAACTTGAGTGTTCAAAATACACGGACGACTGCGTCCAACCTCCATTGTCCAACTACGTCTTTATTGCGTTTACGTGGACTCTCGGCACGGGTAATTGGAATGCAACGTGACCCTTGATAATGAACACGATGGACTTGGAATATAAGGCTGTGTATGCTAGCTGTTGCGAACGATATCAGAGAACTCGACATGCTCTGTCGGTGTTTGAATAACTTTCAGAGCCTAGGTACTTCGAAAACTTTCAAGATGCTCGCCCCTTTCCTGTTTGCGCTTGGCACTGTGCCATTGACTCTAGGACTGTCGACTATCAAAACTTCGGCTTCAAGCGGGGAAAAAGACGATGAGTGCACCGTGATAACCAAGCGCATGCCATGGTACGTTGCTATTACTTCTGATCTACAGCACACTGAGATGTTGACAATGAGTATAGGGGTAATCTTACGTCGACAGAAAAGTCTGACTATCTTAAGGCGGACCTATGTCTGATGTCATCTCCCCCGAAAGCTGGCATAGCAGGAGCCAAGAACAGGTGGGATGAGTTGCAATATATTCACATCGCTCAAACTGATTACGTCCATGGCGTGGTAGGTTATGACTAGACTCCCTTGTATGCCGTTGTCCTTCTCAACTCGCGTCGATAGGGTGCATTTTTGCCTTTCCACCGATACTTCATGAAGGTGCACGAGCATGTCCTCAGGGCTGAGTGTAACTACACCGGGCCTATTCCGTAAGGAATCGAATCACCTCTAGATAGGGGTAATCGGACTAACAATCATAGATACTGGGATGAACCCGCTGACATCGGAAATATCATCGGATCTCCTCTTTTCGATGCGGAAACAGGATTTGGGGGCAACGGTACAGGAGCCAGCGGCTGCGTTTCTGATGGACCATTTGCCAACACCACCCTACGCTTCCAGGCTGATGCGACGATAAGCGAGTACTGTCTCTCGCGATACCTGAACGATCGTGCCCTTAACATGGCGACCAAGGAAAACGTCGACAAGTGCATTGCGAGAGAGACCTTTATAGAGGCGTGGAACTGTTTGGAAGGATCTCCTCATGGGGCTGGGCACGGCGCTGTAATGGGAACTGTAAGCTGCCTTTCCTGGGTTAATCTCTAAGATCTGCTTACTAAAGATACTAGATGATCAATCCGTTTACATCACCTGGCGACCCCATCTTCTACCTTCACCATGGTTACCTAGACAAGTTGTGGTGGGATTGGCAATCGCTGAACTTGACGACGCGGTTGACCGAAATAGGAGGCAACAACACGGGCCGTGGTTTTGGGGGCGGTTTCGGTGGTCCTCCGGGTGGGGGTCCGGGTGCTGGCTTCCCCGGCGGAAATCCGTTCGGCGAAAACGGCTCCTTCCCATTCCCTGGATTTCCCTCCAATGGGTCGAATCCTTTCCCGTTTCCCGGGTTCCCAGGTGCCGGAAATAGAACGGTCAACAGGGCGTTCACTGATTACTTCAACGATGGTGGAAATATCACGACATTGAACCATACTCTATGGTCGGCTGGTGTGATGGACAATGTCACGATTGCGGATGTTATGGATCCGAGTGGTAAATTTATGTGTACCGAGTACCTATAGAGATGGCTATTGGATGGTCTTAGGAGGTGTGGGACGACTGAGAAATGTAGGAAGTTCTCATAGGAAACGAGCTCGTCAGGCGTCAATACCCCAACAGAAACATCGAATAGATAGTACTTTTTCCTCTCAAAGAGGGAAGAATATTTACTGCAAAGTCCAATCACTCTCAATGCCGCGGTTAATGCGATGGTAAGAAATGACCTGTTAGCACAGCCTGTGTGGGGACCCCTGAATGTTCCTATTGTAGCCAATTGTTGGTGACGCACCGCCAACATCCATGGGTCTCCATGCTGCAATGCAACCATCCCATAATGGGTACTGCCTATCTTAAGTTACTCATAAGGCTCTACTTATGCTGTGTCCGCTCCAGGATCCCTTATTTCTAGTTTTCAATCTCGTACGACCATGCTTTCAGCTACAGCTTCATGATTGACATAATACGCGAGAGAATAGACGGATAGTGAAGTGAAGTGTTCGAACAAGCGATATATGCTTGGCCTGGCTATATTGAGACCGTCTCTTTCACTCATTGACATTCTCGGATTAATACTCTCTTGCAAGAATGGAGGCAGTGGCTGCGGTTGGGTTAATTAGTAATATCTTGCAGTTTGTTGAACTGGGATATAAACTACTATCTGCATCAAAAGAGTTGTACGATGCGGGAAATGAGTCAACAGCATCAAACAGAAATCTTGAGTTCATGGCCCGGGAGATGAAACGATTGAGCCAGAGCTTAGCCACGGGCGGATCGTTGTCGCATATGACAGATGATGAACAGACCTTACTGGACCTAGTTGACAAATGCGAGAGTTGGGCCGATGATATGCTTATATTGCTCGATCATCTGAAGAATAAGAACCCAGGGAGCAAACTAGCAGCATTCAAGGCTTCTGTGCAAAATTACAATATGCGGCATGAGAGGGATCGACTAAAAGAGGGTCTCGACGACTATCGAATACAATTAGATGTCCAACTAAATATCATGACTAGGTATGGGACATTGTGTTGCCTCTTATTATTAGTATAATCTAATAAGCCATTTTAGGTCCAGTACTCTCAAAAAACTGGATAATCTGTCCAAGTCATTAGAGTTAACCAATCGAGATATCACAGATTTGAAGCGTAGTGCAAAGTCTCTCCAAGAATCTATGCCAAGTCTTGAAATGAAAGTTGGATCAAAATTTCTAGATCAAATCCGGAGTATTGTTCAGGTATCGGAAGAAAAGGCACTAGAAGCCAAGCAGAAGCTATTACTTGATGCACTAAGACACCAAGGAATGGAGGATCGGTTTTATTACGTGGAGCCTGCTCACGCAGATACTTTCAAGTGGCTTCTTCAAAGCAAGCCTATCAGGGACGACTCGTCTTCCAAAGACCAAGACCCAGAGAAGGACAATCCCGAACTATACACCCTGGACCCTCATCGCAAATGGTTGCTCAAATACGCACGCAACGATGTAAGGCAAGAAATTGGACACCGGTTCACGAATTGGCTTCGAAATGAAAGCGGTATTTTCCACATATCGGGTAAACCGGGTGCAGGAAAGTCAACGTTGATGAAGTTCCTATACAATAATGAATTGACCCGGCAATATCTCAATGATTGGTCAAATGAGAAAGAAGTTATACTTGCTAGGTCTTTCTTCTGGAGGCTTGGAAATGATACGCAAACCCTGATTAGTCTCATTCGCTCTCTCCTCCATCACGTTCTTTCTACTGCTAAGGAGTTAATACCTATCGCTTTTCCTTCTCAATGGGAACATATTGATTGTCATAGAGGTACTATGGTTCAGCTTGATTTGGCAGAGATTGAGCAAGGGCTCCACAACATTCTGACAAGTTCACGAACCTTTGAACGCCACAAACTAGTATTCTTCATCGATGGTCTAGATGAATACCAAGGCAGGCATATTGAGCTTGTGAACAAGCTGTTCAGCTGGACCTCCTATAACACAGGGAACCTCAAGATTTGCGTTTCTAGCAGAGAATGGAATGAGTTTATGATAGGGTTCTCCGATTGTCCGAAACTACAAATACACGACTACACGCGTATGGATATTATGATGATGGTTCATGATCAGCTGAGTTCTGCATTGCAGTATCCGACGCCCATAAACGAAGGCAATATAGTCGCAATGGCAGAAAATATAGGGTTTAAGGCCGAAGGCGTCTTCCAATGGGTGTGTCTCGTGTTGAATGCTTTGCAGGATGGCATTATCAACGGAGACGACGCCCGGGAATTGTACTGTAAAATCAACTCGTTTCCCAATGAGCTTGAAATTTTATATCAGCAATTGTTCGACTCAATACACCCAAGGGATCATCAGAAGGCCTTCGAAATATTCAGGATAGTTAAGTACATGGAAATTGGACTTCACTTACCCTTATTTCGGGTTTGGTTCCTAAACAAATTGGTAGACGACCCAGATTATGCCCTTAAGTCGAAGACTCAAAATGAATCCGATGAGGAGATAACTACCATTCTTCAGATCACTCGAAGACAGATCTATGGGCGTTGCAAAGGGTTCCTGATGGTACACGACTACTCAGACCAGATTCAACATCCTCTCGTTTTCGGCCCACCTTTCCCGAACAATGGCTGTATTGCATTCATGCATAGCACTGCATACGAGTTTTTAGAGAAAAGCCATGTTAAACAGATAATTGATCGAACCGTGGGGCATATTGATGTTTTCGACCGTATCTGCCAAATCTTTCTGGCATGTGCCAAGTTCGCTAGACCAGAATGGTATGATTTCAACTCAGACATGCCTGGAGACATTCCTTTTGGCCAAGAAGTTGGAATATATTTCCAACTCGCAATCGAGAAGGAGCATATGTTCTCTAATCGCAATACACCCAAACACAGAGTATCTCGTTTCGTCAAGTTTCTAAATGAGCTCGAAGCTACACTTATAGCGAAGCATGGCTCGCTTAGAATCAAATATAAAATTCACAATTGTCTTTATTTGAAACCATCAAGCACGGCTGCCGCAAATATCACTCAAAACTCCAGGGCTAGTCCCGACGCATTCGTGAAATTGTTCGCTATAAGCTGGTCTATGGTCGAGTTTTTCCAGCAAAAAGACACCCCGCGTTCATTGCCCACTCCCAATCCCAATTGGAATGATATCTCCAATGATATTTTGTGCCTGCTTCTAGGCACAATGCATAGAAGAGAGCGTAAAATGGCGATTTACTACGAACGATTATGCCAAATGCTTGAATGGTGTTTTTCGAAAGGCGTCATATCTCCAAACCACGTGGACTTCAATTTGCCAGGATTGCGTCTAGTTGATTGCATACTTATTACACTCATGCAGCGATCGGACTACAGGCTATGGTACGATGAAAAGAATATAGGTCCGAGCACTCATCTATATCCATTACGGTTACTCGAGCTATGTCTACGTTACGGTGCTAGGCCGCAGTTAGAATTGTGGATGTATGATTCTTCAACCGAGAAGGAGGAAGGATATATTCGAGTTTGCCCCGTCCTGAAAAAAAGGGGCATACACGAAGGATGGCTTAGTCCCAAAACATCATCCATCGCAGCACTTGGGAAACAGGAGCAGGGCTTGGTTACTATCCGTGACCTTACCGAACTATGGTTTCCCCGCGACTATAAGATTCTCCAAGAGCTAATTGATAATAGTGAAAGGGATAAAAGCTTTGAGGTAGATGCTCGTACAGGGAGTGTGCCATCATACCTTGAATATGAACCGGAGAGAGACTGGTCGAAAACGGAATTAGGAGAGGACCTGTTTCAATGGCATATCTTATTAGGAGGAGTAGATATTGTGGAATGCTCAGAACTTAATATTGATCCCTTGGATACCTGGGCACAAAAAGACAACTATCTTTGATCAGTTTGGGAATCGGGGCTGCACCACATCGAATCCCTATTCTCATAGTTGCGTCTTTTTAGGGGGGGATAACTTACTTAGTCATCACCGCCATCTTTGATTCAACATATTAATACCATAGTAGGCAACTCCGACCAACTCCCCGCGCCCTTCGAGTCTTTAAGCGCCGATCCTTCCCCGGTACGGTTGGTACCGGGCACGGTGTGCGAAATGTTTAAAACGTTGAACAGTTTGATAATAACGTTTTTATATACCTCTTTCGGACGCTCTAGATTTAGCGCACACAGCACGCCGGAGTTAAGGCATTGCATATGGGGTGGTGTAAACGCTTAGATTAGTTCCTGATCTTAGATCTTAGATTCTACAGCAACCAACCACGGTTTACGTCGGATCCATCGCCGTTACCTACATCATTGTAGAAAGCACAAGATTTTTCCTTTATTTTTTATTGGGTTTGGAGTGCTTTACCGGCTGTTCAGCATATGGTTCACTGTTTGCTGTACACCGCAACCCGCGTTTGACTCGATTGAAAATCTAATGCCAGAGCTACTTGAAATTGGCATAACCCGGAAGTCTTGGCTTCTTATTATCAAAACGTTCAATATAATCCAACCATTCTTCTCAATACAGTTGACCACTCTCTCCTCACCGTGAAGCCTCTCGAGACGACCCTGACAAAGCTTCTAGCAATGGCTTCTATTAAAACATTTCCACCAGCAGCACCTGCTAGCTCTCCTAGAGAACCTCCCTCGAAATCTCTCCCATCGGTCTTAGAGTACCCTGACTCTACTGCTGAATCTGAAAACAGTAGGACAACAGACGATTGCCCCAGCTCTCGATTTAACTTCGTCAAGGAGTGGGTAGATCACTATAACAGCACCGATCAAAAAAGTATCAATTTCAACGACAACGAAACAATTATATCTGTCGCACACTCTGGCACGCAGCTGTCTGAATTGGATCCTAAGACATTTCCCTAATTTACTAGATATCTACTTGAGCTGCCTCATTATCGGTCCATATTAGACATCCTTCAGATTGACTTCTATGTACCAGAATCAGAGGCTGATGATATTACCCCGGATTACGTCAAGAATCTCGTCGACATGATCAACCAACCTTCCCCTGACGATCCATCTGCGATGGAGACGTTCCAAAGAGAGCATAGATACTGGAGTTCGATTTGGAGCAGGAAGGAGTACCCTCGAGTGGACCTTGGATACAGCACAATGATGCGAATTTTGGGATTAGAAGACCGGCTCTTCAATTCACCACTGAAGGCAGCTTTCGATTCTGCATTCCTCCCCGACGTCCTTATCACTAAGCCCGACCAACCCTATCTCTCCATGGTTGTTCCAAGGCCGGCTGTCGTTATTGGGTATTACGATTCAACATTCGAAGAGCAAAAATGCAACAATAGCGACCTCCTCGCCCAAGCGAAGCGTTACTGTATCAACAGGACGCCAGTGTGGACACCGTATCTCGTAGTTGAGAAAAGGTCCGACTATGATTCCGGCTTAGGCATGATAAATGCGTTTCTAGGTAGCGCTTCAACAGCTCTTAACCCGAGTATCGAAGCGGGTCACGACCATCCGGTAGTCTTTGGTCTAATACTCGATGATGTAACCGCCGACATATATGTCTGCTGGCGTCTCAACGACATTTACTACACGAAACTCATCTGGGCGTATACGTTGAGGAGACTCAAAGATTGTTATGAATTATTGCAATGTCTCCAGAACATACATCGATGGGCAAGAACGGATAGGCTAGACGAGTACAAACTGTTTCGATCGCATGAAACCGAAATAGGTGTTGCCTTAAAAGTCCGAGCTGCGAGGGTTATTTACTGGTGTATGATAGGTTGAAAACCAGGGACTTCGGAGCTAACGAATTTCCAAAAATAGTAATTACTGCAAATTCCACTTCTTTAACGTTTTATATGATGTTTTTAGTGACGTTTGGCCCGTGCTTTGCGTTAAAATACTTGCCCTAATATAGGCACCTAGGGACCCCCGCTGCGATTGCTGACCGTATTTAAGGTCGACCAACCTTCGACAATGGAGATCCATGGATTTTCTCGCTCTTGCTTTGCTCGAGATTGCGTGAATATCATAGACTTAGTTACGAAACATGATCCCTCAGCTATAGCGTGTATGAAAACATAATAGAATACTGACTGTCTCTGAGAAAATTTCGAACGCAGCCAACATGCAGCTCTCCAGCTTGCTGCAAAAGCCCTCAGGCTACATGCTGGCTAGTGTGCTCTGCTCACTAGGAGGCTTCCTCTTCGGCATTGATACTGGTATCATTGGCCCCGTCACCGTGATGGAGGATTTCACCAAATATGCCGGTAATCCGTCGCCGACGATTCACGGTCTGATCGTATCGTCTATCCTCATACCTGCGGCAATTTCGTCTTTCTTCGCTGGAAGAGTAGCTGATGCGCTTGGACGCCCTCTTGGAATCGCCATTGGTTCTTTCATCTTTGGCGTCGGTGCTGCTCTCGAAGGCGCCGCTGTGCACATTGCTATGTTCATCGTTGGTCGCATCATCGAGGGGATCGGCGAAGGTCTTTACCTGAGCATGATGGTAGTGTAAGTGTGGATCTCATATCGATTCATAGATAAATTCGTACCTAATTACTTCGTATTAGCTATGTCTGCGAGATCTCACCCCCAAGATATCGTGGCGCTCTGACCACAGCGCCCCAATTACTCACCACACTTGGCCTAGTCACCGGCTTCTTCACATGCTACGGCACTGCCAACATGCAGTCGTCATTCTCCTGGCGTCTGCCCTTCATCCTGCTAGCCGCATACTCTGCCCTCTTTTCTGCCTCTGTCCTCATGTGGCTCCCTGCCTCTCCGCGCTGGCTTACCCTTCACGGGAGGACGCAAGAAGCCTCCGCAGCCTGGGACAAGCTTGGTGTCGCAGCCGCTGATCGAGAGAAGATCCTAGACCAGTACGACGCCACCGTAGTCGAGACTGCTATCCCCGATGCCAGCGGCAATACCAGCGCCAGCCACGTCGCGCCTACCACAATCGCAGTCCCGAAGTCGACGAAGGGCAAGATGCTCGACGTCCTATCCTCAGACGCTCGCCCGCGTCTCATCCTAGCCGTCTTCCTCATGGGCATGCAGCAGCTGAGCGGCATCGACGGTGTCCTTTACGTAAGCCTATTTCTTCAATCACCCAACTCAACCACCTCGTGCCTCTTTTCTATATTCCCCACCTCTCATACAGAAACTAACACGTTCCAGTACGCCCCCCTCCTCTTCCAACAAGCCGGCCTCTCCTCCACCGAATCCACCTTCCTCGCCTCCGGCGTCTCCGCGCTCCTAATCTTCAGCGTCACAATCCCCGCCACCATCCTCGCAGACCGATGGGGGCGACGCCTCAACACGATTCTCGGCGGGTTAGGCATGACTGCAACCATGTTCCTAATGGGCTCCCTCTACGCCTCCTCGTCAGTCCACGCCGGCACGGGCGCCGGCCGCTGGGTCGTCATAGTCTGCATCTACCTGTTCGCGGTCATCTACTGCGTATCCTGGGCCGTCGGGATCAAGGTCTACGCTGCGGAGATCCAGCCGCAGAGGACGAGGGCTAGTGCCACGAGTATTGCGCATGGGAGCAATTGGCTGAGTAATTTCCTCGTGGCTCTTGTTACGCCGACATTACTGGCGAAGACGAGCTACGGGGCGTACTTTTTGTTCGGCGGGTGCACGTTGCTTACGGCGGCTGTGTGTTGGGTTTTCATGCCGGAGACAAGGGGCATGAGTTTGGGCGAGATTGATGAGGCGTTTGTGAAGAAGAACGGGTTGGCGAAGGTTAGTGGGGTGAGAGAGTGGGCGAGGTCGTTGCAGGGGAGGGTTAGGTGGAGGAGGCCGGTTGCCGTAGATGTTGATGCATGATTAGGTAGAATGTTTGTATCCAATGTTTCGATGTGTATGTAGTATGAGAAAGCTCATAGCATCTACCTGGAGCTCTACGAGAATATGGGGGAAACAGGAAAAGAACGGGTCGTTTAAAGTCGTGTTGAAATTTTTTTGTTCAGTTTGGGGGTTTTGTCATTAGGTAGGCATGGTGGAACATGGCTCTGGCTTTTGAGTACTTCGAAGATTTTGGATACATGGATGGGTTGTCTTCAAACGTAGGTAGGTAGGTAGAAATCCTTGTGTCGTCCCCTGAAAAGTATGTCACAATAGCAAATAAATCAAGACGTCATTTATCACATAACATTCGTACATCTCAGCGAGAAATCATGGCACTCGTGTTCACAATACAACATAAAACAGTTTTTAAATCGGTCATGGATGGATTTAGTACGATTCTGCCTAATACATATAGCATGTGCTGCTATATCCATAAGAAGAAAGGGTTAAAAAGGTGATCTTGTGTGTGTAGGTGCATGGTAGGGGAGACGAGTTATGTACATGGTGTAAGGTGGGCCGGTCATCTCGGGTTTCCTATTGACCCTTAACGTGTGACCGACTCATCCGTATGAGACCCCATCTCCTTCATCAACTTCCGTTCCGTCCATCCAGTTATATGCAAATCATGCCAAGCATCATTAGCAAAGAAAAGAAAAAGTCAATGAGAAACGGGAAGAAATGCCCGCCATGTAGGAGGTGGGTATACTCAGGTATCCCTCCCAGGAAATGCTCCCATGACATAATCGTACGCCGCACGCCTTCCCTTGTGCCTTTGCCTAGGTCTAAGGGGAATAAAATCGAAAAAAGTGATATCCCAGTAGTAGGGTATAAAATAGGGATAGTGAGAATTAGTCAAACGCGCCATAATATGTCGATAGACCGAGAGTGTCATAGAACGAATCCTAGTTGCGTTCTATGCTCTCCGGGCTCATCATTCCAGTATCGTCCTTGTCTGTCTGACTATTGTTGCCTTGGCTCTGAGCACTGCCGATACGTTCCATAGGTGGAGCGACCGGCAAAGAGGCGGCAATTGCTGAAAGGTTTGCTCCATTTGGCATGGACGTACTCTTCGATTTCTTAGGACCGCCTTTTTCGGGGCTCTGGTTTGCTGCCTTACTGGCTTCGGCTGCTTGGGCCTCTAACTTCTTTTTCTTTTTGTTGATGGCGTTTTGTTCCTTGGGTGGTCGCTTCTGAGGCGAGACGATCTTGCCAGTTGCACCAAGTCGCGGCCGCGGTCGTCGCTGCTTGACAGGCAAGTCTTCATCTTCCACCAAAGGTGTGTCGCCATTAGCGTGCAGCTTAGCAAGGAAGAAGTTCTTGACAAGTCCGATCTGCTCCTGGATGTTCTCTTTGGTAACGGGGTCGGGAGGAGCGAGGTCTTCGAAGAGAACAGCGTCAGAAGGACCTTGTGTCGGATTCTGGACCTGGTACTGGTTGCGAACCCTGGACTGCAGGAGATGAAGAGGAACAGACAGCATTCCGCCCATCTCTCCAGCGAGACCAAGTTCTTTAAAGCCAAAGAAGTCCTCGCCTAGCTCTTCGGCGAAATCACCTCCGATGAACTGCTCACTACCATCATCGAATGCGGCTGCGCCGTCTTGTCCTCCGGATTCCGTCACGGCAGGACGTAGAAGATCGCTCAAGTGAGCCTTCATCCGTTCGTGGATGCCTGTGAGCTTGTGGCCAAGCCTTTCGACTTCGTCCTTGGCATAGCTCTCTAGACTTTCAATAGAATAGCCCATCTCGGAGAGGGTATGCAGGAGAGCTTCTTCGTCGCTATAACGGGGTTGGGCTGTGTGACCACGCTGAATGTAATCCGCAGCGGGATCCTTCATTTCGATCTCCGTATAATTCTTGAATGTGGAGATAATTTTGCCAAAGTAATCAGCCGCTATGTCGGTTATGGCATCCATCGCAGATGGCTGAAACTCTTCGAAGCCTGCGTGGTAGAATATCTTTGCAACGGATCGTTGTAGGGCTGCTCTGCAAACCTCTGGTGCCATCACTACGTTGTCGCCGATCTGGACGTGCGGCTCAACATCCTTCTCATAAAACGGCTCTGGATTGTACTTGGGAAATTGATTGGCGTACACCTACGATATGTTAGTCAGATATTCTAGTTTTTAGACAGATAAGATCATACCTGAGTTTGAAGCTGCATCTGTTTGATCACTCCTATTTTTGAGCAGATCTTCCTTGTTTCTTGCATCTGTCGGAGGTTGGCGTCGAATTTTTGCGCCAGGGCGCTCTTTGGCGCGGTGAATAAACCCTCTGGCAGTCTGTGCAAAAATTCTTCATGCTGGTTGATGGCGTTGCCTTCTTCATCCTCGATCCATCGGAGCTTACGCGGGATGTCGAGAACAATGCATTGTGGTTCATACCAGAAGGGGATACATTTATCGTCATCTTCTTCCATGCCTTCTGCAAGAGTCTCGGCAGCTTTTCCCTTAGTAACAGCTGACGAGTCCTGACCGGCTGATGCATAAGCTTCTGCCTGTTGTCGAGCGCGCAAGTACCGACGCATACCAGCTCTGGTTCGAAGTATCGCAGGCTCGTCAACATTCAGCTTATTGTTGGCAAATAGCTGATATCGTGCCTTGGTGATTAGAGCACGGTCTTTCTTGGTCACTTGCTTCCAGATTTTGTACTCTTCGTCCTCGTAAGCATCCTGTGCAGCTTCGTTCAGTGCCTGTCCCAGTACCATGCCGTTGAGTTCGGGACCATCGATATCCATGGCATCGACATTGCTGCCCACGCCCGAGAGGCCATTAAGCCCACTGGGCGTCATGGAACCACCAATAGGCGGCGTCGCAAAGCCGTTGCTGCCATCGAGTTCAGATCCTTCGCGATGAGCTTTTGCTAGCAGTCCATTTAACTGTATCATAGGCTTCTGTTCCATGTTCGGGGTTCCCTCCTTTTGGTCGGAGTGAGTCTTCCTCGATTTCGTCCCCTTTGCTCCGCCGGCGATTCGGCCGCGAGACGACATTATCGGCTCGTCGTCAGAATCATCGCCTCCATCATCCTCGCCCCCGTTTTGCTTACGTCTTTCCTCGGCCTCAACTTCGGCGCGTGGGCGAATAACTAGGTCGGGAATCAAGGGGATAAGCTTCTCGGCTTCCTTGCGCATACCATTGGCCATTCTTCGAAGTGGGTGATTCATATCCTGATTATACCGCAAGCAGTTATCCCATATTAGATTCAGGTCGGTGACAAAGTCGGCTTTAGATTTGTAAGTCAAGGATTTGAGCTTCTTCGTCATAGAACCGAGATCCATTGGCTGCTTGATGACTTGAGGGATGTTAGTATGCACATATTTATATCAGTTGATCGCGAGCAACTTACAGTTGTAATAGTCGGGAGCATCTTTCTTATTCACCCGCTGAAGGAAGGGGGTTGAGTACTCGGTATGCGCTTTGAGTTCAGTCAAGACCTTCTCCAATGCTTCATATAACTCCTCCTGGTTAACGTTCTCTTCGCTAGCCCACTTGCTTCGATTCTTTCGGACTTCGTTCATGAGAGAGCGCAATTCGGCGTCCGACGCGCGCACCATGTCGCGTTTCATATCTATGCGCGCAATGAGATGCTTGAGAGTCAGACTGGACGCGCCTAGATTTGCGCTGCTGAGTGATCCGTGGTTCTCGCTGGAGTTACCTCCATTGGCATTGTTGTTGTTATTCTTGTCCATTTCAGCCTGAAGCTGCTTCTCTGACTCCTCAAGCTGCTGCTGTTCCAACATAGCAGCTCGATCATTCTCGTAAGTATAAAATACGGAAAAGAAGCTACGCTTGACAGATTCCTCGATATCTTTGCGCGCATCTTCAAGCTGCTTTCGCGCGTCTTCGGACTTGTTAGCTTGCGCCTGGGATGTTTGCGATCCCTGGGAGGCATCTTGATTTGCTCTGTCGTATAACTTGTCGGGCGACGGCGCGGATGCTATGGGGGAGCTTCCCGATTTGGAGGGAGAAGGGAGAGCTTTGGAGGCGGCGACAGCGGCGGCTTTAGATTTGAGGGATGATATATTGTTGTTAGAGTCAATGGCGGGTTCATCCTCATCATCTTCGTCGTCGTCATCACCATAATCGTCTTCATCGATTACTCTTTTAACTCTCTTAGTAGGGCGCTCTTGGATTGTGGAATGATCAGTGGTCGGGGGAGGGGCTTCGGATGGTGTCAAAGGTCGTCTCCAAGACTCTAAGACTTCTTCGTCAAGTTCGCCATTGGCGCCATATAAAAGCGCAATCTTAACTTCATTCTTTCGCCGCAATTCGGCAAAATAGGCTCTTAGTCGTTCATCTTCGTTATCAGATGCCTCAGGCACCGACGCGGCGGAATTATCGATAACTTCACTAGATCTGGTGGTAGAATCATCAAGATTACGAAAAGGGCGTTTTCCTACAACATGGTGTTGTTGAGGAGGTGGCCAAGAATTTTGACCGTTCATGATGGACATGATAGCCTCGTAGGCGTGTTAGAGGGAAGGGTAGGTGGCGGTAGCCATACGGATGAAAATGACAGTCGCGTTTCTCTGTGAATTAGGGCGTCGGATGCCCCTAAATTGACATAGGAAGAAAGAGCGACATCGAATTAGATGGAAAAAGTGATTTTCTGAAAGAAATTGATAAAAATGGTGATGCCTCGATGGGTTGCATTCAAGGCAATTTCGCGTATGATCAAAGGGTGAGGTCTGCGAAGTGAGGTTTTAGAGCGGATCACTTCCACTGTAGTCTTGCCAGTAGTGTCCAGTAGTTGAACTAGTTGACCACTGTCAGGTTACAAGTAAAAGTGGTAAAGTGTGGTAATGTTTTTTGCAGGTGGTAGTGGTAAAGTTCTAAGTTCGCTCTGGCTTGCTTTGGTCGCTATGGTAAATCGCACTGCGCTAGCACTTGAGGTACCTATCGATTGTAATTGTACCCTCGTACTTGATATACTTTGCGCGGTCCGTTGTCTAACGTCAAGCCTCACCAACTTCGCTCAACCTTAATGTACACTATCCAAATTCAGAAGTATCCCAAGTACCTACCATTCGCTGCTCGATACAGTCTTCTTCCTTTACAGGGGATTTCAACCTGTCAATTGACCGCTGGCATCCACTATAAATCGTCCATTCAACCCTATTCGGGACCTAAGCCGGTCGCGTACCTTCCTTATTAATTCTGCATTGGTCACATCGACAACCAATGCATTTGAATTTGTAAGTTACGAGTGCCGAAGCAAAAGAAACAAAGTACAAAGCCGGATATACTTGACTCTGCTTTAAAACGCCGACGTATTAAGTTAATACTTATATTCTTCCTTTATCGCTTTTATCATTATCCCTTTATACGATTTACGAGTTTATTTCATCGTTTTGAGGTCTTCACCAGAGTGCATCCCCATATTGAAATTTTGGCGGCTCCGTACCTGAATAATATCAAAAAATACCAAGGTACCTAGGTACGCTACGATTCATGGCAGTCCCCGCAAACAGCGTGCTTCCAGAATCGAATGATCAAAAATCACAATATCTTGCAAATCACGTGCTTTTGTCAAGTTTGCAACCGCACCAATCTCAAGCGCACAGCCACAATGTCAGATGCCTTTCAACAATTTTGCGAAAGAGAGCCTTCATCTATCGTTAAGCATCGCACGAAATATGATAGAAGACAGATAGAATTTTACACAGGTTTCAGAATATCAGCCTCATTCGAAATGTGATATCGATTCAGCTAGACCTGCAGGTTCCCAAATCCGACGTCACAACTGTGGAGAGTGCCTGAATCTGATAAAGTACGATAACTGGTGGCTAGTGGATCTAACCCCAGGCGTGCCTAATTGGGCAAGGCGAGCAGCTGCGGAAAATGTGTGTACCCAGTACGTCAGTACTTGAATACATGTATTCAAGATTATGCATTTCTTATGTAATGATGTAACCTAAAATCAAAGCGGAATAGTGCGCTGAAATTCTTCAAAAGTTTCTTTGAAGGCAGCTTACGTAACTCGGCTTACAGCTGCGGCTGCGACTTCGGGAAGTTTTTGTGCATGCTTAAGTACTTAGGTACAAGTACTCGTGGGCTTCAGCGCCTGGCAGCTGGCACGAAGCCCTGCAGTGACGAAAGAAAGAAAAAGGTGGAACCTCCAAGTCCCTACTATTCCTTCGTAGGGAAGCAGCTAACCTTAAGCTTACCCTTGCAGCCCTGGCATCAGCTTCTTCGTTTTGTCGTTTCGGAAGCAGCTTCACACATCTTGTCCCTTCCTCTACGTAACTCTCCCATAATAAAATTCTACTTGGTACCTATTTCTCGAATGTGTGCAGTATAAAAACACAGAGTCGGCGAGAACAACAATCGAAATCATGTTAATGCAAATCATATCGGCCTAAATACCCACCAACTCGAATATGCGCATTCGTCTGCCTTTTGCAGGTAAGTTTCGCCGCCTTCTTCCTCTTTGTTGCTACCATCCATGGATCATGGATATTCTGCTTGATAGGTAGCATTCGATAAGATCCTAAGACGTGCGATGACGATCGTTGGAATTAGCTTGCCTCTTGCATGTCTGGTCCGAAGATCCCTAGGCTAACAAATCCATCCATCCTCAGGCGTCTTTTTCCTGCTATGCCTCCTCGCAGGCTACGCAGGGCTCTCATCCCTCCAACTCAACACCATCGTCAACGACAAGGTCCTACACTTCGTCACCTTTTTCCTATTAACAACCGCCTTCTACTGGATCATCGACACTAACCGTCGTCGAACCCTAAACCTGACCGCTGTGGTATGCACAATATGCATGGGAGTTGGTTCCGAATTCCTTCAAGGCTTTCTGCCTAACGGCCGAGAGTTCGACCCCTACGACATTGTCGCCAACGTCGTCGGCAGCGTATTGGCCCTCGGGCTATGTTCCTGGTACCATCTACGGATGCTGGAGAGGAAACGGTTACGCCGCCAGTATAATGCCGTTCCAGGCGAAGACGTTGAAGACCTTGAGCTTGGTGAAGGAGTCGGGGCTCAAGAGGAGGGCGTCACAACAGCGGCCGGAACAGAGCGGGCCGCTACACTAGAGGAGGAAGTAGACAACTGGGATGAAAATGCAGTCGACGCTTGGGACGACGAGGGAGAGGACGAAGGCGATCTAGGAGCTACCAACGGAAATGGAAAGGCGCACGACCAAAACGGAGGGGAGCCGCCTGAGACGAAAAAACGAGTCGACTAGGTGCGCTACGAGAACACGATTGCAACGGTTGGACGGATTGAATGATACCTTTTTCTTCCTCGGGCGTACAGTTGGGTTCCATCATACGGCGCGAACTTCGTCCTAGTTGTTGGCGCCTTCTGGGAATCATCACGGCATTTGTACGGGTTAGGATGAGATTGGTATGTGATTCATAGGCTATAAAAAACGCATTTGCCGGAGTTCACTTTCGTTTTGTTTTTCGTTGCTTCTTTTTTCAATTTGGTGGAATATTAACCCCATCACAGCTTGTGATTGTTCTATTTTATTCGGTCGCTTGTCATCGTCGAGGGCAAGAAAAGAATATCTTCCTACTTACCTGGGTGGTATCTAGGTGATATAAACGATACCTATAGAGAAGACTAACAACTTAAAACAATCTACCTATTATTACCGACCAGCTCCCTGCTTATTTTCTTAGCTCTTTTTGTTAGCTCCCCCATTCCGACATTGCATTAGAATTTGGTCAAGCACGCGATCAACGTCAAATAGTGATCCGAGAAAAAAAACCAATCAGTGGGGACTCGGCAATTACGCAGGTAGCTTCTGAACAGAAAGGGAAGTCCGAAAACGCTCTGCTATATAGAAATACGTAAGTCGCAGCATTCAAGTGGATGGTAAAAAATGGACCATTTTTTATATTCTAATTAAAGGTTCACGATGTCTTCTGATACTAAAGTCTACGACGATGAGGATTCTGGTGAGCCCTGGTTGGATAGGGCACTTGACGTAGAGGATGTAAGTCAAGCTCCTAAATCAATATCAGCACCTCAATAAAATTCATAAATTCTTCTCTCCTATATAAGTTTAACCAATATTACAAATCTAACACACTTCTAGCTTGTTGGCGAAGTGGAATTTCTCATCGTACGGTTTATCAGAGATGCAGATCTTGCTGCCGCATCTCGAGCTACTGGTTCTATAGGCATTGATCGTCAAGGAGTACCACGTCGAAATGCCCTCGTAGATTTTCATAGCCCTGAGGATCTAGTAAAGAAACTACAATTTTCGATACCCGAACATGGAACTGGAAGAAACGGCTTCCTAGATGTTGTCCAGGATATCCTACGGTACAGCGTAAATACGTGGGATCAGGGGTTCATGGATAAGTTATACTCAGCTCTCAACCCCGTGAGTACTCACCTTGATCCCTTTTATATCAATATCGAGGAAGTTTACTGAGACGACATCATAGGTTGGAGTAGCATCCGACCTTCTCCTAACAGCATTAAACACCAACGTAAGTCTATCCTATCATGCACTCCCAACCTTCATCAAATCTCACAATGCACAGGTCCATGTCTACAAAACTTCCCCAGCCCTAACGATTATCGAAAAAGCTACCTCCCGCAAACTCGCCAACTTATTCGGGCTAAAAGGGCCCCGTGCCGGCGGGATAACCTGTCCAGGAGGTAGCGCATCAAACATGACGTCACTCGTAATCGCGCGTGCGACGCTGTTTCCCGAGACAAAGACCAACGGCAACGGATCCCACTCCTTCGCGTTATTCACCAGCGCGCACGGGCATTACTCCGTATCCAAGGCGGCCACAATATGCGGCATCGGCTCCTCCGCCGTAATCCCCGTCGCCGTGGACTCCAGCGGCGCCATGCTCCCCTCCTCCCTGCGCGCCGCGATCCTCGCCGCCAAAGCCGAGGGCAAGACCCCCTTATACGTGAACGCCACAGCCGGGACCACAGTCTGGGGCTCCTACGACCCGTTCACGGAGCTCGCGCAGGTGGCCCGCGAATTCGGCATCTGGCTGCACATCGACGGGTCCTGGGGCGGCCCCGCCATCTTCTCCTCCTTACAGCGGCACAAGCTCGCCGGCTCCCATCTCGCGGACTCGATTACCGTCAACCCGCACAAGATGCTGAATGTGCCCATCCCGTGCTCGTTCCTCCTGACAAACGACGTCGCGGTCTTCCAGCGCGCTAATACGCTGCGCGCTGGGTACTTGTTCCATGATAGGCATGAGGAAGAAGAGGAGGTATGGGATCTGGCGGATTTGGGATTGCAGTGCGGACGCAGGGGCGACGCGCTGAATTTGGCGCTCGCGTGGGTTTATTACGGGGATCGGGGGTTCGAGGATCATGTCGATAAGGCGTTTGCTACGGCGGGACATCTCGCGACGCTTGTACAGGAGTCGGATGACTTTGTGTTGTTGTCGAGTAACCCGCCGCCGTGTCTGCAGGTGTGCTTTTATTACGCGCCGGGGGGTGTGCTGGCGGATGATGCGGAGGAGAATACGCGGAGGACGAGGGAGATGGTGGCGAGGCTTGTGCCGAGGGGGTTCATGGTTGATTATGCGCCGGGCGAGAAGGGGAGCTTGTTCCGTGTTGTGGTTAATTGTTCGACTTTGAAGAGTACGGTAGAGGGGTTGTTGAAGGCGTTGAAGGAAGTTGGTAAGGAGGTTGTTTCTTAGTGATGTTGGTTCATCACTTAGGGGGTAGATTTCGTTGATTCTATGCTGGAGGTGCCTACCTAATACGATAGGCCTACCTCATTACAAATTTCTGGTAAATATCACATAACGTCCCTTCCTCAATCATCTAGGTACACAGGCATATCATGTTGTCTTATTTATCTCAAATCTGATGAATAAATCGTGATTTCCTTCTGTAGTTCTCATTTGGAGGAAGGAGACTTTGTTCCTATTCACATCTATCATCTTTCATCATTGTAATTATCCATGGATTCTCATCAAATCTTCCCCTTCTCTTGAATTCCACTCTAATTTATATATTCTTACATACAATTCTTACTACTAGGTACTACGCAATGCTGATTTACCTTGCACTATTACCTAAGCTCATCAATTGGAGCTGAAACCACCAGGCAGCTAGGAAAATCTTTTGCTCTCGCCCAATCGATTGGCTTCCAGCTAGCCGAACTTTACCCCACCTCGCATAGTTTGTGTTATAATGCTCGATAATTATCTGCACTTCCACCGAAGATTCAGCCCGGTTAGCTCAATCGGTAGAGGTTAGTAACCAATTAATCCATATGATTCCTTCATCACAAATACTAACTTGCTATCTAATAGCGTGAGACTCTTAATCTCAAGGTTGCGGGTTCGACCCCCGCATCGGGCTCAATTCCCGATGCCCCTCAGTTAACTGAGGGATGCAATCACTAATTTTTTTTTCTTTTTGCTTTTTTATTTTCTATCACCCCTATTCTCTTTTTGGACTTGACGGCCAAGTTTGGTTTAGTTAGACTATTCGAAATTTTTGACTCACTATGGGAAACACTTTTCCCGGAGCCTCCAGGTTGCAAGTGGGACAAGGTCGCGTCCCGAGACATCCATGGATGCTTCCAAGAAATTTGAGGATCATCCTTAAGACTCTAGATGAATATTCGAATAATCCAATAGTGTCCGATGGGAGGTGGACAGTGTATGGGATTTGATTGGTTAACGTGATTGTCCGCAATATTCGATATTTTACACAATATTAGCATGTCTAAACAACATTTTCATAAGTCTTTCACCCATTGTATCCGTCTTTCATAGGCATGTTTGGTGCCATAGGACCTGGGCGACCTCTCAAACCCGTGAGGCAACCCGGGGAATAGATGGAATTCCACTTCAACATTCGCTGCCGCTAATCTTGCCGCAAACATCGCGCATTCATCCCTAAACAGATCCAATCCCCCGACGTCGATATACGTGCTCGGAAGTCCGTGTACGCTGCTCACCCGTCCTGGAGCTGCATACGGGCTCACATCCGCGTCATCTCTCCCCGCCTTGTCTTTGCCGACATAGCTTTGCCAGCATAGCCTGCTCATGTGTAGTGGGAAAAATACGAATTTATCGAGGGCGGCTGCAGATGGCGCATTAATAGACCTGTCGTCTAGCATGGGATACACAAGAATTTGCTTCTTCAGGGGGGGTTCCAAAGCCCGATCCCGCGCGAGGAGCGCGGTCCCTGCAGCAAGTCCGCCACCTGCGCTATCGCCCATAACTGCGAGACGCGCTGGGTCGATGCTAAGTTCCGCACCATGCGTCGATAGCCATTGGAGGGCGGCGTAGCAGTCTTCGACTGGTGTCGGATCTGGGTGCTCTGGCGCAAGTCGGTAGTCGACGCCGAAGATCTGAACACCTGAGTCGACCGCTAGCTTGGCTATCGTCGGCGAGAATAATTCGATGGTTCCGATCACCATGCCACCCCCATGGAACCACAGCACCGCTGGCTGTAGCTTCTCTTGAGGCTTCATCTGCTCCGCGCTAGCGTAGCGCTCGATCTCAACTTCGGCGCCGTCGTGCGAAACGCAATGGTACTTAGTCCTGACGACGCTGGGATCAGGTGGAACCTGCGATAACGCGGCTTCCATGAAGTCGTGGCTGAATTTCCGGAATTCATCTGTCGTCTTGAAATCCGGCACGCGCATCTTGTCTCCGAATGGCTTCCGCCATTTCTCGTAATCGGGGTCGAATTTCAAAGTCTGGCCCTCCATGGCTGCTTTCTCAGTCCTCTGTAAATATGTCGATGAGCTCACTACTAGGTAGTAACAGCGAAGGACTCAGCCATGGTTATAGACTGTTCCTTTATACTCTTTCGGCTGTAGCTGGGATGTGATCTTAAGCCCACTTAAGTATCTAAGCACGCTATTAAACTGCATGAAACAGCGGCGCGATGCCGTGCCATTGCATCTAGGTACACCATGTGAGGCTACTTACAGGGATCCAATCATGCTGCAACTATCGTAACATATGCTCAGGCCTCCGGTTTATTTAGAATCGCGGATTGTAGATCCCGCCGAGGATCCGATTAAGTCTCCGCGTCGCTTAAATAGAAAGACATCCTGTTTATCCAGAATAACCAAGATAACTAGCGATTGTCTACCTCCTTAGGTACTGGGTAGATGCTTGGATGGGCATACATTTTTCCCTTCTGGGGAGTTCTTAGTTTTTTACATTGCGGACAATAATTAACGTTGTAGCTTACGAGATAGGAGGCCTGCCGTCCATGGTGTCTAAGACCCTGTCTAGTATAAATCCGATTGAATTAATCGAAACCCCAGCAATACTTACTCATACCAGGTTCGGAATTAGAGCTTAATTCCATAGCTAGGTACTTTTCGGCAACCTTTCTTATGACCCTCCGGTGATATTATAAATGTAACTACTAGGTAGGACTGCTGACTAAACATATTGTATGAGCACCGTCAGGCATCCAGCTGCTAAGCTTAAATCATTTGAGCCCCCAATTACATGGATTCTACTACTAATACAATCTCTATGACGTGAGTGCAGGGTGGGATTAGGCATCGTGAGGGTGATATAACGTCAATGAGTTGGTCACTGGTCGATAATTCTGGTTGCTTTTCGAGTCTCCTGAGTTCTGATAACTTGCCATGGGATACGATGAGTAGTGTAGGTGATATTGGCAAATAAATATATTGTCTAATGCTGTATATTGGTATCCATCAGAATTTGAAAAGCTCGATGTCAGTGATGTTGTCAATTAGCCATTCTCACATTCTATCGTTATTGAATCCATCAATGTGTAACATCTCAGGCTCTCTAAAGTAAAGGGGTGCTATGAACATGTTTCGCTGAAACCAAATAGCTCTGGTGATGGTTTTCCATCCAATATGAGTCTAAATACAATTGAACCTATCGAGTTTCCATGAATTACATTCAAGGCCAGACGCATCGCATATATGTAACTGCGTGGATCCAGCTGATCGACAAGTTCAAATATTCGCTTTTCTAAGAAAAGAGATTGAAATCACAATTCTAAACTTAATTTTCAGAATAGGTTAGTTTCGCCATCTCTTTGTCGTTTTCAATATTCCCTTCATCATGCCCATCAGTACGAGGTTGTTATCATTGTTGTTGTCGTCACGACTATTGTCGTGGAGTTCTTTATCAATCACCCAGCCACATCTTCCATTACATTTTCATACTCTTGCCCGGTTACATATTTACAGAGAAGCTACTACGTATTACAATGGTATGTGCATTTTACGGGAGTAGTACCTTCTCCAACCCTTGGTTCTATGTCCTAACGAGATTAACTACTGAATCGAGCAGGCTTAATCTGTATCATATCACAAACACTGTCATGAATCCCTGTGATACGTCTCCATCTTCAACGGTAGTTATGGCTCCGTTGGGGGGTAGAAGGATCTTTGCAGTACAAGGAATAGATACCTACCTAGGTAGTTAAGAGTTCATAGATAACTGTGAAGCTAGGACTAACAGGCGCAATATAAGATTCTTGAATGATATCCCCATAGGTATGACTTATTAGCGATAGAGCAGAGGACGAAGACAATAATGGACAGGCATAGGAGACCCCCAATGAGACTCTTTTCACAGGAACCTTGATGCGTGCCGTCTTGGTGGTATATGGGATAGGGGTGTCGTAATCGACATACACCTTTGAGGCAGTCACATCATCGTGTAGCTATATCTCAACTGGTCTCCTTCCAATTGTCTCACACATCATTCATCGTATTCAACTTCCCTTGAAGTATAGTTCCTCGAACTCGAGATCCCTGAATAATATTATATTCCCTGAAAGTATTGTGTCCATCCAAATTTGATTCTTTACAACAACACACAATATTTCCGCAACCAACTACCTGCACCCAGCACCGCAACCCAGCAACAAAACAGGTAGCAGGTATCCCAACACACAAACTCTCATCTACACAACCCTCCCAGTCTCATCCTCTAAGATCCCTACTCGTGATATCCGTCGAAGTTTATCCTCAAGGATGCCGAAGCGTCCCCATGAAGCCTCTCCGGAGGGCCTGGAGGACCCCAGTGGCAATAAGTAAGTATATTCCAGAGGTTCTTCTTTTTCACAGTATCATTTCTTCTAGCTTGGGAATAATGAGTAATTCCTGAGACATGCGTGGAATGACCCAATCCTTAAAGTGAATAAGCAGTTACTGACTTCTGTTGTTATAGTGGCCGCGCCCGCAAGAAGGGTAGTAGAAAGGCCAAACCTCGTGGCTGGCAGACGCCTACCAACAAGACCGCGCAATGCGACGAATGCTACAAGCAGCACCAGTCTTGTACTGGCTGGCGTTGTGAGCGCTGCGCCAAAAACCGTCTTTATTGTACAAAGTCCAACGACGGCACTTCCTGCGAGGAGTGTAATGATGCGGGAACGAATTGCAGCGGTGTTCGAAGTAAATGCCAGCGATGTGAGGGTCTCAAGAAAAAGGTGTGCTTGCACGACAGAATCAGAAAGCCCGATCTCGACCACATTTTAGTGGTTGCGACGCGCATCAACCCCCAGATCGAGAAGGAGATCATCGCCGCACTCCGAACAGATATGAAGCGCGACGAGGGGGAAGGCGGCCAGGTAGAGGTCACCGGCGAACAGTACTTAATCCAGGCAGATGGTGACCGACGAAAGGCATTGCGAAAGAAGTGGAAGCAGACCGAGTTGTACCAGATGTTCTACGACGAACCCGAAGAGCCCCAAGCAGACAACGCCGCCGCCGCCGCCGCTCCTCACGATGAGCCCATTGAGGAAGAGCAAGAGTGGGAGCAGCAGGAAGAAGAGGAGCAAAGCTCCCACGATCATCCAGAAGACGAGTTGTTGGTGCAGCCTAGCCCCATGCAGAATTCCGCAGGCACCTTTATGGAAGCCCAGGGGGTTTCGCAGCCCCCTATCAGTACTGGAGCCCAGCAAGCCCCGATGGGAGTCAATTTCGGCAACATTGGAATGCCTTCGGGACTACAGAACATCAACCACGGCTTCGCGGGTCCCGGCCAGATCTCTCAAGGGGTTCACATTGGCCATACTCTCGAGCAAGAATGGCAAATGGGACCAGGTAACTACGATCCCAGCGGATATCAGGCCCCCACCCTCACCAGTCACCCCGCTCCTCAACCTATCCAGCACGACATGCAGTACGGCATGCAGTATGGCATGGATACTCACTATGCAAATGGCGCTCCCAATCCTACTCCTTACGACAATGTTCAGCCTCAAGTCCCTCATCAAAATGATCTTCTAGGCCTTTGGTACGTCCCGGATCCTTACAACCGTGGTATCTGGGGCCCACACCAACAATTTAATTAGATCGTACTTCAAAGCAAGGCCGAACTTCTACGAAGAAACTGTTCTTTTGCTCTTTCGTCTCCTCTCTGGTTTTCTCGGAACTTCTTAGGCATTGACCTGGCGGCGGAATTCGTCGCCCATACTTTCTCAGACTCTTGCACGGATAGGTCTGCCTCGAACCGACTTCTAATCGCCTACCTAGATATTTCACGATTGCAGTGCCGTACATACGCAGATTCAACATTGCTCAATTGCACGAATTTGGATTGCTGATAGCTTAATTGTACATTTTTGGTGATTTATTGTCGTGGTGAAATTCTCGTGGTAGAATTGCTAACATGTTAGGCATTGACGTGACTAAACTGAAGATATTCCATTAGATATAAAAATACTCGCTAACGCTACCCATATATTCATCGCCAACCCTCTCTTTACCCAGATATCGTACCCCTCTCCTTCACCACCGTGATAATCTCTCCGGCCTTCCAGTACGTGTATCCCTTGCATGCGACCTCCCAGCCCTCTCCTGTCTCTCAAGATGCTCAAAAAGCGCTTCCCTCGTCCCGAAATGCCTGTTGCATGCTAAGCAATCAAAAAGCGAATCTGCCGTCGGCCCATGATACCCGTTATTGCGGCGCAGCTTTTCACGCTTTCCGGTGCGAGTATCTCTTGCGTGGGATTTTCCAGCTCGCTCGCGCTCCTCGAGGTGCTCGAAGAGCGCATCCTTGTTCCAGAATCCCTTGCCACACCCCAAGCAAGAGAACGGCTCTTTCTACTGTGGGTTAGATCAAGAATCAATGGCAAATGTCACTGGGCTACTTACCGAGTCACTGTCATAAGTAGGGTTATCGTATTTATTGCTCCCTGAGTTTCCCTCCATGCTGGAATTGTCGTCGTTGTCATCAGACACGTATGTCGGTGGCCAGCTGGTGGATTGAGGCTCAGGTTCCCTTTGCGGCACTGGGGGCGTGTTGACCCTTTCTCTTTCGAGCTTGATAGATGCCATCATCTCCTGCATAGAATTGTGCATCTTCTCATTGGCTTCATGTTGTTGACGTAGTTGACCTTCAAGTTGCGCAACACGCTCTTGATACATCTTCTCGAAGGACACCCTCAGTTCCTGTCGATCGCGGTCAAGTTTCTTAATGTTATCCAAAACTTCTTGTTGATTCTGTCGTATGATCTCGGCTGTCTCATTGTCTCGCGCTGCTAATGCTTCCTTCATCTCAGACTTCATTTCCTCTAGTTCTCTTCGATATTTCTCCCTTTCTACAGCTAGCGCGCTGTCTAGTTCGATACCCGCGCTGGTTTCGTTTAGTTCCTTGTGTTTGTCGACGATTTCCTCTTGGATCTTAAGCGTGATAGGGGCTTCTTTTGAAGTTACAAAGATCTTGAGCAGGTCTCTGGCGGAATCTTCTGTATTATGGTGTCGTCGAACTTGTGATCCTTGACGTGTCATCCATCCCCAGAACTCTTCTGTCTCGATGAGCTCCCTTTCTCGCTTCACGCCCATGCCTTCGTCGGGGAGCCGTTCCCACATTGTTGTAGCTAGGATAACATGTTGGAGGGCCTTTGGTCCGCAGAGTTTCTTGAACATTAGCAGGTTCTTCTTTGCAGAACCTTGCATTCGGGTATCAGTGATCCGATGGAGATATATGATGCCACTGAGCTGTATTTTCTTCTCATATGTCATCCCCAGCCATGAAGCAATCTCTTTAAGAACTTCCTTGTCTGTGCGGTTCGTATCGTCAAAGCCCGGCGTATCGACGAGAAAGACGTTTCTGTTCGGAAACAACGAGCATTTATGAGTTTCTACTTTCTGGGTACCTCGAAGATGTTAGATTAAGCTTCAATAGGTAATAAATGGCGGGCCATTGTATCTTACAAGCTTGGAGATCGTGTCCTATTTCTACCCGCTTTTCTGTGCAATGGTTAATGAACGTGCTCTTCCCAGCCCCAGTAACGCCCATGACAGCGATGAACACGCCGTTGGTAGCTGGTTGAGAAAATTGCGTCATGATGTTGAGCTTCCTTCGATAAGAAAATGAATGAGGACTACTAGCGAGGAAAGAGAGGAAAACACAAGTAAATACTACGCAGTACCTAGTACGAACCAGCCTGGGTACCTAATAAGTTCTTCTGGTGAAAATTTGCGTTGATGACACTAGCTATCTTTCATACGTCTCTGAGCTCGAATATATCTGGTATCTATAGACAATTCAATTTAATTTTAGTCTTTTCGCAGCCTGCTTCATCAGCTGCATGTACAATCAGGGGTTGATGCATCGAGAAGCGCTGTGGCTTCATCAGAATCGAATTAGATATGCAGTCATCACCAGTTTTCTATGCCAAGAGGCGGCTTTGCATGGACTATATGCCATGGGCTAGGGGTTGTTTGGGGGCCATAAGTGTCAGGAAAGTTAGTCGGCGACTGGATTTGGAAATTGAATCCCGATGCTGAGTATAAGCGATCAGGGGACCCTGGAAAAGGCGGTGCTTATTCGTTGGAGATTGTTGCATTGGCCGTCCTACAAAGCTACGCCGACTACCTGGGTGACCTCTTATAGGTAGATCATTGTATGATTACCAAGGTGGGTGTTTAGTGAGGCTGAGAATTTGAGACTAGTCACCACCGGCTCGCGCGCGTATATCCATGCGACATAAACTCTGGAACTCCTGATAACTCGAGAAGTCAGGGGCACCCATCTGACTAGTGTAGATAGGTACTGGCACATGAGCGGGCACAGTATTGATAGAAATGTCCACTACCTTTATCGAAGTTAAAGTTGATTAATTCAGTGAGCACGGAACTATACTCAATTTTCAAGATGGAGGACTATGAATTTTCGAATATTAGGTAAATATCCAACCCTGACTTTCTAGAGAAACTACCTAGGCATCTAATTCTGACAACAGAGAGTCCGACACGGTTGTCCTTGTGATGGGAGTGACAGGCTCCGGGAAAAGCTCATTTATATCTACCGTCCTCGAAGAAGAGGTTGATATTGTTGGACATAACCTTACTTCTCACACATCGGGAGTCGACTTCTTCACGCTAGAATACGAGGATGGACGTCGCGTGTTTCTCATGGATACGCCCGGGTTTGACGATACATACCGTTCGAACGCCGAAGTCTTAAGAGATATTGCCTTCGTCCTCGCTCAAGTCTACCGTCACGGACTGAGCGTGGCCGGCGTTATTTACATGCACCGAATAACCGACAATCGGGTTTCCGGCTCTTCTGTCAAGAACCTCGAGATCCTAAGAAAGTTATGTGGTCTCGATGCCTTCTCTAGAGTTATATTGACGTCCTCGATGTGGGACTCCATCGAACAAGACGCCGCACTTCTCCAGAAAGCTTTCAGTCATGAAGAACAGCTACAGAACACGGAAAACTTCTGGGGAGCGCTGATCCGTGGGGGTAGCAATGTCATGAGGTGGACAGGAGATAAGGAATCCGCTCTTGGTGCCATCAGCCATCTGGTAAACCTCCGCGAGGAATGTGGAGGTGTCACATTAAAGATACAGAAGGAGTTGGTAGACGAAGGAACAAACCTAGATGACACTGAAGTTGGGAAAGCAGTTCAAGACGCTTTCGTTCAAGCCCTGGCAAAACATCAAGAAGATCTCCGAGACATAACGTCTCAATTCCGTCAGACGCTCCAAGATGGTAATAACAAGATGGCTCTCGAGTTACAAGAGACCTTAAATGCGACAAAGAGCCAGATAGAGAACATACAATTGTCGCAATCAACCATTCAGACAAGCCTAGAGCATCTCGCAAACGATAAGACAGAGGAGTACAGCAGAGTACTTGCACAAGTTCAGGAGGATCAACGGCGCATGATGGAGATGATGAAACAGTGCCAAGAAGATTATCAAAAGCTGATAGAAGAAGAGAAAGCCAACATGGAAATATTGCGAGAGGCGCAGAGGGAAAGTGAACTTGAGAGGCTTTCCCAAGCTGACACACTTTCGGTCTTATCTGACGATAGCGAAGACGAAGTGGACGAAGAGCTTCGAAAACAGATCGAAGAAGAACAGGCAGAGCTAGAAGAGAATAAGGCGGATTTGGACAAGAGGATGCGACGCCAGAGGAGAAAGATGTTGATAAAGAAGAACTCGGTTCCGGTATTGAGCATCCTAGCAGGAATTGGGGCGACGGTAGGAGGCGGCCTGTTGATCAACCCAGGTCTCATAGCCGCTGGAGTCGGACTCATGGCTAATGGCGCATCGAAGCTTGATTTTAGCAAGAAGCCGTATTCAAGAGAAGATGAACCACCTCCAACAACAGAGTCAATGATATCCTTGGCTTCGGAAGTGGACTAGAATCCGCCGCACCACTCATACATCAATGCTGCTTGATTGTCGTCTGACGGATTTGGAATGATTGTACATTCTCATGCTCCAATAATTTGAATATATTTCGTGCTAAGTTGGACCTTGTAATTGTCGTACCGGTTTCCATGATCTCATTACTAGTGCCGTTTATCGTGGTGTAATATGTTGCCCGTCAAGTAAATAGGGGTATTAGCTCTTAGTCGATATGGTCTCAACCCAAATCGAATCGTGATCGTGTAATGCCAATCTGCCCCGCTCACCCCCGCGATCGCGTAGTTCACCCCACGATACTGGCGTGCACGGACGCGGCTTGCGCGGGGTATAGATGCTGGGTACGAGACGCGGTATCAGTGCCAGATGTTGGATTAGTAATGGCTAACGGATTGGAAGAGAGAGTTAGCAGGGTGTCTATGAGGAAAGAGTTGGATTAGGGGATGAAGACTTCCTAGTTTTGCGAAATGTGGTGATGTCGGCGGCGGAATTGGCGGCGGAAGCTACGCTGAAAGACTGGGAAACCCATCTTTTGAGTGCCGATCCGTCGGTCGGAACGGCGTAGATGAATATAGTTGCGTCGGAGCTTGCTTCGGACGCAAGACTTAGGTAGTGGAACCATGGGTGAGTTCAGGCTTTTCGGAAACGAACCCGGTTGAGTCGACGGCCCAGCGTTCACGGGCGGTTGAGGGGTAGTCCGGACTCTCCCATTGCTATGTAGGTACCTACTAGCTATATAATTTGATGTGACCTCGCTCACACCGGTCGGTAGCGGGAGGACTTCTTCCCGATCTGAAACACTCTAGATTATCTTAGATCTTAGATGCCTAGGTAGATCGGATCTAATGCAAAAAGCTGGGATTAACCTTGAATGATACTCGTGATGCGTGATTGGTACTGCAGCTACTACTTGTTTTAAAGTTCCAATGAAGTCCGGCTGGTAAGTGATCAGTCAGAGAGAAGGTAAAAAGGGTAAAATGGTAATGTCATCTTTTATAAGGTGTCATTGTTTTCGTGAAATCTAACACAGTTCCAAGATTCTCAAAATTCCCGACTCAAAAATCGCTCAGAATCAGCATTTAACATGGAAACCAAGGGTGTTGTTGTTGTGACTGGCGCTGGTAAGCATCCTACCGTCTAACATTTCGGCGATATAAGCAATCTCTCAATAAAGCAGTTAGGTTCTGATGATGAACAGGTAGCGGCATTGGCCGAGCGGCGGCCCAACGCTTGGCTTCTCTAGGAGCCGATGTATTGATATGTGCCGACCTAAACGTCGAGGCTGCCAACGACACAGCGGCTATGTGCTCAAAAATCGAGCGCTCCAACAATTCGAAATGCGGCACATTTGCATACCATATTGATGTACGCGATGAAGCTGAAGTCGATGGCTTCATAGCCCAAGTTGCCGAGCGTCATGGCCGTATCGATGTGCTGGTTAATACTGCTGGTGTAAGTCTTCTACCAAAACTAGACTCTCGAGATACATGGCTCATGATGATTGGCAAACCCAAACATAGACCGCAGTTTCAAGTCGAACGCCAATTCGTGATACATCTCTCGCTGAATGGCGCCGTCTTGATGAAGAACACAATATTGGGTGCTTCCTGTTGACCCGCGCTACATTGCGTGTTATGGACCGACAAGATGCTATTATCCCAACACCGGCTGTCGCTAACAGATCACCGGTCAGGGGCACAATAGTCGTACTCACTTCCTTGGTGTCAGAAGGCCCAGTTTTAGGCGTGGGTAATTATACCGCGGCAAAGTATGCCGTCAAGGGGATGGTGCAAACAGCGGCCATTGAGAATGCCGCGAGGGGGATTCGAATTAACGCTGTTGCACCATCGTGGGTTTCGACGCCGATGGTAGAAAAGTTCGTTGAAGGTTGCGGGCAGGAAACTTACCGAGATATGCTTGGTGATTTACCCATGGGTAGGCTGGCTATGCCCAGCGAAGTCGCAGATGTAGTAGCGTTTCTTGCGTCGCCAGCTTCGAGCTACGTGAATGGACATACATTGGTGGTCGATGGCGGCGCTTCTCTTACATGGTCAAACACGCCGTTCGGAAGCAGGTCTTGATGGACGTTATCGACAAGTTGCTATCAAAAGGAATCAATTGATATGTTAATCTTCCTTAGATCGTTATTTGCGGCAATTAATCATCCGGTAAAAGTTTAATATCGCTTTAAGTTTACTTAAGGATAGTTCTTTCGCCGCTAGGAAATTGTAGCCTCTGCGAAATCATCAACTTAAAGGAAGGCAAGACCCCGTGACAAAAAGTTACCGTCCACAAGCCGAAACTTTATCCGAGGCGGGAATGTATAGCAAAAAGCTAGAAACATCCACTATTAGGGAAAGACCGTTCTGGGGAGTCTACAAATATAAACAATCGAGTCTCAGAGAGCTGCGCATTTGACTTTATCTTTTTTTTCACAACTCCGAAGCACCTGTCACGATGCAAACCTAGAAGCTACTTCATAGTGAGAACGGATGGGATGGAACGAATCTAGCCGTCGACTCGATACGACCGATACAGTTTGCGAGCAAGATACTGACAAGATCAGAGACAAGATACTTCGCGACAGAGTTGGAAGTGGCGGTTCTCGTATGGGCTACGAGAATCTTCAGAGTCCAGCTACAGTCATGTACGAAGCCGATTATGGTACTGACAGACCACAAGGCGACGCGCGGCATTGTCATGCAAACATCTCTGAGATCCATAGATTTGACAAAGCTCAACAATACATCACACAGTTCTATGAGACCAACCTGATTACCTTGCTATCATATGGTAGCACCTCTTCCGTCCTTTTCCCTTTTCTTTTCTATCGAAAGTGTTAGCCCACCGGCAAATACTTTCGTTTTTTCGAATCTTTTTGTCGGTCAGCCCATAGGCAGACCTGCAATTCTCGATTGGTACGGATACACCAATCAACCAACAGGCAATCAGGCAGCACGAATTCATCGATTCTAGCATAGCGCCTATGCCCTTTCATCTCTACAAGGTTATATCTATCGTTCGCATGATCAGAGCGATTGGATTACGCAAATCGCGAGCTGAACAAGGAAAAGACTCTATTGTTGCACGAGGAGCTCTAAGTTACCTCGCACTGGGAGACACGATATACGGGAATCTCTCTTTGTCTATCTGGACGCTAAGAGATACTCTGCCAAGGAACTCCTCTATGGACCGATCCTAGCTCTGTGGCTATCACGGGGTCTTCGTAGAAGGCTTGACAGCACCATGGATTCCGAAGAAGTCCCACCGATGTCGCCTAACTTGTCAGGCCCTGCTGGGCTTATCCTCACACGAACTTCCAGCAAGCGTGCGTTAGAAGCTTGGCCAACTGAAAAGCTCAGTACGAAGAAGTCCGACCTCAGTCTACAAATCAAAAAGAGGAAAAAGAATCTGAAGCTGCATTCTTCATTCGATTTAGAGTATTGGTCATCGCATCTTGAAATTCTAGAGTTGGAGAAAGAGTTGCACGAATACAACAGTATATTGACGTATAGAGAACACGAGAAGGGATCTAATTCGAAACTCCCATACAATGAGTGGCTACGGTCCCTGGATATCGGCTTTGAGCTCAGCTGGAAACAGAGAGCAATAGACCTGAAGCTATCAGCGGCTAAATCTCAGACAGCCCGCTTAGCCAAACACCATCCGATCCTCGAGTCGTGGATCAATCTATTTTTCGGTGCGGCTAGTGGATTTCGCTTGGGCACGGCTTCGTACGGTCCTAGGGACAACCAAGAGCAAAGCCGAATGCGTTCTGAAATGGTGGATAAATACCACGCAGAGAAACGAGAGGAAGGCTCTGTCTGGGAGCCAGTCTGTGGTGCTTGGCTGAGAAGTGAATGGGTACACGCAGCGCACCTTTACCCCTCCAAATCGATCGAACATGCAGACATCATCTTTGGAAAAGGGGCCCAGGATGAGATCATGACGGCGGTGAATGGCCTCTTTTTGTGCCCCGATGTCGAGGAAATACTCAAATTGGGATATATTACGATCGTGCCGGACGTTCATCTGGAGGCAGAATCCAAGGAGGACCCCATCATTGACCTGGGGTTAAGGCAGAAATACGTCAAAGACTGGGGGAGTACGAATCTGAAGGAATATAAGGTCGTAATACTTGACCGTAATGGGCTTGAGAGTAGGATACGGGTTATGCTGAAATACCCGCAAGTCTACAATATCAGATCGGTCGATGACCTAGACGGCCGACGCCTGAAGTTCCTGACCGACTTCCGCCCGAGTGCCCGCTATATGTGGTGGGCCTTTCTCAGCTCGGTAGTAAACTCATCCTACCGCAACAGAGCCACGGGAGGAATAGGGGTAGACAAGGAAGTAGAACTCGGCAATAGATACTGGGGAACAAGAGGTAGATATGTCAAAAGAAACCAGTTGCTAGGGTTCGTGGAGTACCTAGGGCAGGATATCGAGAGCATTTCGAGTTCCTCGATAATGGAACATGGCATTGACGAGGAAGTGGGTGAAGAGACACCGAACACGGCCGCTGTTGTGGTGGTCGCGGATACTACAGTCGGCCAGGCAAGCTCTAATCTATCACGTCTTGGTATAGAAAACTCGGATGAAGAGAGTGATGAGGATGAGGAGGATGATGATATCTGAGTATTGGAAAGTTAATAACATACTAGGTAGCTCTTGGGGAGGTTCAGGGGTATCACGTGACTAGATAATAAATGACGATAAATCGCGGTGGGAAAGGCAGGTAGTGAGAAGCCTTAGAAATATCTCACACTCAATAGATTACACCCTGTTTCCAGATTGGTACTTCCCCGAAGTCTTCGGTACTCAACTTCAGCTTGCCCTTCTCATCAAGCCAAGCGCCCTGATCGCTAGCCTTCAGCCCGCTCTGTTCAATCTCCGTAATCTCGTTCCGACTAACTCCGATCGAATCCCTAGCGATCCATATCACAGGGGTAGGGCTCGTGAGTGCCGGGTTTAAGTACGCTTTCTTCAACTGTTCTCCCGTGTACGCCGGAACATCCTCCTCGTTATTGGAGGAATCTCCCTCCTGAAGCCATGCTCTCATAGCCTGGTGCGAAGCGAAGACCTGGGGTTCGAAGAAGCGGGCTATTGGATCTACTACGTGCTGCGCGACAGTCGGAGGGACGTGAGCGCGTTGGCCAAGACGTTGGATGTGAGAGTTCGTCTGTGTCTGCCCTTCCTCCGCGGACGAAAGAAGCGGGGTCGACTCGTCATCGTCCTCAGACAAGGAAGCTAGGTCGGTCGGTAGGAACTTTTCGAGCGGCGCGAGGTACCTGTTCATCAACATATTGTAAAGTATGGTGACTATGAATAGAATCGCGATGATGATGGATGGACCGGTGGCTTTTCTCAGGCCAAAAAGGCCTAACAGAGATAGCTCGGAAATATAGACGCCAGTGAGAAGATGTTCGAGTGCTAGTGTGTAAGCCTGTCCTTTGGTGTCTACCTTGGGCTGGATCACGAAGAGTAAGTTGTAGCGATATGAGAAATAGTAGAGCGATAGCCCAGCGGCAGCGAAGCCGAGGACTAGTGGTGCGATGCAGGAATAGGCAATTGCTAGAAACAGTGAGCGAGCCAGAAGACGAAAGGCACAATGCTATGAGCTTACCGATGATTGCGAAATTGGCAAACTGCAACTGGTTAGCACAGGCTCATGAAACTAGATGAACTTGGTTCTATTGACCTTAGGGAATAATTTGCCCCACGCGATCCCTTTCATGCTCGTGTATCGGCTGAACTTCTGGCGTGGCGTCTTATCGAAGAGATAACCACAAACAAGGTATGAAAGAAGGTCTGAATAATTCAGTAGGTTATCGGCAGCAGAAGTAGTTCCTTGAATAATGAAATACGTCAAGTAAAAATTCGATGCCTTCGGGAGTTGTCTAGCTAACAACTCGGGGACTGAAGTGGGATCTTTCACCCTATCCATCAGTTCCTGAGCCGCAGGCGCTGCCCCAGAGAAGACTGCGGTGACGAGAAAGACCTGTGTTACTTGGAAGATGTAGTACCACTTCTGAACGCGAAGCTCCGCAGCGGTGTTGGTGGGACTTCCAAATGACTTGAATATATCTGCAACGTAATCAGTAGAGCGTCTGACGATAACTGTGGTTTCATACTTACATCTGAATATATTCGGTACCATCTTGCTAAGCCAACTTGTGGCAAGCGGTGGGATTAAACCAGATAGCAAGCCAATAACGGGGGCTGGCAAATTCTTCAAGAAACTCAACCATTCATATGTATCAGCAAGGTAGCTGATGTTAGAGATCAAACCGATAATACCGCTTGGAATGGACCAGAAAACTATCGTAGCAATCACAATGGCTAGTGCAGTGCCTTCTTCGGATATGCGACGAGCAGGTGGGATGGTAATGTTGTTCCAGATGACCTCGCTTGGGGCGAGACCGGTATACCTAGGGTTCAGGGCTAACAGGTTGCTGGAGGCGACGTTTTGGCACGCTTTCTGAGCTTCAGCACATGTTCTGAACTCGACGAATACGGCTGCTGCGCCCTTTGTATCGCCGATTTCATACGTTATTCTTGCATCTTCGATCTTCGCCTCATCCTCCTTAATCTTCTCGCGCAACCACTCAATGCTGTCGACCTGCTCGTTCAACGGAGAGACATTTGGCTTGTGTCTCGGCCGGATTGATTTCTTAACAGAATCAGGGATAAGCTCCTCGTAGCTTAAATCGCCGTTCTGTGAACGTAGTCTTTTTGCGATTTTTCTTCCCTCTTGATTAGCCTTACGTATGAGTGTCATTTCAGCTGCCTCGAGCTGTTCTACCTTGGACTTCAAGCTCGATACCAGGCTCTCGATGGCTTCGACCTTCGTAGCCGGCCATATGTGCAATGCCCCTTCTCCAAAGAATTGTTGAATGTTATTCTCGTCAAGAGCGTCCCTCGGCGCTGACAAGAAAAGAACGGTGCGCGAAGAAAGACGATTGGCAACAGGCTTTGACAAGGTCCAAGCCTGACGAAGTCCAATGAGCCAAAGACGTTCGCGAGCGACGGTGAACATGACGAAGCCAAGAAATACCCAGGCCATTATGGCGTGGGCATAAAAATGCCCCTTATCTTTGACATTTCCAATGCCTATCCTATCAAGTTCTGTTGAGGAGCCACCGCCTGTCGCATTCACGGGCATAAGAATAGGCCATGTGAAAAGGCAACCAATCAGACAGAGAAAGATGGTTGTACTTAGAAATCGAAGATAGAGATAAGCGTCGAGTGACTGATGGTATAAGATGAACTTGTCAGGAACATTTCTCATGGTATGTATCCAATTGAAATAGGACCGCCCTTCTGAAGGGGTACGGTCTCTACGCGAAATTTAGCAGAATTCCGGGGGGCTGAGAACCTTGGAAGTGTACCGACTTCTCTGGTATGCTCCCGATGAATGTGCGAGGGGCATAGATATTGGGATACCAACGTCGAATGACGATGAAGATTGAAACGAAGATAAGGCCAGTTACCTTGTAACATTAGCAAAAACGCGTCGTTTGAGGATCACGTAACCCCTCTTACCCATGTCGGAACGAAAGCAGATACAACAGCCGCGAGAGACGCTGAGCCCTTTGGCTAGTATAGAGAATATATGTTAGCTATGATACAGTTAAGACACGTCTAAGGCTCATATGAGTGTCCTAGCGATTTCATATGGTGCATACTGACCTTCGTCTCCATCGCGTTCAGGACTTCATGAGAGTCCATCTTCGCATTATGATTGGCTCATAACAAGAGCTACGTCATTAACAAGTCAAAGTGAGTAAGTAAAGGTTTTGGATATTTGATACGTGGAAAATAGGTTGGAAATTCAGTTTGATTATTGATTAAAATGTTTATAAATATCTTAGTGCCCAAGCTCCGAGGGTTGTTATATCGCGCGATTCTGGTGGGAAAAGAAATGACGTTGCTAGAGTACGCTGAGTTTACAAAGTACGAAGGGATATTATTGTGTCAAAACTCCAGTACAGCCAAGTTTCTAATGATATCTTCCGTTTCTTAACCCCGTTTATCCCCGCAGGTCATGTGTTTCTCTAATTGATGATTGGGTGCAGTGTACAGGGATCTAGATTTTTAGCTAATGGGGCGGGACTGATCCCAGCTCCTTAGAGTATCTTGAAATGGTCCGTTCGAGGGATCCCTCCAGTGTCATGAACAAGAGATTGAATATCGTAGCGTCAGTCTATGGTTACTAAAAACGGTTCTCAAACTTGCAATGATTTTCTGTATAACTGCGATTCAATAGGGAAAACACGTCTCTCTCACGAAAATCGGTTTCTGTCTCCTAATGGAATTGTCGTGTTCTGGCGGTTTTTGGGCCACCGTACCCCTCTATATACAGCTGCTAGGCTCCTACTTAGCCGCAAGTCACTGCACCTCCAAGCTCCATTGTATATTATCCCCTGACATCTAAGTATCTACCCGACGCTCTCCTATCTGATAAACTATACCTTTGATGCTATAACTACCAAGGTACTTATAAAGGAAGTACCTAGATGCGCAATTATATACCTCCAATGATCAGAAAGCCCGATTTTCCATTTTTCACCCAATCCCCAATGCGGATTAGGCAAATTTCAAGCTTCATAACTCATACTCTTAATTTTCAACTCGCTATTCTGAATATATCCCCAGCCCACGAATCCACAGATCAAAATCTTACGCTTATTTGAAAAAACCATAAAGCAGAGATTCCCCCGGCCCGTTATTGCGCTTCAAGTGCTTCAACTCGCGTTGAGGGTTTCTACCTGGTCTCCAGGCCACCGCTACCATTTCGGCTAGGTGACAAGTTTCGTTCCTTGAATCATTTCCTGCGGTGACTCCCACATGAATTAACATTGGGCGCAGTGAACATACAAGGTAGAGCTCGCTATGGAGCTGATCCACGCTGGGATTGGAGCTATGAGCGACAACTCTTTGGTCGTCTCTGTTGAGGATATTGAAGCAAGTGACATTATCAAAGTCTTGGAGTGTACCGCTGAAATTCTTTCCCTCATCGCCGAGGTAATGAGTATCAAGGTAATAATCTTCTACCGTTGAAAGGAACCGCTCGTGAAGTTCGAAAGCTCGATCTAGGAACTCTCGTCTCAATTCGTGGGCAAAGGCTGCTTGGTCTTCGCCAAAAGGTGCTTGAAGGAGCCCCAAATGCTTTACCATCCAGTTAGCGATCTTATCTTGGTTGGTTCGCCACATTTGTTTGACATCTGAGGTTTGCAACAAAGCACAATGAGCTTCAGCTACCCAATCCCTAATTTGATATCTCGTTAATAGTATAAATAGTTAGTGTTTTGTCTTACAGTAAAAGGAGGGAGGGGGTGGCCATTTACATAGTCTTTTTTCGTGTTTCATACGCCCCCCCGCCGATCTAAGCGCGTTGCCAAGTTTTTGATCAACAGCGCGAAATCCTGGTGTAAATATCTCGTCCCGGATGCATCTTAGAGTGAATGATACAAGTATTTCGCGATCGAGATCGCTAATATGACCCACAGTAAGCACCGCATTGTAAAGATCTGGATATTTCTTGAAACGTTCTCGTAATCTATGCCTTCCATGCTCAATCCAGGCTTGGGCTACAGCACGGTACGCTCTGTTGCTGCGTATCAAATTTATCCGGGTGTCAATGAAATGGTAAACATTATCAACAATGTCCCTGTATGCCTAAGTAAATAAGTGAAAGTTAGTTATGTTTCATTTGCTTTGGAGATACTTAAGATACTAACCATATATGCTTCATGCGGAGGGATTTGTGTACGTCCAGTCGAAGTTAGGCTGTTAATAGTATTAAGCCTTTCTTGGGCACTGTCCCTAAGTTGCTTGTTTGTTTCTCGAAGGTTTTTCACCTCTTCATTACCTTCTGGCCTATCTTCCTTTAGGTCTTTTATTTCCTGTTCAAGCCAATTATTTCTGTTGTGTAGCGTGACATTGGCTGTTTGTAGTGCCCCTCTATTTTCTTGCAGCTGATTGTAATCATTCTGTAGCTTGGCGAAGTTCTGTTGCAGTTGAGTGTTGTCATAGACTGCTTGATTTCCAGCCTGTTGCTGTTGATTGTAATTATTCTGTAACTTGGTAAAGTTCTGTTGTAGTTGATTGTAATCATTTTGTAGCTTGGCGATGTTCTGCTGCAGTTGAGCGTTGTCATGGACCGCCTTATCTCCAGCCTGCTTCAGCTGGATGTAATACGTGGCGTTTGTCTGTTGCAACTGATTGTTATCTACTTTTAGCTGGTTGTACTTCTCTACGCAATCAGCGTGAGTCTGTTGCAACTGGGCGTACTTCGTTTCGCAATCAGTGTGGTTCTGTTGCAACTGGGCGTGATCTTCGTATACGCTTTCATACTTCTGTTCCCACCTATTGGCGGTCTCTTGTAGTAGATTGTAACCCTGTTCCCACTGGGCGTTGGTTTGTTTTAACTGGTTATTCTGATTATTCTGTAGTTGAATGTACATCTGGTTTAACTGAACGTTGCCTTGTTCTAGCTCGTTAATCCTCTGCTTTAAAGCACCGTCATTGCCAGACGCCCGTAGTTGATTAATTATCTGGTTCAATTGGGTGTTGGCGTATTGTAATTCATTAATCCTCTGCCTTAAAACACCATCATTACTAGACGCCTGTAGCTGATCGTACCTCTGTCCTAAATTGACGTTGGATTGTTTTAGCTCTTTGATCCTCTGCCTTAAAGCATCGTTATCTTTAGACGTTTGGTTTTGTATCGTCTGGCTAGCATTAAGTGCCGCATTGCTTTCGTTTAGGACTCGGCTGAAGTTACGCACTTCATTGTACAATGGAATAAGATTGGGGTGTGGTGGATCACTCATCTCTTCTATCTGTATTTAACTTGGGTAATCCCTTAAAAGCGAAAATGTATTGTTCATAGATAGAGGAGTGATGACAAATTGATTTTAATATATAATTCACCAAATAGCTTTAAAAATATTAGTTTTAAGATGCTTAAATCAAAGCACATATATCTTTAACTTAGGTTAGCTTTTTTCTTTTTTTAACTACTACTTATATATATTGTATAATTACTTCGCAGTTATAACCAGCTTGTTGTCCTCCCTCTAAGCTTTAACTCGTTGCTTTAAAATTGTAAAATCCAGACTATCCCATTTTCTTTATCCGGGACGGCTCCCAGACACCACGAACCTCCGCAAACGGTTCTTACCTAGTTCTTAGTAGATGTGGTCCTTCAGAAGTATGGTAGGGAGGCAATTTTTAATCAAACGCCCTTTGTTTTATAATTTTACTTCTTTTATTATGCAATATTTTAGCTTCAGTCCCAGGTAGGACTACTCTAGACGTACGTCCCCGCATGCCATTATTAATTACGCCGTATGTGTGTAGAGTTTTTAGAATAATAACATGCCCTATATACATACACAAATTCATTCTCATTACCACCATTTTCTTTGTATTTCAGGTCAAAATCTCTATATGCGCGATGTTGAAGTTGTGATTGTGAATTTAGGATCCGTCAAAGTGACTGAGGCGTTGATGATGACGTCGATGCCCAGTGGTCTAGACACGTTCTAGGGGGTGGCCGAATGTGGCTTGTGGCCACCCTGGACTGTGGCTCAAATAAAATGTGGCTGGAATCCCTCTTCTTAATTTCCTTTCCATCGCGTAGAATTTTTCAACACTCATAACAACAGCGCCTCTCTAGGACGACTCTTTCTCGTATTTAATGTATCAGTCCTAGCTGCCACCAAGAAAAACACGCCGTATTGGTCTTTCATATTGACCTAGGACCTATAGTGCTAGCTAAGCGTCCATACCTACTTCGGACTCATAGGTAGCTGGGGGAGGCAGTGCAATTAGACTTATTATACGGCGTATATGCTCTAGGGTGGGACTCTGCTGCGCCGTAAGCCTCAGCTACAACGTAGCTAGCCCTACGAGTGTTACGGCGTATTTGAGACAGCGAATCGCAGTAGATGTTCCACGTCCAAGGATTACGTGAAGTCATCTTGCATTCTCAGCCTGACGATCTTCAATCATTGCAATTTCAGGCTCTCAGCTAGGATTAACCGTTGTGCTAAGCATCGAATATTTCGACTGCATCATGTATATTTATACTACGCTCCTCACCCAGCTTTGGGGTCTAGTCTTCACTCATCATCACTCAAGCTCGATAGAAGATCGACAATAAGCAAAAATGGGTTCATTTCGGATCATACTGCAGCTTTCTCTATTTACTTTGTCCCTCGCCAAGCCGTACCCTGCCTCGAAGCTCCAGTGGGGTCCATGTAACGAGACTGAAGTTCCCAGCAATGTTCCTGTTCAATGCAGCACCCTACAAGTCCCGCTTGACTATACCGATAAAACTTTAAACGAGACACTGCAACTTGATCTCGTCAAAGTCCTTGCGCCAGTAAAGACATCTAAGGGAAGCATTCTCTTCAACTTTGGAGGGCCTGGAGGTACAGCGCGGAATGAGATAGGCGTTACTCCTATAGCGCAGGAGCTACTAGCGTGGGTCAAATGCGGGCGATTTAGATTGATAGGAACTACGTTGCTAATGATCGTTATAGGCTGACCGGTCGTCAATATGACCTTATCGGATTCGATCCCCGGTAGGACCCAATTCCATACGCTCCCTGGGGATGAGTGTCACCAATACTGATCATCTCGCAGTGGTACTTCCGGCTCTAGAATACCCATGACTTGTTATGACAACGAATTTGAGGCATGGTCATTGTTCTTCGACCAGAACCCTTCCAACAGGTCTGATGCGGGGCTGGGTAGTGCTTGGGCACGCGGGAAAATGGTAGCTGAAACATGCCTCAAGAACCAAAATAAGACTGGTAGCCTCATCAGCTCGGCATTCACGGCAAGGGATTTCATGCAAGTTGTGGATGCACTCGGCGAGGACGGCATGCTACGGTACTGGGGTAAGTAGAGTTCCAGTCACTATTCGCACCATACCACTACAGTCAAACTAACATACTATTAGGTTTCTCATACGGCACTACGCTGGGAGCAACTATTGCTGCGATGTTCCCCGACAGGATCGAGCGAATGATCCTTGACGGTGTTCAAAACCCCCACGAGTATTACCATGCGCAGGCGTATGTTAAAGGACCATCAGGACTTGACTGAAATACTAATATTTCATAGTGATCTCCAGGAATGGACGGACACCGATAAAGAATTTTCGGCTTTTTTCAGTTTCTGCGTAGCGAACCGTGATAAATGCGCGTTGGCCAAGGGTAACAACAAGACGGCTGCAGAGCTTGAGCAATCCGTCTGGGACCTACTAGACACCCTCAAGTTCAACCCACTCGCCACTAGAAACTACAAAATTGACTACAGTACCTTGAAGGGATTTATTGTGCAAGACATGTACGATAGTTCTACTTGGCCCGTCCTAGCCGGAATGCTTAACTTGATTTTCACGGAACAACTGGATTCACTAGAGGAGACACTGGATGCATTGAACGCCAGCGAGATCACCGACATTTTCGCGACGATCCAGCAGCCGCAATCTCTAGCTGGAATTCACTGCAGTGATAACATGGTCCGAACCGAAAAGTTCGAGGACTTTGTGCCCGCTGTCTACCAGATGTACAACACAAGCAGGACTAGTAAGCATTTAAGTGCCAACCCTTTTCAATTCATATCGATGACTAATGCAATTTCTGTAGTTGGGGATGCTTTGGTGAGCTTGTACGCTACTTGCGCGCAGTGGATGATTGAGCCGAAAGAACGATACACGGGAGACTTCAACGTGAAGACGAAGAACCCGGTCCTGTTCATCGGTAACAGCCACGACGGTCTCACTCCCTTAGTTTCGGCAAAGAATGTGAGTGCTACATTTGAGAACAGCGTCGTGCTAGAGGTCGACGGATACGGCGTAAGTCTACCCTCTCCTAATTATTACATTGTCATCTATATGGTACTGACAATGCATCTAATAGCACGCCTCATTGGCTGCCCCTTCAGCTTGTACTATCAAAACGACCTCGGCCTATTGGGCAGACGGCACTCTCCCTCCTAAGGGGAAGATCTGCGAGCTAGATGCCCCTCCATTCTCCGATCTTACATGGAAAGATGTCATCGACAGCGTCTACGGAAATGGTACTTTTGTTTCCACTAGCACCCCTAAACGAGGCATTGCTTTCCGACCCACGATTGGGGCTGCCCTAGCTCCTCCCGTAATCTTGAATGGGAAACTACTAGCTTAATCATCATTAGTATCGTTTGAACAGACAGACTACCTTGCTTATTACTAGATATTCCTCATGTTCAACTTAGACGAAATAGAATTTAATTCTCGGGTACCTGTATTTTATGCTCATTATATATTTTATCAATTGCATCTGATCACTGTTATTTTCAACAGCTATCAGCTAGGCAGGTCTTTACTTAAACAGTTTGAACCCTCCTGGAACGTTCCTCTGGAATAGTCCTTTGGGGTCATATTTACGACTAACCTCCAGCAAGAACTTCTTATTCGCCTCGCCATATGACGTGAATGGGTCCTGGAAGTTAGACGCGTAGTTCAAGTAGGTGTACGGCACCCGCTGGCCACACTTCTCGGCATCGTTCTCAATCGCCTCCAATGCGCCGCGAAGAACAGATAGGATCTGTTCGTCGTTCTCCTTATTCTTCCAGTAGGTCAATAGAAGCACTGTCACCAGAGGTTCTGCCGCATCTATCCCGAGCACATTTCCGCCTAACTCGGCCGTTTTGCGCAGAAGCGACTTTGGATACGCTTGTAGCGTGAGACACAACACGATTCCCTCGATCGGCTTCAGAGGCACAATAGCCGTGGAGTAAATGTCGGCTGCGGCCAGCAGCGCAGCCGTATCAGCTCGCAACGTACAGTTCATGTAAGCGCAGCGGACACGATCCGACGCCATGACAGCGTGTTCCGTAGCACCCTCCATCAACGTCATGACGCGGAGCGAGCTGAGCTGGTCTAGCTGTGGCTAGACGCTGGTGAATGGCTGCAGCATAGGCGGAACGCTAATCTTATCCGTTACCGGATACTTGATGCCATATGCCGAAACGGCATCGACGCCGGTGTAGTAAACCTGGTTCAGGCCCATCATATGGTCGCCAAACTGCGCCGAGTAGCCCAGATTGACCATTATGTGCGTCTCGTCAGAAGGGTTGGGCTTGGTGACCTCGTCGACTAAGGCTTCGACCTGCTTCGGGTAATTGGCATCAGAGGCTAGGTAGAAGACGGCACCACCCCAGAAAGGCTTTTGGGGGAACGTGCGCAGCTCGTAGCGCGTCACGACACCGAAGTTATTACCACCACCCTTAAGCGCTCTCCAAAGATCGGCGTTCTCATGAGCGTTGGCTTGTACCACATCTCCGGAGGCGAGCACGACCTCGAAATTGACAACATTGTCGCAGATGAAACCCTCTCGCGAGGAGAAGAAAGATAGGCCACCGGAAAGCGAGAGCCCGCCGATCCCACCTTTGGCAGACCGGCTGCCCCCCACAGCGAGTCCGGCGGCCTGCACGGCCTCGTAGACCGATCCCCAACGCTCACCAGCCCCGACTGATACAGAGCCTCGCTTCAGCTCAACGCCAGTCAAAAGGCTCAGATCTAAGGTGATGCCGCTGCCACCTATGTTAGAGCAAGCCTCTAGAGGTTGTTGACCAGCACCCCTGATAGCAAACGGCACGTCCTCTTCCTTCACAATTTTGAGGAAGGCTGCTACCTCGCTTGCATCCTTGGGCTGGAAGATTGCTGCGGGAGCGTAGTCACTCTGACGTGCAGATAAGTACACATTGTTTGAAGTTTATATGCCTCCGAACCTGGCAAAGCTAATTGATCGCTTGGAAAGGTGTGCTGCAACGCTCCCAGGGCTTGCTCGATGGCCATTTTGCGGGAATCGGAAATTCTGGCTCTACGGATTTGAAAGAGCCAGATCGCTTATACGGGGAAATTAGGGAAATTATCTCAAGTTACATTCTCGTCGACTTTTGTTGACCCAGGTAAATTAGGCGAAAAAAAGCAAAACAAAGGCTGGAAGAAGCTTATCAACGCAGTTTCGGCTCGGGGTATCGGCCATGGCTAATACACTCTCCCTTGATAAAACCACTGATCGGGTCAGCTGGCAGCGTCTATCCTGCGCCTCGTTGAGTTGTTGGTAAAAATACCTACAGCGTTACAATACACCGGATCACATAACAAATATTTAAATGAGACCAACAGCTAGTTTCTGCATACGGCGGCTGCCATACCTATATTCGCTCGGGGATGAGATACTCAGACTTTTTCAAGGTTCTATGATCGGGACGCTGTATGTCTTACACATAAAATATACTTTAGGGCTGTCATTCATCTCATATTATGATACTTCAATCTAGAGGGACCACTTTCAGATAAATTGACATTCGCAGGCTTTCCCTTGCATCCTAATCTAGAAACACCGCGCAGATGTCCCCAGTCACGAAAGTCGGAGTCCAAAATGAAGCCAGAAACAAGCCAAATGTGCACGATTTGCCAGGCAGCGAAGAGAGCCCACCTGGAGTCTCTAAGCCCCGGCACTCTGTTCGTTTCTGGGGGACCTTTGTTGCCCTTTGTCTCCTATCTTTCATCTCCGCGTTAGATGTCGCGATCATCACAACCGCCCTACCCGAAATCATAGACTCCGTGGGAGGCGCTTCGCAATATGTATGGATCGCCAATTCCTTCGTCGTCTCATCGGCCGTGTTACAGCCGCTTACCGGGCAGCTGGCTAACGCTCTCGGCCGGCGTGGACCACTCATCGTATCGACCACGCTCTTCGCCGTAGGTAGTGGAGTCGGCGGTGGAGCCCGAAATCCCGCCATGCTGATTGTCGGCCGAGTTGTTCAGGGTGTCGGAGCCGGTGGGATCAACGTGCTGCTAGATATAGTCTGCTGTGACTTAGTGCCATTACGCGAACGGGGGAAATACCTTGGTCTCATGTTCTCGTGGTCCGGTGTAGCTGCAGCTCTGGGTCCCCCGGTCGGCGGCGCGCTCGCGCAATCGAATTGGAGATGGATTTTTTGGTTAAACTTGCCTGTGTGCGGACTCGCTCTAGTTGCATTGCTATTCTTCATGCGCGTGAAGACTGGACCGACATCCACAAACCCTAGCGTTCAGACGGGACTACAGGACGAAGACAAACCGCTCCGAGACATAACCAAAAGACTCAAAAAGTTAGACTTCCTAGGAAACACGCTTTTCACCCTGAGCATGATATCGCTCCTTTTCGGGCTCGTTGAGGGCGGAACCGTCCACCCTTGGTCATCCTGGCGTATCATACTACCACTCGTACTCGGTATCGTGGGCTGGATCACCTTCCACGTCCAACAGCATTTCGCGAAAAATGCAAGCGTCCCAACACGCCTCTTCTCCAATCGCACTTCGGCAACGGCATATCTTTTGACGTTTCTCACCTCCGTACTGGTCCAAACTCTTGCCTACTTCCTGCCCATCTACTTCCAGGCCGTTAAAGCTACCACTATTCTCGATTCTGGCGTCAACTTCCTGCCTATGGCTATAGGGACCCTCGTATTTGCAGTCGTTGCCGGTATCCTCCTAAGCTATCTCGGGAAGTACCGTATTTTACATATAGCGTCCCTCGCATTACTAATTATCGCATTTGGTCTGATGACTCGCCTTAACGCCGATACACCCAAGGTAGAATGGGCCTGGTACGAGCTTATCGCGAGTATGGGATCAGGTTTGACACTGTCCACCCTCCTACCGGCCATCATGGCCGGCCTACCGGAGTCGGACGTCTCCGTGTCCAGCTCTACATACAGTTTTATTCGCACTTTCGGATGGATATGGGGAGTCACCGCCCCAGGCATCATCTTCAATGCTGTCTTCGACCAAAACCTGAACAAAATATCCGATCCGGCTCTGCGAACACAGCTGTCCGGGGGTCAGGCCTACTCGTTCGCTAGCCAGGTGCACAATGTGCGTAGTAATTACCCCACATCGGTCTGGAGCGAAGTCATTGCGACTTATATCCAGAGCCTCAAGGCAATTTGGTGGTTCGGTTTAGGGGTGAGCGGCTTTGCACTGTTAGCTATCGGCGGCGAGAGGGAACTCGAGCTGCGAAAGGAGCTTGAGACGGAGTACGGCTTAGACCAAACGAAGGAAGGGTCCAGGTATTGAAAGTAGTTGGCAAGTATTCCTCTTAAGGTGTTATCTCTTTGGATCAGAAACGATTCTTATAATTGACCTCGAGACGAAAGTTACCTGTTAGATGAATCAAACCATAATGAAATTCGTAGCTCGGCTAGATTTATGATGGTAATAATAATGACGGCGCCTTTATAAATAGTGAGGTCGAATTTCGTCCTGTAATCAATTCCGAGATCATTTTTCTTTGCAATAAATAGGATATATATATATACATACTTTATTTCCGATCTCTGTCGTTATGAAGGTGGCTTTAAGTTCATGTGAGGCTTTATCTCCGTTCATAGTCCTCCGCCTCCGACCTCCGATAGTGGGGCGGAGCAGGTCAGGTCAGCCATAAAACGTTACAATATCAGAACTATTTATACGGAGAGAGAATCTACCTACTCACTTCTGCTCAATTCGAAGATATCAAACCTCTGGTATTACTGCGTTTATATTAATACAATTTCCAAATTTCAGTTGCCTCGTACGTGGGTGTCTTAGGAGGCCTTATAAGGAGAGAGATCCAATCGCCCAGCTCTAATGGCACAGCCTTCGTTGGTTTCCAGGTACCCAACATGTCTAACAACCTCCTCTGCCAACAATGCCACAAAATATCCTTCCAATCTCTGTTTAGGGGACCAAGGTACCAATTCGGACCGTACCCATCTGAACGAATCGGACTTGGCACCTTGAGGAGGATCTGGTACGAATCTTCATGTGATTTCTGTCAGCTCGTTAAGCACACATTAAAGGTGCACTGGGACAACAAGAATATCGAGGAAACTTTGCTCTCGGATCCCTCCCAGGAAGTTTGGATGATCTGGGGACCATTGGATGGATCCTACGATGATCTTGAGGGATCTACTAATGACATGCCCTATTATATCGATATCGGAATCACTGGTTTAAGGGATTCCCAATTAACGGCGTTACATGATGAAGAGTCACGCATGAAAATAAATAGTATTAACCCGCAGGTGATTGCGCTGCGAGACAGCGATGATTTCGAGAACCACCACATACACTTTGGAAAGCCCGTCGAGATAGATGCAATTGATTGGTCAACAGTCAAAGACTGGTTGATATCATGCTCATCTAAACACCCTGGAATTAACCCAGCTAATTTCAGAAAGCAAGGAGATGATCTTAGACTACGTGTTATTGATGTGTTCCAAAATTGTGTCATCACTCTTCCCCATAAGGCACAATATATAGCTCTGAGCTACGTGTGGGGAAAAGATCAAGCATTAAAACTCAGAACAAACAATAGAGCATTCCTCTTTACGGCAGGATGCTTCAACGACGAAAAATTTCGCCCTTCTCGGACTATCATCGACGAAATACAGGCCGTGCGTTATTTAGGATTCCGTTATCTTTGGGTTGATGCTCTGTGTATAGTGCAGGACGACGCTCAAGACGTGAAATCCAACGTAGGGATAATGTACCAGATCTACAGCGAGGCACTTTTTACTATCGCTGCAGTGGCTGGAAATAACGCAGACCATGGATTGCCCGGCTTGTCTCACGAAATTCCACGGTCTGTACAACAGAAAAGGATTACCGTCCAGGGGATCACTTTAGCCAATCGTCTTCATACCAACGTAAACGCCACGTATTGGAATAAAAGGGGCTGGACCTTCCAGGAGCGGGTTTTATCTCCAAGGCTGTTAGCCTTCACTTCGACTCACGTCACTTTCCGTTGCGACGAAGGTTGTAATCATGATGAACAGTTTTACGAAGGGAATGAAGGAATGCGCTTTTTCACCTATGATATTGGTTCTAGGTTAGATTTCGAAAGAAACAACGTATTCGAGGTTTACGCTTTTGCCGTGTCTGAATATACCAAACGGTCCATCACCAATCCATTAGACAAGGTTCGAGCCTTCGATGGAGTATTAGGCCGACTCCATCGACCTTTAAAGTGTCCGTTTCTTTTCGGTCTCCCAATATCAATCTTCGACATAGCATTACTATGGATGCCGGTGGGTCGATGCACCCGTGGCAAAGAGAGCTTCCCAAGTTGGTCTTGGGCAGGTTGGACTGGAGCTGTGGCATATGACCAGCTTGAAGGGGATACACTCACTAATCTATGCGAGCGGACAGTTGGTCAATGTGACATACGAACTACCGAGGCCAATATTAATCTTTGTCGCACGGATACATCCGTAATAGGTGATACCACATCGACTGAAGACCAAGAAAAATGGACCCGACACTACGATGAAGAGACATCCGAGATCTACTACAGTCTCATAGATCACCATTTCTCAGAGAAGGAGTCTCAGTTGTACCGATATCCACGTCGACTACGGTTCCCAGGAGAAAATATCAGTCATCTCTTATCAAATGAGTTATCCCCAGTCTTAAATATCCAAGGTCGCGTTGCTAGCTTTCGTCTTACTGGACAACACTCTGGAATGACGTATCTACCCGGTTCAAATTGCCGCTTCGGGCACCACGGTCAGTGCAACTTGGCCATAATGGACGGTATGTGCCGGGTTGTAGGAAGAGTGCTTGTAGACTCAACCACGGTACCCCGACTCCAGAATCGAAAACACAGATTCTTAGCGCTCTCTCGGACAACTCTTTCCTCTAATGATGAGGACAATAGCTGGGATGTGGAATCCAAGAGCTTCAGGCCTTGGAAAGATACACCAGAGACGAAGGTAGATGTGATAGAGGAATCGAAATACGAAGAATATAATAGGCCATTCGAAAAATGGATTGCGGGCGAATCTGTCTCTACAGATTATTCTCATTCAATGAATCTCAAGACAGACAGGGCAAAGATTTTCCGGAAAGATTATGATGGACCAGAAGAGAACAGGGGTCCTTTTGATGCTAGATACTTCAGCAACAAAATCTTGTGGCCTTTATTGAATGTTCTTTTACTATCCGATGAGAAGAATGGCACAGTGGAGAGGTGTGGAATTGGTCAAATACATGTTGATGGATTTAAAGATAGTAAGGAGGAAAAGGTGTTGTTAAGGTGATTGAATAGGTACCAGGTAGATATCTAGCAATGGGCAGTGAATGCTACTAGGCACCTAGATACCTAGCCCTAGAGCTAGGTTAGTTACCCCTATATGTACCCCCTTGTCGTCCGATTACCAAGCCATTTATCAGCCCCTTTTGAAGAATTTCCTAAAATATCAATCAGTAACCTCTTCTTGAGTTAATAATACCACACAGCTTGATAAATGAGAATATAATAGCTTATGTACGGCTTAATTTTAACAAAATATCTTCTCTTTACATGTTGTGCCGAATTACACTCAGCAGTAAGATCACGTCCTACAATTCAAAGGAGATGTAATCATGGTAATACTACCTATGCTTCGATGTTCATTAGATATTTTGATGAAGTAATGTAAGTGGATATGTACCGGGTAGATATGAGGGATATGAACTCCCTCTCGGAGAATGTAGGGTTTTCTACTTCAACAAAATTTGTTAGCACATTATACACGTACCTGCGTAAGCCAAATTTTCGAAGATACCCTTGGAGATGAATCAACTTAAGATCTTAGATACGTATCCATTGATCTACACCTGTTTCGAGGTTCCCTTATCTGTTTTTATGACCTCAATGTCAAGCTATACTCAACAACCTTGAATGATCACGTCTTGGCTCTATTACCTGCTACTGGTGAGCCTACATTGCTATTGAAAGAACGATTATTTTCCCCGTGGCGACAAAAAAATAGAAAGTGGAATATCCTCATAAAGACTGCCAGCTTGTAGTTAATCTATTCCATATGTGGGACTTTGGTGCCGATTCGAGTAGTCGTAGTCGAAGAATCCACCAAAATATGTTTAGCAGCCATTTTAAGCATGGGTTATCGTGAGTCATTGGTTTTCGACGACACCGGATGCTTTGACCACCATTACGATAAATCGCAACTTCCGCGCGCCTTCCATTATGCGATTAATTGTCCAATTGACACTGTCCGTTAGAAAAATTTCTTCCTCACAATTTTCACGAATTTTCTCCGGTCGAAATCTGTTTCTCCCGACCACAAAACGCTTCCACGACGAAAAAGGTCCAATCTTAAACAAACCCAAGATACGAGTCACCTTCATGCCAATACAAGCATCATGTCTACTTGTAACAATCCCATCTCCCATCACACAAGCCATACGATGGAGAACGGCGCAAGCAACAGCAACAGTGGAGCAAATTGGAACGCCGTCAACTCTGATCAGAGCGGTGCGAGCCAACCCATTCAATTCCTCTTCCTTTCCGTTCCGTGTTTAGCTGACAAGTATTTCCTAGTGCGCAATCAGGGACATGCCCTGGAAGCCTCCTTGACGGAGACCGACGATGTTCCCGTCTACCGCAGCGCCGACGGTACCGAGCGTAAGGTTACCGGATTCAACGGAGGTACGCCGTCTCTCGATTCCACGCCACTCTTAGCAGCTAGAAGCGTCTCGTCCAACATCGACGACGTCGATATTCCCACTGTAGGAAGCAACGATCTGATGTCCTCTTTGTTGAATGAAACCACTCCGGTCCCCTTCAAGATCGTCGATACCACGCTGCGCGAGGGAGAGCAGTTTAGCACCGCTAGCTACAGCCAGGAGGAAAAGATCCAGATCGCACGAGCCCTAGACAGATTCGGAGTTGAATATGTAAGACCAGTCAACAAAACCTCACAAAGAGGACCCCGGGAAGAAAATGTTGCCTGCTGACACCGTACAACAGATCGAGCTTACGAACCCAGTCGCTTCTATACAGTCGCGAGTCGATGCCGAGGTCATCTCGAAGTTGGGTCTCAGAGCCAAGGTACGCCGGTCTTATACCACAACGATGCCCTTATTAACGTCTTATTAGATCGTTTGTCATATTCGCTGCAATATTTACGATGCCAGACATGCCGTGGAATCCGGTGTCCAGGGAATGTAAGTGCTGCTTTAGAAACTACTCCTCGATTGCAACTAACTTCGATACAGTAGCATGTGCATCGGCACATCCAAGCAGCTCATGGAGCACTCACACGGCAAAGACATGGCCTTCATCAACGACGAAGCCCAGCAAGTCATCGAGTTTGTTAGGTCCAAGGGCCTCGAGATTCGGTTCACCGGAGAAGATACCTTCCGCTCCAACTTCGACGACATCCTCAAGATGTACACGGCTTTCGACTGCATGGGAATAAACCGCGTGGGTATTGCGGATACGGTGGGCGGCGCCACGCCGATGGACGTATACGAGAAGGTCGAGGCCGTGCGCAAGGCCGTCAAGTGCGACATCGAAACACATTTCCACAATGACACGGGATGCGCTGTCGCGAATGCGCGGATCGCTGTCGAGGCTGGGGCAACCCATGTTGACACTACCGTGCTTGGAATCGGCGAACGTAATGGTATTACGTCCCTTCGTGGTTTCATGACAGCCATGGCGCCTGCACACAGCGGGTATATTTCGCGCCAGTACAGGATGGAGGATCTCGACTATCTTGAGGCCCTCGTCGCGCGCATCGTCGGGATCAAGGTCCCATTTGACAACTTTGCGCGATCTGGTGCTGTGACGACCGGCGCGTTTAAGGGCAAGGTGACTACACCCGCAGGCACCGCGGTCTTGGAGTAGGTGTTCAAACCAATCCATGTAGACTACTGTGCCTGAGTGAGGCAATGCTAGAAGTTAGCAATCATGACTCAGTTAAGATAGACTACTAAAACCAAGAATCGGAGAAGAGCAATGATTATAGACAACGATTCACGATGTCCGTCTGCTTGTTATGAGATTGTTTATTTATAGAGGAGGGTATACAAAGAAAGTATCTCAACAGCCTTGACTGTTGTCATGCCAAGACAAGACTAGTAGGTAAGTCATCCATGTCATCCAGCTGAAATCAAATAAAAAAAACGCCGCCGATGCATCCCTATCCCGAACCGTCGACCTGAAAATCTAACGCGCCGATGAGCCGGCATCCTTTTGGGTATCTAGACAGATCCGTCTCGTGGACGAAGTCATGCCTTAGCAGAAGCTACTTCTCATTAAAAGTTGTCACCACCATCACCCTCACCACCACCGTCACTTATACCCCACCGATGTATCCCCTTTCTCCACTTAATTCCCCTTTATCCCCCCTAAACCTTCGTCAACTTAAACCCCGCCATCAGCGTCCTGGCCGCAATAAACCACGCCATACTAGCCGTCATCACAATACCACAGAACAACTGCAGCCCCAAGAACTTCCCCCCCTGCTCGGCCACAATCGCGCCTCCAATCGGTGATCCCGTCAAAGCGCCAAGCGCAGCGAAGAAAAACGCTATGCCGGTGCGCGTGCCGATATCCCGTAAGTCGCTGATCTGGGCCACGACGGCGGGGAGGAGGGATATGAAACCGCCGGATGCGAAGCCGAAGACGGCGCCGTAGACGACGGTTGTGGCGGTGGAGCGCCCGGGGATCCAGAGCGCCAGGGTTATTACGCCGGAGAGGCCCGAGATGAAGATCATGACGTTGAAGCGCCCGAGGCGGTCGCCGAGGAAGCCGGGGAGGATACGGCCGGGGATACTGGGAGTTTGTTAATAAGTGGTTCTGGTCTGGGTAGACTTGGGACGGAAAGTGGAGCTTACCTGACGGCGTTGATGATAGGGAGCAGGTACGGGATGATAGCCGCGCTGATGCCCTGCTCCTTGGCTTGCAGCTCGATGTAGTTAAAGGGCAAGAACATGCCCCAGAAGAAGCAGAATGCCGCGCAGACGATGCAGACGAAGGTCGGTTCGCGCAGGGGGCGGACGTATTCCATGATGTGGAAGGGCTTCTTGCGAGGCGGCAGGCGAGACTTGACGGTGAAGCAGGCGAAGCCGCATAGGGCGAGGAACATGAACCCGAGGACGCGCATGGTCCAGCCGAAGCCGATCTTGGGGATCAGGTGGTTCATCATGATGGGCAGGACGACACCGCCGAGCGAGGAGCCGGAGACCATGATGCCGAGGGCCGCGGCGCGCTTCTTGAAGAACCAGCCCATCACCGAGTTCGTGGCGCAGTTAAATACGGCGCTCATGCCGACGGCGCTGACGATACCTTGGGAGAGGATGATCTGGTAGTACTCGTGCGATAGTGAGAGCATCATCATGCCGAAGACGTAGGTAATCGTTCCGATGTACAGGAGGTATCGAGGGCCGTAGCTGTCGTATAATCGTCCCATCTGCGTTCTTGGCATTAGCTACTGTTTCAAGCTATAGTGAAAAAAGGGTTATAAAGCACTTACAATCGCGTTCAATCCAGACATCATGAAGACCTGAAGAGAGGTGATCCAACTGACAGTCGAGGAGCTGTAGTTGGATAGGGGGCCCTCGACGTAGTAGTTGACGAATACACCAACACAGTTGACAAGTCCAAATGTGCTGAACAGCGCGCAGAAACCACCGGCGACCACGAGCCATGCTTCAAGACCGCCATCCGGAAAGTCTGCCGGGCTGAATCCAGGCGGACCCGAAGGCGGTGCCACGCCGCCTTTCTCCACTGAGAGAACGCTGAGTTAGTTACATTCTACTCGGAGTTAAGAATATGACAGCCTCAATTTTCAAAAGGATTTCTAAAATCTTGAAAAAATTGAGGTTGTTGAGAAGGGGTTTTCTTACTATCAGCTTCGACTACATTCTCAGGGTCGGGAAAGATGTTCGCGTTTGTCGAATGCGTCTGCGACGGGATTCTCTGCAGGGACGGCCTCGATTGGTATGGACTCGGGTCGAACGAGTCTTTTGGTAGTTCTGATGCGCCTCCCATAGTTGAAGCCTCTGACTCGTAACCGGGCATCTTGCTTTGAGAGGACTTATGGGAGATGGGAAATCTTGGCTGGGTCGGCGAAGTCATTTTGAAGAGACCCAAGGGGGGTAGACAAAGAAAAACCGAACTGGGAAAAAATGTATTGTTTGTTTGCTTGTTTCTGTGGTGAACCGAGCAAGGACCCGAGCGTTCGGGTGCTTCTACGCAGTATGTAGGAATGTATGGGGCGGCAGATGCAGAGCCGGTAGCCGATCTGCTTGTCGTCCAGGAAGAGCCGTTCTAGAATTTCAGGGTCTAGGGATGAAATGTCCTATTTCTTACCATGGGCAGAATAAGTAGAAGATGATTACGGTGCGTCACTGAGGCATGGTCAAACTCTTATATGAAATGATAGAGTCGAGTCCCGAGAAACTCGGACTAAAACGGGGGCGCTCGGTGTTAAGATGGTGGTCAGAGTGTAGAGGGTACGTGCAGCCCACAGTCTCGTAAGTCTCGTAGCTGGGAGACAGCACAGTACGTACCCACTATGCATTCATTATTTTTGATATTAGCATTATCTATGGATAGATATTATTTTGCGACAACCGGTCGGGGTCTGCGTGGGGCAATGCGCAATGAAGAAAAAAGAAAGACATTATTGTCTTGTTCTCAAGGATCCATCATGGATCAATCAGATCATTCATAGTCCTCCAATAGACCAATGGACGTGGGCGGACGTAATCTTGCACGAGCTCGGCCTCCGAACCTACCATATCAAAGAAAGGGGGGGAAGATCCCATATGCGTTCAGGTTTGCAGTTACCGGTACAGTATGGTGCAATATTTTTAGTCAAAACTTCGCGTTTAACAAGACGAATAGACCGAACGAGTCACTCGAATCGTTCGAATTGCTGAATGGCCAGTTGTTGAAGGGATCTGTAGGGCTGATTCAAACTTGTGCGATTCGTCGTCGTTTTACCAAACTCGATCCCCGAAGGGAGCAAACTGCATAGTGTATACAGACCTAATACCGGTACACGAACTAGATTTTAGATTTGTTGCATCTGATCTAGTGTTGATCTAGTGCTCTTGCAGCGTGTACGATGTCATGTACTATGTTTGTGAAAGCGAAGTTGGGGTTTTGGCTAGAAATCCCGAGCGTGGGGATGACGAAGACCATAATGAAAAATACCCCTGGGCGCATTTGTGGGTCGACTAATATAGAAACAGAATGGGCTGAAATTCTGAAATTGCCCAAATAGCGACAATCTTGGAATGTACTAAATGCTGCTAAGTCTTTTAGTCTGCTGGGCAGGTAAGGACCCAGGTAAGTGCTGGGTAATAACCAACAAGTTCGGCTTACAATGAAGGCGCGAATTCGCGAGCAAGCCACTTATGTTACAAAGCAGCCACCATGTCGCTATGCCGCTATGTCTTAATAGGCATTTAAGTGCGTGTGGTAGCACAAAGAAAAGACAAGATGCGGCATCCTACCGATTTGATAGCACAAGAAAAAAAAATAGTGCATTTATTTTGCCCAATCAAATTCAATCGTGCCAAAGAGCTGAAAGGCTGAACTTAAAGTTGCTTACGTACTCGAGAGGAACGTGGTTTTTGAAGTTTGACATCTTTAGGTTGCGCTAAGCCGATTAAGGTTAAATATCCTTTAAATTTTGGATCTTATCTGTACTAGCATTGGATATCAGATCTGGTTGGGGAGTCAATGGAACCGAACTTCGAGCTTCAAACTGGAAACATTTAGTCTCGGAGATATGTCTCACACACCTCGGAATTGCGTATGACGACCGAGCAACGCCTACATACTACCTACTGTGTGTATCATATCTATATGGATGTATCATATGTATGCTATATGTAGCACCAACACATCCATGGATGTATGTGCATTGTGCACACTGCACCCACCCAACAATACTTAGGTACCAAAAGCCCACCTCGTGTTTTCGTGGGTCCATTCGCTGGTGTTCGGGTGATCGCTCACACTGATGCTCGATGAAACACTTTCAAGGTTGCTTATCCGCTGCGTGATGAAGTACCGGAATATCTGTGTCACTCATGTATAGTGTCATTAGGAAGGTGATTTTGGTATGAAGCTGATCGATATATAGTATGTAACAAAATCCATGACTCGGAAGAGGGATATGTTCCAATATATCTATCGGTATATAGCATCATATGTGTACAGAGCAAAAAAAGACGAACCGACTGATACCTATCCAATAGCCCGGACAACAAACTCCCAACTCCGGCCAAGAGCTGCAAGGTCGCTTTAGCTCGACTTCTCTATACCGCATCTAACCAAGCCGGCCGTCTTCTAGTCAGAAACCCGCAGATCAACGTGTCGTAGGCGGTACGGTTGTTCCCCAAGCCGTCGGCCGATCTGAAATTGACTCAAGAGTACGGCCGAGGCCGAGTTTTCTCGTCCGTTATCACATTTTCTCAACCGGGCGCTTGGTACACGTGTGCCGGCGAACATCGCGATCGCGGACCCATTACACCAAACCCGCCCTTAAGTGTAAGAGAGCCTCACGCAAGTACGACGTCTCGTCAGAGACCTAAATTCTAGATTTAGGGTTCCAACAAATATGACATCTTAGCCTCATCCAGCGGGTGATCTTATTCGGCACTTGATGACCATCGTTTGAGGTGATTTGCTCAGTGCTGCTTGGTTCAAGTAAAGAATATTGACATCATCGGGCCCGATAGTTCTGGGCACAAATGCGATACAGGATATAGCCTCAACCGGGTATCATACATCTATTCTTTTTTAGTAACCGTAGAATCGTAGTCAATGCTCCTGTTAATGCCTGTGAATAGTCGTATAGTACACTGCCCATCACCTCTCTCTTCCCTCCCCTACTTCTTCTCCGTCTTATTCTCCCCCTCCTTCTCAAACCCCTTCAAATTCTCCGCATCCCTAAAACTCACCTTCCCATCCTCCCCAACACTCGCAACATTAACCCTAACCTGCGCCCTATCCTCCGTCTTCGGTGGTCCCGCATCGATCTTCGGCTCCGTCATCTCCCTAACCACCTTCGCCGTCTCCCCCATCGGCGCATCCGCAATCTCATTAACGTCCTCGTTCGTCAGCACATCGCCGACCCTCGTCCCTCGACTAGACATAAGCAACGTCGTCGGTCCCCTAAACTGCAAAAACAGCCTATCCCCCCAAATCGTCCGTCTCGCCGCAGTTCGCGCCGCAAAAAGCACTTTGCTAACGAACTTATACGTCTCCGTCTTCCGCATGTTGTCTAGAAACGGCGTGTTCGGGAGTAGGTTCGTAAGAGACGGGATCTGGAAGCCGACGAAGCCGGAGCTGCGGAAGCGGAAGGGTTGCGGCGGGGTGCGGGTCACGGTGTACGCGACGACGTGCGAGGGGTGCGCGATGAACTCTTCGTTCTCGGCGAGCGTTACGCGGTAGGTGTGGCCTGGGGCGGAGAGGGCGGCGAGGCCGCGGCCGGTGAGCTCGGAGGAACCCCAGTGCGCGAGGGGCAGGCGTGTTTGCACGCGCGGCGTCACGGTTAGGGTGTGGCCTGTCCAGGCGAGGAGAGCGGAGCGCTGGGCTACCATCCAGTCTGTTGTTCCGTCGAGGTGCAGCACGGTGAATGTCGTCGTGGGCGCTTTCGTGGATATTAGTGCGGTGAGGGGGGTTGTCGAGGTGATGCGTTGGTAGAGGAAGGGGATGCCGGTGGCGGCGCGGGTGAACGGGGAGAGGATGGAGAGGGTTGATTGCGCCTGTGTAGCTAGTGTTAGCTTAGAATTCGTAAGGTAGGGAATGATAATGTAATTATGTTGCGGTGTTATCGTACATTTTGAGCTTTGCCGGAAACTGCTACAAGTGTTCCGCGGCGTGTGTATAGTCTCTGCGAAGCTGAGAGTGAGACTTTTAAGAGGGAGTATTGCGTCCCTAACACCTCAAATCGGGCATCTAACACGACAAATAAGCATTTACACATAATCTAGAACGTCTTTTATTATTATATATACCTGTGACGTCCTTAAACCCACCAACAGACGTGCCGAAGACATCTCCACCCACACGAGGGGATTCCGTCGAAGGTGAAGAACTGATCTGAATAGCTCTACATTGCCGGCAAATGTAGCTTGTCCTACGCACCAATTGATCGGCGCGACCTCTTACAATCGGAAGAGAGACGCCGCGCATGGTAGCGGTCTCAAAGGGAGCCCCGAAGTTAAAAGAAACCGTCGTCGGCGAGAGCTTTGGTCCTTGCTTGGTCTTCTGGGATGACGACTGAGCAAAAAAATAGCGGGAGCTTCTCCAATCTTTCCAACTCTGCGGTTTAACCGGGTTTTCGATAGCCGAACCTCAAAAATCCCTGTTAGAATAGCCTAATCCGGTTAGTGTATATTCCTAGTGAAGAATTGACTTTATCGGAGCGGCCCGTGACATCACAATTTAGAGTCTTCTATTTCAGCTTCAACTTGATCCGTCTCAAATATTCATACTGAGAATCAATATTCTTACATACCGAGATATTAAGTACCCCCCCTTCCTGTGCTTTATTATAGATATATATATCAAAATATCGTATCACGACACATCCACTCCATATTAAAAACAATTTAGTATCTTAACACTCCTATGCAGCTTAACAGCTTCTACCTACTTTTCCACTACTGTGAAACCGATGCAAACTATAGCCCCATGAAATTGTCCAGAGGAAATTCACTTCGGACTATAGTCAAATGAATATGCCCTAATCCCAACAAATCAAATGCCCCAAATCCTCCTTAACGCCTTGCCGATGCAATTTCGGGTCTCTCCGTCCATGCTAGACGACCAAGAAAAAAACCGCCAGCTAATGCAAATGCAGCCTTCCTAAAGTGACTAGAAACAACGATGAAAAACGAAGAATGAAAACATGTCGAATCAAGAAAATCCCGGAGACGCGAGTAGGCCCTCATAAGCACGTTCTATAGTGCGTCCGCCCATCCCGGGAACCGTTCTGAGCTGCTCTAATGAGTTGATACGGCCGCCGTCTTCCGCCATGAGCTCTAGGTATTCCACTAGGTCCCTAGCTTTCTTCGGGCCAACCCCTTGAAGAGTAGTGATCAGCGAGATGTCTCGCGAGTTGACGATGTACAACAAGTTTCGCGACACGGGGCCGTCTTCTATCGTTGTCGACTCCCCTGATGCCTTCGTGGTCTTAGACTTCTTGGTCTTCGAACGACCTCGCTCCATGAAGTCGTCGTCATCGTCATCTGCTTCCGCACCGTCTTCCACCGGTCGGCTAGGCTTCTTATGCTTTTTGGCCGGGCTCTTCGCGGGGCTCTTGAACGGACTTCGTCTGATTTCGTCTCCCATTTCACCGGGCGACGTATCCCGAGCCCAGCTCTTGGCGTTCAGTCGAGCTTTCAACTTCTCGATCTTTCCAAGGAGCTTTGCTTGGCCTGGGAAGTAAGGCAGAGCCATCTCATACATCTTCAGTGCACTGGCCTCTTCTCCACGCTCTTTGTGTTGTCGCGCCATGAGCAAGAATCGCAGCCCGTCCGAGCGGGCATCATCATTACGACCATCTTCGATGCGCTTCTCCAAAGCCTCGAGACGTTTCTGGACGGCCTCATTGATCTCGGGCGGGGTAGGAGCTGCCTGCGTCCGTGAAGCTAAAATCTCGCTCACCTTCTTCTCTACCATCGCTTCAATCTGGTCTGCCGACATAGGAGGCAGCATAGTCTGCGACGGTTGCGATGGCTTGGCTAATTTAGGAATTAGCGCTGGCCGGGTAATCTTGCTTGGTCGACTGCCACCATCTGAGGAATCGGAGGGACGTTTGTGTGAAGGTGATCGCTTCATGGTAGTGTTGGCCATAGGTCGTGATGCAGGCTGCGGTGGCTTAAGCCGATCTGTGTACACGCTGAAGGCCTTCACCGGGCGATCGGCAGGCTTATCTGCAGCCTTGGCGACGGTTCCCGAATGGATGTTGTGCGCATTCGCAAGGGGACGTAGTGGCTGGCGAGTTATGCCTGAACCGGGTTTGGAAATGGCACGCGGAGGCTGTTTGAAGACGACTTCATTCTCGATCTCGCGAACTTCGATTCGTTTAGCCCTAGAACTAACATTCAAGCTGCTAAGTGTATCAAGGTGGTAGCTCCGAATCGGAGCAAGATTCAAGATCATGATAGTAATACCATTGTTCTGGCCGAGGGAGAGAATTCGCGTCATCTTCGACTCCCTGAATGGTATTCGGCGATCTCCTCTAGAAATGGCATCAATACACTGGCTCAACACGAATAAGCTCTTATTGATAGCAGCAGACTCAATCAATCGCTCCTTGTCATTTTCTGTTCGACGATTATCCTCTGAACCAGCCAAGTCAATGGCTGATGCCGTGCTTTCCCGGACCATATCTCCGGTCGTCTGTGTCAGCTTGACGCGCAGAATGGCATGGCTTCTACTGCTATGGGCATTGAGCTTCGTGGCAGCAGTTACACGGTTGTTATTAGCCTCAATATACAATCGTTCGAAGTCTTTCAAGTCTTGGCAAGGACGTTCAGATAAACCAGCGACTACGGTCTTGCCGTTGGCCTCTGCGCGTAGAGGTAGACCCGAGGGTGTCCGCTTCTCGGGAGGTTCGAGTAGGTCAAAGACTTTGTCATTGTAGATTTCGTAGTACGAGAGGGCGACAAGTACGGTAGTCTCGCCGTCGGAATCCTTGGTAATCTTCTTCGCTCGTCGGAAAACACCACTAAGGAGTCTAGGGATAACGCCACGGTCGGCCAGCTTCAATCCACCACGCATTGTATGAGTCTTACCGGTTCCGGTGACACCATAAGCAAATATCGTCACGTCGAGACCGTTGAAGAGGGACTTGAGATGAGGAGCAACTGTCGAAGTCAAAGTTGAGCAACGGATGTTCTACATAGTCCGAGGCATTTTTTGAGGATAAAAGGGGTGGAGATCGAGAAGGAAAAAACGTACCTTCTGAGGTGAATAGTTCCTCTTGTGCCGTCGACTGATCATACACACCGTTGAACGTAAATGAGAACTCCTCAGATTCATTCTTCGGGTTAGGTATTTTGACGACATTATTGGTCTTGCCATCGTCATTGCTCGCGGAGCGCACAATCACGTCCTTGTCTAGCTCCTTTTCCAACAGCGGACGTATCCGCGCAACCACACGAACAGACATGGCTATTTTAAGTCAATTGACTAGCAATCATCAAAGAAGCAAGAGAGGATAACAGTAGCAACAGCAATAGCAAAATTGAAGAATTAAGGGTATTGAACGATGCAACTTAAATGAATAAATGGGTGTGGTAGTTCATTCAATAACGGTTCTGCTATTACGAGAATGGTGAAAATTGGTGATTTGGAAGATGGTAAGAAGGATAGGATGGCTTTGTTTAGAAGTTGGCACAAGCTCGGACGATTGACCAATGAAGAACCTTGCCCTGAAAATAAACGGGACTTGTGGGGCGGTTCGTTGTACGGGAGCAACCAGCCTCCAGCTTAGAAGCACGCGTTGCGCTAAGCAGTTTAAGCTTTTTAGGTACTTAGGTACCGCTAAAGAACGTGTCGCGCACGCTGTAGCATCCCTTCTCAGTGCTTTCCATTTAATAACCTCGGAAATTCGTACTAGAAAGGTGGCAGGTGTGTAAACTTATTCTTGAATGAATCCAATATTCAACGCTTCTGACACCGCTTATCCCTCCATACTTAGGTACCGAATATTCTTGACGTGGCACAATTAGGCATCCGCCAATCAAGGCGTGATTGTGTTGGAATTCACCCATTTATAGTCCGGACTATTCCCCATGAATACCAAGATAGCCAACTGGACTGTATCCATTTTATTGGACCACTGGCTGGCGGTCTAGTGAATCATTGGCGAATACTGCTTAATCAATCATTTCTTGATTCATTATGCGATTTAGGAATGCGATTCATAATAGCATCAATCCAGAGCTAATGTGATATCTACATATTAACTGACTAGCATATCGGACTATTTACGGAAGTCACCTTGGCGATTTTCAGCCCGGTTGCTCCTTACCCGGTCTCGCATTCCGATTTATGGGGCTCGGGATTCGATCCGGCAAACATAACCTCCGTTATGACAAACCTCCGAACGGCGGTCTACACTCCGGCAGAAACGCGTCGGAAGGTACTTCCCGGGCCTTTGAGACGGATCTATTTTCCTCGGTGGACGACTTCAATTTCTATCATACTTTCTCCTAATTAATAAGTCTGCTGCTTCTATCCATATTTACCTTCCCACAGCCTGCACCAATGATCATTCGATGAGATCATCAAAGTCCTATTCCATTCAGTTGATATTCTATTTCAATAGTAAAACATAAGTCTAGTTTTTTTCTTGCTCTTCTAAGACGACACTTAAAAGAAACGTGTGAAGCAGTAACTGAAGATTGCCCTAATAGGTAACTGCGGTGGGGTGGTGGAGTCCCGAAGCTATCAGAATCAGCTAACCTCATTGGTCTATCGGCATTCTTCAGTACCTCGTACCTGAACCGCAAACAGCTTCTTTTTTTCAACTTCCTATTAAACATCATAGACCAAAGACAAAACAGCAGAACTTCCAAGACAAATTAAAATCCATTGAACAATTCTCATAGATACTGCAATTGATTTTATGCAGGTTAGATAGTAAAATAGACGTTGCGTGGTGGGAGTGCCCCTGTTGTACCTTCAAGCTCTATTTTTTGAAAATTTTTCTTTTTTTTTTATCTCCAGACTTTTTTTTCTTCCGACTTTTTTTTTTCTTTTTTTCTTCTCTCCCTCTCTCACCCTATACCTCTGTCTCACCTTTGCCTCATTTGATACAGCTTTAAGATCGTGTTCCGGATTTTAGAGAAGTTATACCTAGGTATTCTTCATTATCAAAGATCTATTATTTTTGACCATTTTTATGAGCCTCCTGGAAATCGAAACTCAACTTAAACGTCGACTAAAATTGCTTCAACCTCTTCTGCACCTGTGCTTGAGATAGCTCTTTCCATACATGGCCTAGGTTAAAATCAATAACAACAGCAGTTGCAATTGCCATACCTGACCAGTAACCACCGAGTGGTTTCCTAGTTTATCCTCAATATATGGTTCTTTCCCCGAATACACCGAAAAAAATATACACTTGATCTATCTGCTCCTTCCTCCTTCCATTGCGATATTTGACTGGGAAAACATTATATCGCCGATTTCTTGTCTCCTTTCCCCTTTTCCACTCTTTTTCTTTACCATCTACATCCAATGTCTAGACAACGACCGGACCTCGTCCAGAGGTTCATCCCAGACATGAACCGGCTTTTCGGGGTAAGTAACACAAGCTTCTTTTCTGATATCACCCACTTGTGAACAACCGTGAACTTTGCCCACGATAGTCATCCGCTATGTTTCTTTCTTAAACAAAGCTCTTCATTGTCCTAATCTTTTCCATCGTCTTCTTCACTCCAGAAGAGAAGTTTGAATACTAATGCGCAATAAGTATCCAAACGACATAATATCAGCCAACCATCCCGGCTCCGACGGCTCTTTAGATCAGCACTCTTTTAACTATGAGGGTAATAACCTTAATGAACTTACACGGATGCAGCTGAATGAAGATATTCACGCTTATCGTTACGACTTGGATTTCTGCCGTGACCAGCTGAGAGTTCCCAATAATCTAACACCTCAGGAGATTCGAACCTTCCAGCTACGGGTGCTAGACTGCGGTCACAACATCCGTCATTGTCGAAATAGAATACAGCAGATTGACTTACAGGAGGCACGTAGAGCGGCTGCCCCTGTCGGTGCAACTCCTGCGATCCAAAACCACCGTCATCGCGCATCCGTGACTCCTAGCGTGAATAGGAAGCGCAAGTATCATACAGCGGACAGCGACGAAGACGAAGATGAAAAAGATGCCGCCATCGACCTCGACGGCCCGGGCACTAGCAATGTCCAGCGCCTCGGGTTCTGGAAATGTCGATTGTGTGTCTCAAGGAAGTTCCTCGATGCGGGTACCAACCGCGTGCCTAGTGCGCCGTGCAAGTGGCCCTTGAAGGACGTTTCCAAGATGCTCAATCACTATCTTGACATGCATACCGAGCATACGGCACAGGAACGCTGTGCTGAACTCGGCGCTGCGCTTGCGCATAATCGTTAGTCTTTCTTCAATCTTAATTACATAACTACAGTGCCCCGAAATCATATTGGATGCTAACTATCCGTTGTAGGAGGTCCATTCGAGTACTGGTTAACCCATACCCGAGGACAAAATCTGTCGGAAGATCAAACGATCATCGATGCTTACATCAACATCTTGCAGTCTGGAAGCTTACCGGAACCTCTTCGTGGCCTTAGTCGGGCAGCTGCTAAGTTCCCACCTACGGTTGCGGGACTAGTGCGTTGATTGTGCCATAGGGTTAGTTCCTATCATCCTAAAATCCGCAAGATATTACCCGGGAAAAAAACGAGGGTAGGCATTGAGATGAATGCATTCTGTCATGGCATGGCGTTAGGGGTTAGCTTTACATGTGGCTGTTGATCTATGGATTCTATAGGCAATCCATGTCGACGAGATACCCGAGCCCTTCTCGAAGAGGGTTGAAATCTCGTTGTTAAAGTTTGTCGTTGTGGTTATGTTTAATACATTTTCATCTGATGAATAAGTGTTCACCATGCTGTGATGTGACCAAATCCGAAAAGTTGCAGTTTGCTCTCTACCTTCACAGGTAGAGTGGCAGAGAAGTTACTGCTGGTATACGGTAAGTGCAGATGACTTATTAACGCTGTCCTTCTTTATGATGAAGGGGGTGAAGCCTCCCTTTCACACTGTGCAACTATCTATCAAGTGGTCCTAATAAGACCTCCTCTCGATACTAGCTCCTCTATTCCCCTAGCATTAATACAGCAATAAGATAATCGCATTGCGGAAAGCAAATTAGTGCGTGCCTCAAAACATCCAAGTGTTCTTTATGTATTTTAGAGCTACCTGTAGCTAAATGATCGACGAACTTGTAAGATTTTCGGGTAGCCATCGTTGGTATGTCAAGCAAGTTCAAAGAGAATATACCCGCCACGTTCCCCTTATACCAGCCCTTCGATTCATGACACTTTTATAAACTCCCACACCGTGTACTTGTCATCCATTGATAGACAGAGTTGATCTCCTTCTATATTTATCAGTCGCAACTCATGGTCATACTTCACTAACAACACATGGCCACCACCAGGATATCCTCTCGTAACGAAAAATTCGTTACTCTTATGGTATTTTGCTTCGGCAACTATTCCAACGCATTGGTAACCCAGGTGTACAAAAGAGCTCGGATCGCGAAATCCAAGCCATCCTTTATTGTAGATGCATTCCCAATGATAACCTCCTTGGTCGCCGAGATGGGGCCTCATACGAGCAAGCCCGCCCACAAGAGTGACCTGGAGCTTTGACTTTGGTTCACGGATGATATATGTGTTTCCAGGCCACGGATTCTCCCATTTGTGGGTTTCGGTAGGATTATGCTCGTCGCTCTTGACATCCTCCACCGTCGCATCGCTAGCAGGAGGAGTCATGTTGGTGTCGGTAGTGAGAAAACTGAAGTTTGAGCAAAGTTCGATATCTTGCTGCTCTGTCATCGCTGAGTTGTGTGGATGTTTGGGGTGAAGATGAAGAATTTGGAAGATGATTCTTGATGAAGGTGTGTTGGTCGATTTACGTACCATTGGGCACGGCCAACGGTCTATTGGCGCCCATGAAAGCTTGGTTCTGACTGGTCGAGAGCACCCACAATTTCCGACCGTTGGTCGCATCACCGTTTGTAAAGGAAAAATTTCACGGAAGGCTGCATATTACCTGCTAGGCAGGCACAGCAAACGGCATGTTTCGGCAAGGTAGATACATTTAGTAGATACATAAATGTACGGAAATTGTACTTGAATACAACAAGAGCGGACCTAATATCGGATACAAGAAAATCAAATAGCTACACACGAGGGTTGTGGGTGAAGTTAGGAAGTTTATGATTTCCAAACACCGAACCCGTTTGTCCACGCTGGAAGTTTCGAGGCGAACTCATCGCCTTGCCTTACCTACCCTCAGAATTGTCCACAAGACATCCAAATCAAAGTAGAGCTGAACAAAAGACACGTAGCAAAGTCGTTTGTAGTCCATTTTTGAGCTGTAGGGAACGCGATGTGAGAGTTAATGATATCATGGATGAGATGTGACTTATACATTGGATTGAAACAATAAATCAGAAATCACCTTCTCATCCAGAAGATAACACGATGTTGTTTTCATTCACCAGCCTCCTCCAACATGAATATTGTTGGGAAGAATGCCACGTAGATAAATCTCCATATATCATTCCGGACACGGACACAGCGAGCCGGCGACAGGAAACGAGCCCACAATTACCAGCTTCTCAAAGATCGGCGCGATGCCGGCAGAATGCCGCGTCCCAAGACTGGCCGGTGGTCCACTTGTGCGATTTCGCCTGATCGACAGGCACACCATTGCAACCCGGCCAAACAGGCAAAAGACGGGCGTCGACCTCCGCGCCGGATGTCTGGCAGCGCAGAAAAATGCCTCGATGCCGGCTATTGTTTGCCACGACGTTGATCCTGTTTTTGCTTTTTTTTCTAGATTAGATTGTGCATGACGTCTGTGGCGCCCGACTTTCTTAACGAGGCGAACACCCATACCTCTTAACCTTCATATTATATCCCCTACCTGCTTGATATGAGATAACAGTGACGACGCGGTCGGTCTAGGTCGACAAAAATCACTCATCGCATCTTGACCGGTTTCGCGGGATGATAAATCTCACGCTAAGCATGATCCACTACCGTATCTCGAGATGTGCAAGATTTGGGTAGGGCCAAGAGCGATCTCGCCACATGTCGAGCGGGTCCTCCCGTTGCCAGCTCTACCTTGGGTATCTATCGCGACCGGATTTAAGCAGCGGCATCGCACGAGCCAGAAATTTCCAGTCTATCGTCCATCGATTTGCGGGATGGGAAAGCCGAAGAAGAGCGGGGTGGGAGATATGATTTAGTGAGGGGCTAGCCTTGGTGTCCCGGAAAGACCTTTTCAGGAAATTTTCTTCGCAGTCCGGGTGCCGGCCTCGTCGGATACGCTTCGCTGTTTTATGTCGAACAGAAGTCGCGTGTCTTCACATGCGCGCCCGCATCTCGTGACGAGCTGGATGAATTAGATTGACTCTACGAACAGGTCTCATCGCAATGCCACAGCATAAGATTTGGCAATATACCGTTACATGAACACCTAACGAACCGTAGCAGCGAGTGGTAGTATGAAAGGAGTCGCCGGCTTAGCGAGGGTAAATCGCACATACTTACTGACATACAATAATCCGAAATAGGAAACGAATGCTCCCCTACAGTTCTCTAAACGCAAGCTTGAAAGAGGCTAAGGGTCTATAAAACCGGATCTCTTCTCATACGATCCTATGAGAGCATCTGAAAGACAGGTGAGGTAGGGATTATGCAATGCAATAGTAGCATCTTAACTTTCCCCGTTCTCGAGAGGATGCAGCTGTGGAGCCGAGCCTGACGGGCGGAACATGCGGGTGGCGGAGGGGCGAATTGAATCTCTCTTCAGGTCGAATTTGGGTGTTCTGGACTGTTTGACAGGTCAAGAATAGAGCAGGGTATGGGATGGATAGACCAATGAGGCATGGTTTCCCCACATTGGCATATATCACGCTTACGCCGTGATAGGTCTTAGGAATACTTGTTGACGATGTCGCCGCCGGATGTCCCAATTGGGAATGCCGGGGTTTCATCAACTGAAGCTATCAAGAAATCGACGGGGGCGTATTGAAGCTTATAAGTTGGAGGTCGGTTCTCGGGGTTGGTAAAGTTGGGATTTCCATTCTCCGATTCAACACGGAATTCCCCCATCTAAAATCCCAAAATATCAATTTTCTCTAGCTTCACTCTGTGCAACTAGTTACGACATTCTCTTTTGAAACACGCACATTGTTAGACATGCCGTCTGCAGAAGTGAATGGCGCCCATGTAAATGGCCACGCTAATGGCTACACCAACGGAGAATCCAATGGTCATAAAAATGGTCACGCAAAGGGGTTTAAGAACCCGTCGCTGCAAGTTACCGAAGACCACCAGTTGAAGTTGGTAGATGCTCCTATCCAGGAGCCTGGTCCTGGGGAGGTGACTCTGCATATCAAATGTTCCGGAATTTGCGGGTATGTCTTGGTTATGTTTCTAGAACTGTGACGAACTGTCAATATAAATGACTCTAACTCTTTATTTAGATCAGATATGCATTTGTGGAAATCTGGACGCATTGGGTCTTTGGAGGTTAGGGGCGATTGTATCTTAGGACATGAAGCTGCTGGCGTTGTGCTCAAGTGTGGAGAAGGTGTGACGAATCTCATACCAGGTAAGTTTAAGACTTTTATCATGCTTCCGCGGTTAATTCCGGTTAGAATTTACTAGATAGTGGTAATTGGCTGATCGAATCATTCAGGAGATAGAGTGGGCATCGAGCCTCAGGAGCCGTGTGAAAATTGCTTTCTCTGTATGGAAGGCCGATACAACCTATGTGAAGATGTAAAATTTTCCGGGATTTGGCCATACAACGGGAGTATCCAGAGATTTAAAGTGCACCCTGCAAAGTGGCTCTACAAGTAAGCATTGCGATGGATTAGACCGGATCACTCAAGAGCCGTCCGTCCGTGGAATTTCTAACATATCCTTAGAATCCCAGATGAGTTAAGTTATACCGAAGGTGCTTTGCTTGAACCCTTGAGCGTGATTTTGCACGGCATTAAGGGGGCAAACGTGAAGCTGGGCCGCCCGACTCTCGTCTGCGGCGCAGGTCCAATCGGGCTCGTTGCCTTAGCAGCCGCGAGGGCTTCTGGCGCCCACCCCTTGGTCATAACAGACATTGACCCAGGACGTCTCGAGTTCGCTCGGGACTTTGTTCCGCGATGCCAGACGTACCAGATCAATTCCAAGTTAAACCCGGAAGAAAACGCGAAGGAAATTCGAAAGCTGTTCGGAAACGACGAATATTCCGCCCCGGCGTCAGTGATGGAATGCACTGGTGTGGAGAGCAGCGTTTGCACGGCCGCTTTCTCTGTCCGCCGAGGGGGGACCCTCATGGTGATTGGAGTTGGTAAGCCGGTGATGAACAATATCCCGTTCATGCACTTGTCCCTTGCCGAGGTGAGATTATTTCCGTCTCCTAAAAATACCGACATCTGTCAGTAATTCTCGGTATTCTTGGCTAATCTATCACTATGATCAAGATCGATCTCAAGTTTATCAACCGATATAGGGACACCTGGCCTGCTGCCATAAACTGCATGAGCGGTGGTATTCTCGATCTGAATAAGTTGGTAACACATAAGTTCCCGCTCGAGAAGGCTCTTGAGGCGTTCGAGCTGAATGCCGATGTTAGGAACGGGAGTATCAAGGTCCATATTGTCGATGAAACGGACGCCTCACTGTAAGCGAGAGGCGCAAAATTTGATGTTTCAATTTATTGTGTATAAAAGTTCCAAGTAGGTTGTTATAATGGGGTGGCGTTGTGTTAATCAAAGCCCGATCTGCCAATGGCGGTCAAACCAAGCTTCGAGTTGGCCTGCAGGCTGAGAAAAGAGCTTATGGCGATCATGCAAAAGCAGAGGTTGATGAGAGTTACATGCCTCCTACTGCGAGTACCGTGCCGAGGCGCGAAGACGCGAGAGCTATTTGTGAGGTTCAGGTGGAGATTGTATGTACGATCGGCCATATTCTTCCGTACCGGTAAGACCAGATACCTGGACAAGATCGTCATGGAAGACCCTCGTGGTTCGTATCGGCCGTGTACCTAGTTCATGAGTTTTCGTGTAATGTTGGACAGCATCGGGTCCAGCTCCAATATACCCGGAAAATATTGTCTAATGCCGCCCTCGGGTCTTGAAATATCGGGATTTTCGTTGCTGCTGTCATCAGGTAACACCGCCCTACGTCGGATGGTTTTTATTACAAGGCAGAGGGATGCAGCTCGATCGCCTATTTTATCCTTTTCATCGTGACAGTTAATAGCAGGCGGCATATCGGGACTGGGAAGCCGAGAGACGGTAATTTGAAATTACCGCCCTCCGAAGGGTGTTCAGTGTTCTCGAGAAGCATGTCACTGCGGAAAGCTGGGATACGGTATGCATGAGAGATAGGTAATGTGGTCGATTGGCATATGCATGTGTAGGCATGTATAGACATCAGATATGTAGATATCCATGGGTGTAGGTCGAGGACATGTCAAACAATTAAAACCCACGAGAACGAGTTAATTGTCTTAAGGCTTTCCACATATCATGACATATAACGTGATTGTCTCACCATCTGATCCGAATTACGAATATGATATCGCTCATCTAGGCTTCGATATGGTTGGATTGAAGGGATACGAGGTGAGTTGAGATGCGGCTGATGTTCTGAAAGAAGGAGGTGGAAGTGAAAATGTGGAAATTTCATGGGTCGAACGACGGACGGTAGACGTTGAAAAGTTGGGGGAGGAAATAGTACGTACCCGTTAGTGGCTAGGCTGGCTGGCTGGGGGCTATGAACGTGGGTGTGGCGCCGCCTCGGGTCATTTTCTACTGGGTCGATTGTACCTGCAAAGTGAGACAGTTGGAATAATAGAGTTTAATCCCCAGTTTTACAGTTATCTCTACGATCTCATTGGAGCTGATAACTTGAGTAAGCATCTTAGCCAGGAACAAGTACTTTCTCAATTGTGAGATTTTGGAAAGAGGAAACAGCCCTGGAAGCGATTTGACTGGTCGATGGTCACGGATAATGCTCGCAGGAAGCTGAAACGTTGTCCCAAAGATGTTTTGGACCCCCAATCAGCTAAGATTACTAAACTCTAAACTCACCATCTACAACTTCTTTTTCTTTTACTTCTTCCATTCAAATGTTCTTCCACAGTCACCATCTTCATTGGCCATAATTGGCCATTGACCCTGATTGACCCTGAATTGGTTGTCTAACTTACTCTTTTTACTTGTATTGCCACACAAATCAAGCTTTTAGTGAGACTTTGCTTTTCCTAATCGGGCGGAAATGGGGACGAATAAAATAAAATCTCTACTCAATTGCCGATACGGGCATGAGTAGTTCTTGTAGCTCACAATTTCTCACAAGTTCTCATAATTTCGAGTTAGGGATACCCTTGGCATCTCTTCCCATTGTTACTCAGCGCCTGAACGTGCGGCGGTCGGCTCCATCTCATCACTATGCATCGCAAACAAATGTATCCGATATTGCCGTCTGCTCAATCGCTCATCTTCGGAATTTAAAGGATCGAGAAAAGAAGAGATGTTTCGAAATGTCGGGTTTAGACAATATTGTTTGTGGAGCTGCAGCATGCATTAACGCCCCACGGCTGGAGCCTCTGTCTGTGTTATCGTGTTTGTTAGCCATCTCATTTCCGAGCCCGATTCTCCGACATAAGAGTACGGTCTCCGTTGACAGTCTTGGTACTTGCGATAGGCTATGGTTGGAAGTATACTCTTGTGATCCCTCGACCTCAACAGTCCTTCTATCGAAAGTGGCGGATCGTATGGTAAAATACCTACCATGCCGTGACGAATCCACATTAGCTCTCCACTGCGTAACTATTTTCGGGGCCTACCCACTACTAGGGACCGCGACGGGGGCGCGGGTAGACCCCATTTTAGGTCTTACTCACCTGGCCTAGCAGCCTAGATTGTGGATGATCTCGCACATTTTGAAGACCCTCCATGCTAGTCCCCCCTTGACTACTAGACTACTAGGTAGAGTTACACGCCCTCCCACCAAAGAGCCAACTACAATCCTGCAAGGGTCTCAGGAACGTACCGTTGCAGTCAACATGGAGATCATTCCATCGCTCCTAATGCTTGCCGAAGCTGACCACAGGTCCACCCTTGGCCGGCTCTAGCTCTCACATGCCCCGGTATGTGAAGTTGTATAAAAAATCTAACGCCTGCCAACGTTATAGCGTTAGGTTTGCTGGCTTGTCTTCCTTGCGAACCCATCAGTTCGTCGCGTCGCTTCACAATGCGGTGGCATTTAGGCCTTCTACCGTCGCTAATACTTCAAGTAGGGCTGCTGCAAACATGCGTCGACGCTTCGAAGGCGTCTATTCACGACAACTCATGGCAGCCCGAATATGTGCTCCGCGCGACCTTCGAAACAATCACGATGAACTGCGAGAAACGCGAGTCGGTGGTATTCAATAGGACAATGCCTGGACCTCCATTGTTCCTTAAAGAGGGGAAGACAACTTGGGTCAGAGTGTATAACGATATGTCCGATAAGAATTTCACAGTGGTACGTGTGATTGAGTCGATTAAGACCTTGAGATAGATCCCTCTGACCGTTCGATGCTTAGCATTGGCATGGCCTCACCATGCGAGTGGCGCCATTTTCGGACGGGGCACCCATAGTATCACAATGGCCCATAGCTCCAGGCAGGTTCTTCGACTATGAAATACATCCTGAAGTAGGTGATGCTGGCACGTATTTCTATCACTCCCACATGGGGTTCCAAGCAGTTACTGCGCACGGACTGCTGGTAGTGGAGGACAAGGACGACCCACCGTATGAGTACGACGAAGATATAGCTGTTGTTTTTGCGGATTGGTATATGAAGTCAGATGAAGAAGTAGAGACGGGACTGACGTCCATACCATTTAAGTGGTCTGGCGAGCCGAATGCACTTATCTTCAACGACCGTACGGGAAACAAGTCATTCGAGGATGCGCCTGACGATTCTTGCAAACCGTATATTATAGATGTTGAACCCGAAACGACCTACCGAGTTCGATTCGTCGGCGGAACGGCCATATCTTTCGTTCACTTCGGTATTGAAGAACACACTAATCTAACGATCATTGCCGCGGATGGTCTTTACTCGAAACCTGCCATGACAGACCATATTCAAATAGGGGCCGGGCAGAGATTCGATGTTTTGCTCACGACGAAAACACAAGACGAAGTCGACGCTGATGGGAAGGATGGTCAATACTGGTTTCGATTTGAAAGTCGTGGTCGCCCAGAAGACATGGGAGGGTATGCGTTACTTCAATATAGCAATACGACTACTAGCGCGAGCAATTCAACGGCGAAACTCAGGAGGACTTCATCGGATTATGGATCCAATCCACAAGACAGCCAACATCATAAACCTAGCCTGCCAAATTTTCCTAGCCAATCACCAGTCTCGTTACCGCCGGATGGAGACGCAATAGCTAGGTGGCTAGAATACACTCTCGAGCCCTTAAACGTACCTACTCCATTCCCCACGCTCGATGAGGTTACACGTACTCTTTACGTTACGGTCAGCCAAGACATTATCAACGGTTCGTACGATGCCGGTACTGTGACGGGATCAATGGTGTGGGAGTAAGCACACGCCCTATCTAAGGATAGAGGAAGACTAGCTAATAAGCACTTTAGGCAAAACAACTTATCGTGGACCGAAGATGAGGCCCAAAAGCTGCACACTACGCCGTATCTAATTCAGGCATACATGGATGGGAAGACTCCAGATTACGACGCAGCGCTTGCCAACAACGGATGGGATCCAGGCACTAGGGCGTTCCCAGCGCTAGTTGGCGAGGTCCTTGATATTGTTTGGCAGAGCAATTCTGGCCCAACTGGAGGATTTGAATACCATCCCATGCACGGACACGGAGAGCATTATTGGGACCTTGGATCTGGGAATGGCACATACGATGCGGCATCCAACGAAGAACGCTTTCAGAACTACACACCCATGAAGCGTGACACCACAATGCTGCACCGATACACGGCTAAGGGTCAAAGCAACACCACAGCTGGCTGGCGAGCATGGCGAATCCGAGTGACGGAGGATAATGTGGGAGCATGGATGATGCATTGCCACATCCTGCAGCATATGATTATGGGTAAGTTTAGTGGGTCCACGCACCGATACTTTCTTGGCGTATATCAGCTCCCGAATGTATCTGCATTCACTCTTTATTTCATCATTTTAAATCCAATACTTCAATATGCTGATATTAATTCTTTTTCACAGGCATGCAGACCGTTTGGGTGTTTGGCGACGCAGCCACGATTCTTCGTGAAATCCCGGCACCGTATATCAGTGGATATCTAAACTACGGAGGTAGTGCTTATGGTAACGAAACTAACGACCCGCTAGTGTTGGAGTACTATTCTTAATAGACTACAACGATCTACTAGCTATTTTTTACGAGAGATATCATGAGCGTTCGGAAAAGAGATTTAGGTTAGATAGCATTGTGGGAGTATATATGAGGCATTCTTGGATATCCTTTGACGACTGCATATGTATATGGTAGCATTTCAGTTCATACCTAGGTAGATATCCCAATTCACCTTCTTGTCGGATATGGTCTGCGCCTCTCATATGCATTAGTATTAACCGTGGCGCTGGTGCATTCGAGGACCGGGAAGCTCGATGCGGAAGTCATCTACTATCGATGCCGTGCCGCAAGGTTGCATCACGCCTTATTAATTTCCCATTTCCCATCTATGGGTTTCCCATTTCAGCTGCTGCACCCTGCAGGGCTGATGGAGATCGTGGCTTGATTATCGGTGTTTCCCGAATGCGAAGGATTCAAGCTTCTTTTTGAAACATTCCGATATACCTTATAGGGAGAGAGACATGGTTAAAATGGGCTGACTATCGAAATGAGGCAAGGCAAGGAACTTTAGACGATGACCTGCATCGTTGCATCGTGGGATTGGCGGACGCGTTTTTTAACTTATAGAAACAGCAAGGGATTTAGATCGATATTCAGTATGCAAACAAGAGAATCTGAAGATAAAGCAAATTGACGAAGCAAACCGCGATCGTGAAACCGGCTTATATTAATAGACTCCGCATTCATCTGTTGAGTTGACTTGGCCACAGGGGTCGTCCAGCGGCTTGATGATTAATATACGCCACTTACTAGATATCCGAGGTATGTGCATGTTCATGCAAGATAAATAAATAATTATTTAAAAAACGGATTTTACGACTAACGCGATTCATCGCGAAGATGTTCGGAATATTTCGTACATTCGTTGCTAAAACCCCGTTCCTACATCCTAACTCTATCTTCTCGCATCTACTACTGAGATCACTTTCAGTCGGTGACAGTCACGAGTAGTTGTGAGATCTCTCAAGAGATCATGCCACAACTCATGTCGTACGATCAATAGGTTAGAAACTCCGTGGACGTTACCGTTTTAAAGACATAACGGCTTCCGAGTTGAGGTACGCTAGCTAAGGTTCGAGCCGAGGAACTCAACGGTTCGAACAAGATCTCGTATGCCGATATGACTGGAAATACGGCGATAGGCTTTATACAGAAATATTCTCCACGACAATGAGGGATTGACGATCTTGCGGCTCTTCCCTGGGTAGGTGTCTCGCTATCTCCTAATGGTAATTCTATTCTTGAGTATCTCCCTAGTAGATCCTCAAGATTCCCTACGTTGAGCAGAAGCCCTTTCCAGATTAAGGTTAGAGCCGTCTAAAGTATCTGGACCTCTTCACATGTTCGACAAATCGCTAGGTACTTCTAGATCGTATATATACATAATATCGCCGTGATGTTGATATAGGCTTGACGTCATCAGTAAACATGTATAAAACATACCATTAAGTATGAACAGGGGCGATAAATGACATGTCAACTTCGAAAAAACTTCACAAACAGACAATATGGACAAGGACAGCACTTCCAAGGATAAATTGAAGTTTGGGAATATCAAACCCACAGAGGTTCGAGAAATGCAATCTCATCTTAGTAGCTTTAACTGACAAGGGCATCATAATGCTAGCTTGCGGCTGAAGGCGATAAGCCGTCGGGAGGTATCGCTTCTCGGAGCGAAACCCAAGGGCAGCGTAACGAAGCGGCGATGGCCGGTGCGAGCCAGTCGAACTTCGGAGGTGGGGCAGGGGTGTCGTTTGGAGGTCCCGGGGGCCCCGGAGGCTCTACGGGCGGCTACAAAGGGGTTGATAAAAAGTAAAGCCGGGTTCAAATTGTAATCAGGGGTAGATGTCTTGCTCTAGTTTGCTGATCGTCGCCCGCGCTTGTGGTATGAAGACTTTTTCATGTGGCACATTCATTCGCTTGACTCATATCATATCAAAACGACGACAAGGGTATAGCTACTTGATAATGATTTAGATCGTCTATGGCTTCTCCGGTGTTAGTATCACACGGACTAGGGTAATATAAAAGGATGCAGACTTACGGCTTGTATAACATTAGAAATTGTTGAGGCAGACAACTAGGTACCTAGTTCGACGATACATGATGTTGAATCAAGGGCATTATCTGCATTATTTTCTTTTTCTTTTCTCTAGTTTCAACCTGTGTAATCTAGAACAAACAGTCTTCCCATATCCCGCCCATGCTTTTTAGATCCATTACCATTCTAACCTTGCAGAAGCCCTTGCCTAAGAAACCATTATTATCATGCACTTCCGTAGCCATACCTATACCCGCTCGATATCCCGGATATTCATCAACGCAAACATCGCCATCAAGGCCACCCGACGCCCAAATCACCAAGGATACGCCTCCTTAACGGCCTTCTTAGCCGCCTCCCCGAAATCAAACTCTTGCCCCCCAGTCAGCATCTTGGCCTTCGGATCCGTATCATTCTCGAGTATAATCTTGCGCGTCATGAACCCCCTACTAACCACATCCCCGACCTTCTCCACAGCCTCCTTCTCATTCAGCTTAGGGAACTCCTTCACATTCCCGTCTTTATCCTTAAGTGTGCTTGTCGAGGCATCCCACGTCCACTCCCACTCGTAGCTCGGATCGTTCCAGGCCCACGGGTTCGCGATGTCCTTGCATTTGCGTGTGGCGCCTGTAGGCAGGAAGGGGATCACGTAGTTGATGTACGTGTTCTGGACGAAATCGGCGACGAAGAAGAGCGCGGAAGGCGTCTGCTCCATGTCTGGCTTGATGAAGTCCGGGGTGGGGGGTTGCGCGTACTTGAACTTCTCGTGCAGGAAGAGGGCGCGGAGGAGCGCGGCGTGGTTCGCGGCTTGCTTGAAGGCTTCGGCGGGGGTTGGATGCTGGATCTTGTCGCCTGGCATTTTGAATATTTGATAGATGATAGCTATTAATCTCCAATGGGTAATTGGGAATTTAGGTTTAGTTCCTTTTTAGGTCTGTTGGTGTTTTGATTTGTCTCCTCTTGCTGGATTGTGATATTTATTGATTGCAAAATCTTTAGAGCTTTGGACTACGCTATTGTTCAATTTGTCCTCCCTAAGTTTCAACTGGAGCTCTGTTTTACCCCGCCATCAATCAAGCGGTGTGGGGTGGTTTGTTCTGGGGGCAGCTGTGGAACATGACGTCTACCGGTTGCCCCCGCACAAACGAGGACATTACCGGTCATGTGATACCCATTTTCTTCACCACGACACTTAGCAACGTCTTTTTAAGGATAACATCTGTGTTATGGATATGTTTGCTATATGCTTAATAGCTTTAGCATCCACAATCAATCTTAATCAGAATGAGGGCACTCGGTGGTCTAAGCTATTGTGTTCAATTTATCTAGGCTGAAATGAGCTCGTTGGAATGTTAAGTGGACAATCGAAAATACAAATTTCTCAATTATGAATGGATATAAAATGTCCTGATATATTAGCTATGGCTTGATGTGAAATTAGTTCTCATGCTGTGATGAATGCACGCCTCTAGAAAATGAGATGAGCTTCGGGGGGTAAGCGGGGTATTGGTATATAATTGGTTGTTTTGCGTGCGCCGCTTTGGCGTTTCAAATTGAAATGAAGTATGTCATAGGTTACAGCTGGGAGATTCATCATGCTTTTGTCGGATACCCGCACATCGGATAGGTGCTAGTTGGAGAAGACACCTCCCGAGACCTTTGGAGGAGGCGCCCCCTTAATCTAGCCGTTCTGGAACAATTTTACTACTCCTCAAGCCACGCACCTTCAGCGAAATTGGGGTTCTAACTCACTTTTTACGCGGTCGATCGGCATCGAACAGGGTCAATATTCGGCAGATGCGTTGACGAGGTTAACTACCTGCGGGGTAGCACCAGATTCTATGATGCTCTTGGCTCGGCGACCCATCGAAGATGTATATAAAAATTCAAAATTAGGACGGCTTACAAGCCACAGAGATTCGTGACACTTCAATGTCTTAGTCGATAATTAGGTACCTGCTAAATACCTACTTACCTATATACGCCATGTCTTTCTCCGAGGAAGCTCAGTCGGACGTACCCCTCCTTTCCGAGAAACATTCGGGCATTCCCGGATTTCTTCTAGAGAAAGCGAGAAAAGCAAAAGCTGGCGTTTTTGAGACGAGAACCAAACCAAAGGCTTCGAGAAACAGGTTGCCTGTTATTCCCCACGGTATCGACGAGCAGGCGTTTTCTGATGCTCTAGGTGAGCTCGGGAGGCAATTGGGACAAGAAAATGTCGAACGGAATGATAAGCCCCTGAGGGATGGATGGTGAGTCTTTTATATTATATTTGAGGTGTAATTAAGCCTCTTGGCCAATTTTAACATAGGTTAATGGCTATAGGTATATGGAACGTGAGTTTTATGTCGGCTACAGTAGAAGAAAGCGTCGTTAAAAAATGCAGATCCAAATACACATGACCTGATGGCGGTCGTTGATGATGAAGAGCTCGTCCCGTCAGCCATAGTGTACCCCGGAAGCACCGAAGAGGTCCAACAAATCGTTTTATGGGCTAATAAGCATAAGATACCTATTAACCCTATCTCAATGGGTCGAAATTGTATGTGTACCACAATAATCTTAGCCAGCGAGGAACCTAGGGGTTAACGGAATTAGTGGGATATGGAGGTGCGGCACCTAGAGTACGGGGAGCTGTTCTCGTTGATCTCGGCAAGCGTATGAACAAGATCCTGGAAATAAGCCCCGAAGATTATACGTGTCTTCTCGAGCCTGGAGTATCATTCTTCGCTCTATATGAAGCCGTCAAGGAGAAAGGGTATGATCACCTCTGGGTCGATGTTCCAGATGTTGGCGGCGGCTCAGTCATAGGGAACACGGTAGACCGAGGTGTTGGATATACACCGTACGGCGATCATTGGGCTTGCCACGCGGGCTTGGAAGTCGTGCTTCCAACAGGAGAGGTCATCCGAACGGGAATGGGAGCGCTGCCGGGGAACAATACCTGGCAGACGTTTCCTTACGGATTTGGTCCATATTCTGAGTTCGTTACCCTCATTCAGCATATGCCTTAAGCGAATCGGTGCTAATTATTCCCCATCATAGCGGAATATTCTCCCAGTCAAATTTCGGTATCGTCACCAAGATGGGGATGACTCTGATGCCAAATCCAGGAGGATATGAGAGTTTTGTAAGATCTAGATGCGAATCAGCACCAATTCAGGAGATACTTACCATAAGCCTAATAGTGTTACACCTTCCAAAAGGAAGAGGATCTTCGTCAACTGGTACACATCACCAGCATCACTTTTGACAACATCACGCTAAAGAAACCGTAAACAGATTGAAATCATTCGTCCACTCCGAATCGGCAACATCCTCGAAAACGTCGCGCAACTCCGCCATGTCACGCAGTCCATTGCAGTGCGCGGCCGTCCGCGAACCGACTTCTACTCCGGAGAGGGCACGATCCCAAGCGACGTAGTGCACAAGGTCGCCGCGACCCTGCCCCTCGGCGACCACACCTGGGTCTACTACGGAATGTCCTACGGGCCGCCGCACATCCGGCAGTACAAACTCGCCATCGTCGACGCCGAGTTCAAGAAGGTCCCGGGAGCGCGCCGCATCGACCCGGCCTCGATGCCGCCCGACGAGTACTTCTGGGCGCGCGACCGTGTCGCGGCTGGGATTCCGGAGTTACAGGAGCTCAGCTGGGTCAATTGGATGCCGAATGGCGCGCACATCGCGTTTTCGCCCGTGAGCCCGATCCGCGGCTCCGACGCGACGAGGTTGTTTGATTTGGCGAAAAGGCGACATGAGGAGTTTGGCGTGGACTTGTTTCCGGCGTTTTGCGTTGGCCTGCGCGAGATGCATCTCATTGTTGAGTTAGTGTATGATCGCGCGGATCCGAAGCGCAGGAAGGATGTGCTGGATTGCTTGCGCCATTTAGTTGACGATGCGGCGGCGTTGGGGTACGGCGAGTACAGGACGCATCTGGTGCTCATGGATCAGGTGGCTGGGACGTACAATTGGAATGACGGCGCGCTGATGAAGTTTCATGAGAAGTTGAAGGATGCGCTGGATCCGAATGGCATCATGGCGCCCGGACGGTGCGGCATTTGGCCGAAGAAGTATCGGAACCGCGGGTGGGAGATGACTAAGGATAGTGGTGAGAATACTCAAGGCGATGGTGTTGCGCCGTCTTAGACACTCTTCTCAATAGCGCATCTTTTATTCGCATCCATTGTTCAACCTGAATCTTACCCACCATTGCGATCCATCGTAGGCGCTAAGAAATGGTCTTAACTTGGTTTGGAATGACAGCTACTCCTATGCATTGGCTGTGGGTTTGTCGTCGAGATAAGCACCCCAGGATCCGAGCGTGCATGAACACCTTATGATCAGTGATGCTCACATGCCGAAGCCATGCGAAGCACAATTGAACCATATCCAATCGTGAAAATGGCATCCTGGTCGCCAGTGGGACCCCGGGGAGGCCGCGGCCAACATAGGTCCTTTTACGATCAAAATTTGGTACGGAGGTAAATTTTCACCAACACGCTTCTGCACGAATTCGTTTCTTCCAAGGTTATTAGCGCACTCAGAAAAGTCGTTATGACCTAGGCGGCTGCTCGAGCGGGGGCTGACCACCGATCGGGACAAAGCGTTTGGTCGGATCGCCGTATGACAGCTGAAGATCGCACGATGGATGTCGAGCTAGAACAACTTTCGAGTGAAGCTAAATGGTAAAACAGCATTGCCAGATGCTGATCCGAGACATAGATTAATAATCTATGACCGGAATCGCATCTTCATGGGCTGAAATAAAGGTAATGAGATGAATTTACGTCGTACCTTGTGGTTTTCTGTACAATGTGACGTGTGTGACTTCAAAATATATCGTGGGAACCACACAGGGCTTGCGGAACTTCTCCGGTCTATGGAGATATGTATGCAGGTGGAAGGACGCCTTGCTGCTAACAGATTGGCCCTTGTTTCTGCACTTCGTCGGAGGACGAATAGAAAGTCACTTTCGGTAAGTCGATCGTCGTGCTAAGTTGTACCAGATAAAGTAACACGTAGCAAGAACCTATAACCGGAGACGATGTCACCGTAATGGAACCAGCCGATCAGGGATCCATTCCGGCGGCTTGGAAAGGTCTTCGGATTCGCATTTTGATTCGTACGGTTCTCGACTATCATCTGCACTACTTGCGGAAAATCCAGAAATATTAGATACTATGCAGTATTTTTCAGGAAATGTGTGTGCGCTTATTGGTAACCAGTCTAAGACAGCTGAGGGACGGCGCAGGAGAAGGCAGAAGGGCGTCTCTAAACGGAAAGTGGCTTGGGATAAGCAGCTAACAATATGCACGATGAGTATAGGCGCCTCCTCATTGCGACATTTCCGTGAATCCCGTGGTCCCCGCGCCGCTACTGGAATGTCAAACCGTGGAAACGGGTTCGTTTCGCAAATCCCTCTTGATGAAAATCCAGGTAGCACCGTACATTCCTTTGTCAATCATACCTTTTTTCATAACTATAATACATCACTTATAGATAGCCAAGTCCCCAAGAGCCTCATTTCTACCTTGGCAACTCGATGTTACGCCTAATTTGAGGACCAGTGCGATGTCTTTCACGATGTCTATTACGATGCACATATGGTTCTACCCCGTGCTGGTAGCGGTGGCTCTCTATTTCTGGAGATCAGGATACACAATTTTTGGTCGTAGGGTATGTTGCACATGCTAGAAAGAAGACGCCCAATCTAACATCGCGCAGACGAGAATACCACTTGCGAAAGGAGGAGAAGCATGCGGTCCCGAATCACTCCCACAAGCAAACAGATGGCGCTTGGGGATAGATTTATTGGTCATGACTTTGAAGGCATCAGATGAGCTGCGCTTGCTGGAATTCTTCTTGGACAACTTCCGCCAACTGGGCTATACCTTCCGACAGGCAATTGGAACGAACACCTCTATTCTTACCATCGAACCGGCTAACATAGAGGTCATGCTATCATCCAATTTCAAAGGTATGTCGAGTTGAATAATCGAGAACTGCGACGTTAATCGGGTTCAGACTACGGTTTGGGTTTTCGACGTACCATCTTCCACCCGTTATTGGGTGAAGGAATCTTCCTCCAGGAAGGCGATGCCTGGAAGCATTCGAGGGATATTTTGCGCCCTCATTTCTATCACCGCCATTATGAAGACATGGACATCTACAGACCCCACGTCGAGAATCTGCTCGAGGCGATTGCAAACGATGGTACCGACGTAGTGGACCTAGAACCACTATTCTTTCGCTTAACGCTCGACGTAACTACGGAATTCCTGTTTGGCGAGTCTGTGTGGAGTCAGCGACCAACTTCCAGCATCGTCGGCCATGATTTTGAGGGGGCATTCGACTTGGCGCAAACGATCTCGGCTAAGCGGCTCAGATTCCAGAAATTGTACTGGATGGTAGGCGGCAAACAGTTACGAAAAGCCTCTAGTATTATTCACGAGTTTGCGGACACCATTATCAAAAAGACGCTCGCGGGAAATGCCGACGACGCGCCTACTTCGAAGAAACCTCCATTCCTGAAGACTGTCGCGGAGGAATTTCCCGACCGCGACGTATTGCGAGGCCAGGCGATCAACATCCTAACCGCGGGCAGGGACTCCACCGCGACGTTCCTATCGTGGACCTTGTAAGCGATCCCAAAACCCTTCTCAAAACTTACGAGGTCAAAATATCCTTACATGGCAATAGTTTCCACCTAGTAAGACACCCAGCGACCATGGAGAAACTCCGCGCAGAAATCGCCGAGGTCGACGAGACTATCGCGCCGCTAACGCGGACGGATCTACTGCGGATGACACACCTCCAGAATATTATGAAAGAAGGTAAGCCCCCTTTTACCATCCCCACCCCTACCCTCATGATCACCGTTCCCGCCAATAGTTCACCCGCTTGTCTAACGCGATACTCGATAGTCCTTCGTCTCCACCCCCCAGTCCCGCTGATCTCGCGCACGGCACTGCGCGACACCGTGCTTCCTACGGGCGGCGGCCCCGATGGCACAGCGCCCATCGTGGTCCCGAAGGGCATGAGCGTGCTGTACAGCGCGTACTGCATACACCGACGCCCCGACCTATACGGCATGGACGCGGAGATGTTCCGGCCGGAGCGGTGGAGCGAGGAGCCCCTGTGCTCACGCGACGCGACACACCGCGGTTGGATGTTCTTGCCTTTCGGAGCCGGACCAAGGACTTGTTTAGGAAGTATGTTGTTTCTGTCTGAAATTTGTGGGTTTGATGTGCTGACGTTTGATACTAGTGGACTTCTCTTTGACTGAGAGTGCGTACGCGATTGTGAGGATTCTGCAGCGCTTCCCGTCTATTCGATTGCCGGCTGGTGAGAAGGTGCAGGTGACTGGGCAAGAGAAACAGACAATTACGATATCTCTTAGGCCGGCGGAGGGATGCAGAGTTGATTTGGGCAAGGAGTAAGCGAAGTTTATGGGACACGTTTTTCAATATTCTTAAGGGGGCTATATTGTTATGGGATGTTATATGAGTCATGAACTGACGGCTAGCTTGTGTTTTGTTCATTGTCGTTCTGGGAGGTATGGCTGGTTAAAAGGAAACTAGAAGGTAGGGTAAGGTATGATGGTAAACGATTATTAATGCCATCTCGATTCACTACAACAGACTCCTGGGTTGTGTGGTATGCATCAATTTAGAGAAGAAGTATTCGTTGGTTGTGTTGAGGTTTGGTAGCATCTCATATAAGATAAAAATAAGTCTCCATCAGCTGTCCTCCAAGACAATTTGCCTTACAGTGATCTGAAGCTCTCACCGATATATAAACTATTTCTTGGGCATGTCCATTGTCATCAGGTATCTACCAAACTTATCGAGGCCACGCCTCCTAATAACTGAAGACTGTAAGCCATAGTAGTGGAGCTGTCGGAGATCAACTGAACCTCTGCAGTTGTAGACTCTCCCTTCCTGCTCTTCGATATTTCTTTTCGTATATACTCGCCAATTTCATAACTGCTTTCCACATCCGGTTTCCTTATCATTTTGAGGATTTCTTCCATTTCCATGCTATTTTGGGGGTCCTTGTTTGACCAGATAATCCCCAGAACCTGGTTGCGTGACTGGCGCACACAAGCGACTAAGAATCTCCAACCTCTAGGGACGAGACAGAACTCAAAACAGGATACAAAGCATTCGTATGCAGCAGCTTCTATGGTTTTATCAGAGATTCTGTACATATCCTTGGAGGCTAGAGGATATGAGGTGACTTCATGAATCTTTTGCCCTGGTGGGAGCGAAAATTCACGTTTCATGCCTGCGATGCTCTTTCTGAAGTATAAATAGTCCATCTGACTCTCAGAGATATCCCTTTTGATATACACTGTTATAGGTGGATGTTTCTCGGACGAGCGGCTCCGGGGACGAGTAAAAATTTGGAATGTGCGATGTCGCAAGTATTGCGAACTATGACATGCATCTAAGAGGTAGATGACAATCTCATTCCTGTCCTGTGGCGACATCATGCAGGAAAGTCCTAAAGTTAGAAAGAAGTCGCCTTCTTTACTAGTCCCCGGATCAACTTGTATTTTCAATCCCTTGTTGGTCATGGAGAACTCCTTGATATCGACCTCAGTCGGGGGAATATTCTCGAGGGTACCACACCTCGAAAATTCAGAAGGCGACCGAGCAAGTACGCCGCGAATTCCAAGCCAATGCTGGTCGGGAAGTATTGGTTGTCTGTTTCCAAATGCGTCTTCCGATTGGACCGTCCAAGCCAGTAATGATAAGTCTTCTGTAGTTTTTAAAATCTCCTCTTGTAGGCGTGTGAACGCTTTGCGACCTTCCCCATAGATCATAGGCATATTGACATCGAATATTCCCAGGAGGCAATATGCAATATCCTGATATCCGTTAGAAGACTCCTTCTAATGGTGCTGGAACGTGTATCTGTTCCCGATATCTTTATATAGTTAGATTGCTCACCTCTATTCTCTTTGTCTCTCGCTTTGACGCCCATGACATTCGCCTACCCACCGGAACATCTGATAGAGGTTTTCTTTTGACAAGAACTGCCGAGTCAATACCAGTAATAATAGATATCTCTTGCTTGTAGAACTCCTTTGATCCAACTAGATTCCAATCTTGATCGTAGAAATTGACTATGTCGGGCGCGATTAGCTCCTGCAGCGTCCATCCTCTACTAAACCATCGACAGCGTGAAAGTTCCTCTTTGATTGAGGCTTTTTCCTTGTAAAAGTCTTGAACATTTCGAACCGACAAGTCAGAGAGGTAGGCATAACAGATGTATGATCCCTTATACAATTGGAACATTGAGTTGATAGCCTCGGATAGAGCCTCACTACTTGATTTGTCGATACAACATGTGTCTACCCAAGCGTATGGGATCCCTTTCTCTTGTGCCATTCGACAGATTGCGGCAATTTTTCCGAATCCCTTTTTCATTCTTGCCGTAGTTAGGTGAGATCTCATCTCTTGGAAGTCCACCTCATCTTCATCCTCCTCCCATGTATGTGAAAGGATGGCGTACCGTATATCATCCGGGTGATGAACTCTATTCAGCTCTAGAGTTTTGGTGTTTATAAACCACATGTTGGACCAGTCTTTTTATATGTCCCGGTGCGACCTAGTATGTTCGAAGTTGAGTACCTAGTAGAGTTTGATGTAGAGTTACTCTTTCTCTTTGAGTAGGTAGGCCGGTAACTTAAATATGGTGAATCGAATCGGGTTTTGGCTTTATCGTTGTTTAAACTTGTTCATGTAAACGAGGCTGTAATCGGCTACCGAAGTCGGCAATTTTGAGTATTTAGTAAAATGTTTGCTGACTAAGTGTGTCTAGGATGATCACCACGAAACCCTCTTCCGAGCTGAACCCGCTTCAGCTGCTGACGCTTACACTTCCCAACTAGGCACATATTGGATCAAATCCGGAAGGCTTATTCAAGGGAGGTATCTGTTCGAGTAATAAACTCCAGTCATACCTTTCTTGTTCAACCAAGTAAGTAGTTCTGCTGCTAATAAAATAATTAGAGAATGCATTCAGGATGACGTATGTAGATAGTTCTATCGAAGGTAAAGAGTGTGTATTGTTCAAGATGTTTGGTGGGAGACCATGTACAATATAGAACAAGTTACCTAGATATTGGCGACCAATGCCAAGAATCTGTACCTGATGGGTACCTAGTACCTAGGCTTTAATAACCCAAAAATACGAGTCATTATATCTATATAGAGGGTTGTATGGTTATGTTGGACCTGTTTGACTTCCCCTACATAAATCGGATAAAAATAACAAACATTTGCACAGTTGCTTCTCGTCCGACAAACCGACGTCTGTCCATTCCCAGCCCCACCCCCGCTCCGACCGCCACTTGCGTAAGCGCCGATGAGGGGTCCGTCCCGCCGTCTTATGGTGGGACATGACGAGCAAAACCGTTTTCATCTCTGTCCTTCAACATAGGTACTTACCTCTATTGTATAACACCCTCGTCATCACAAGGATGTCTTTAAATGCTTATGTGCGTACTTTAAGCATGTTCCCAATCCAGTGATATAGACCCATGGAACCAATTCCCCAAGGACCTATCGCTCCCACTACACAAATGGTGAAAAAGCAGATTCCAACCACCTTCTTCAGGCATTAGACAAGGGTACAAATTGAGTAATAGCATGGATAGATATACGCTTACCTGCACAGTCTCCACAGAGACATCAAATGATTTTGTAAAATCCCAGTATGTGAGTACGCACAACCCTACAGTGAAAAGATACAGGCTCCCATTAAGCAACATTTTAGGTATCTGCCAAAGAAACGCCTGCGACAACTTTAGTCTTACTCTTGGAGGACCATTATTGCTCCCGGAAGGTGGTTGCACGGGTTCCCCTAATAATTCATGTATCATCTCGCATCCTTGCGGGTAAAAGTCGATTCGGTATATGCTTGTGATTTGCTGAGAGGCCGTAGCGATGGACGACACTGATAGGAGGATAGCGCCATACCAGATCGCCTTCACAATCTGGATACAAACTGAATTGCTCCTGTCTTCGTTGAAGGTAGCCCAGCTGAAGGCACTGGCCATAATGGTACTAACTATAGAACTCTATGCTCATTCAGGAACGCTGTTAGTGGTATATATCAACCATCTTAGACATGGAAATTTATGGGATGCTCACGGTGATTATCATTACTTTCAAGTGGCTTCGCAAACTCTTCACCCACTTTTCTGTAATGCGCTTCCTCTTTACGGGATCTAGTTCATTGAGCATCAGCTCTACAGGTTCTAAAGCCGTTCTCCAAGCAATGCCATTAGGGAACGGAAATTTCGAGCATCTTCTAGCTTGATCTCGTTTGGTATTTACTGCTGGCCGTGCTGGTTGTCTAACTGGCAGCAAAGGCTTTGTTCCGAAAAGTCTCGGGATAAAAGCTTTCAGCGTTTTAAAGATTCGAGTAGCCATCGGATAATATTTGCATGTATTAACACGTTGAAAAGAAATCTTTAAGGTAGGTAGGCTCGAAACCTGACACCCGTGTGATCTTCAACTAGCGATTATATACACGACCTTTCTTCACGCCTGCATCGAAGCCTAGCCTCTTATTCTACCCCCCACGCTGACTGTGTTACAGGAATGCTAATAAAAGTAGCGGGGTGCTTTTGGATACCCTGGTAGTCTTCACATTCGTGATTCCTTCTCGTCGTCGTGACAGATAGGTCAGCCTACCACTCGGGGAGTTTCCAGAAATGCATTGTGATAACCGACGCTGTGACGGCTTCAGTGATCTGAGATATGACAGCCATACACAACGACCGGGGCTCTGTCGCTGACAAGGTGAGAAATTTCCCGTCCAAATCAGGAAATCCAGCGCGACTATGTTCGACAAGGGTGCGCGTTGTCATAACCCTTATACGTTCAAGGGAAGGGTTAACTAATTAGATGAAAATATTGAATATTTATGTAGATACTGGTACCTAGGTAGGTTGAAGTGTCGCACGGCGTCTATCTGGAATTTACGTACCGACTGGTTCTATTCGGCAACACATGTACTACTTCTCGAGTAAACCGTACGAAATCACCAAGAACTTTTGCGTCGTTGCTGAATGAGTCGCGCGCATTCTAAAGGAAACAGCCGAAACGACGTCAATATTGCATATAATAAAGGTTGGAATAGATACCTATTCAGCAGCAAAGGGCAAGATACATCAGCTCTTAAGCATTATGATCCTATTTGAGGAGCAGATAAGAGAAAAAGCTGAGAGCAATGTGACAATATCTACGCCAAGGTACGACACACGATTTTGCGAGATTCATATGGAATTCAAAAAAGAAGTTTTATTAATTTTCAAACCGCTCAAGTAAGCAAAACTATTAAATCTGACCCCATTCAACTCTGGACAGTAGGTTCAGCAACAGTATACACTACCTATTTAATAGGGCAGATATGGCTGCGGATATCCTGAACCATGTCCAGCTTCCCCTTCACATCTCCAAGACTGTCGTACTCAGAAGAGGACATACTTCGCCGAGAGTCAGCCGCCTTCTTGAACCCGGCACGGCCCAGGCCAGCACCCATGAGGTAGCTAAAGACAGCCATGAAGGCATTTTCGGGATTCTTGACGATATCGTAAACAGCTAGTCCCGCATCACCGGTGGAGCCGATAAGCCGGAGCAAGGAGCGCGCCGTTGTCATTCCCGCGGCACCAGCGGCCTCACCTACAAATGGGATCCAGAAGAGCAAGCCGGTGATGAAGTTGAGGATGAACTCCTCTCGCTGTTTCTTCTCGATCTCGCCCGCCTGTTCGACAATCTTCTCCATGCTTGATACTGCCTCTTCTGTCGTGTAGCCCGGCAACGATGTCGCGTCTACTAGGTCTGACAGCTCCATCAAGTCGTCCCAGTCCCCGTAAGTTCGCACAATCTTGAACCGGTCTAGCATGTCGGTCGCCTTAGGGAAGGAGTCGCCGATGATATCTTTCGGGTTGTACACTGTTACCTTGTCGGGGACTGGGTAGTTGTAGAAGAAGTTGTTTTGCTTGTCCATACACTCCTTGATATCTTCACCCGCATATTGGCACCCGTTGTTAACTCGCATAAGTCGCCTGTCGAACTTGATCCACGATTCATCAATGCCGTACTCATCTCCAATGTCTTTCCAAAAACCGTCCTTGTCCTTGAGTGTAAACGTGGCATTCGGGATTGGGGTTTGGTCACCGTCCGCGATATCTCGTTGGAATTCCATCCGCGGGCAATCTATATCAATCGTACCCCTGCCATCCTTGCAATCGCTACCTTTAACGCAAGTCTCAGCACAAGTAGCATAACGACAGCTGCTACAGCAAGTAATGTCCTTGGTCTCTGTACATGTGAAGTACTTGTCCACCTTGTCGCTGGCCATAAAGTGGTTGACTTGAAGGGGAACCTGGTCGGCGACGTACTGCTCGTAAATCGAGAATTTTTCGTCATAGCCGTCGTCAATAAGCTTCTTGTACTTGTTCAGAGCTGTGTCTAAGGTGGCGACTTGTACGTCTAGGAGGTACTGCTCAATACAGTGGGCAGGCATCGAGTCTTTCCTATCGTTGAGTTGATCAAGCGTTGTGTATGAGCCCTGGCACGGAGGGAAATAGTCCTCGTTGATTACATATTCATAATCATCGCCGTATAGATCGCCACCGCTTCCACTGGACGTTGTTAATAGGGAAAGAAACCGGATGCGCGCAAACATGATGACAATACTTACTCTGCAAAATACTGCAAGTCCACAGCCCAGTCGGTGGTGCCCGCAAAGTTGTACGAATCATAGAATGAGGACCGTGTCTTCTTCATGTCATCATCCATATAGGCCACCCACTCAGTGTCGTTGTACACCAAAAAGTTCGAGCCTTCCTTCTTCCATTGCTTGTTGACCTTGCCATTCTGGATGATCTCTTCAATTTCGGCATTGGAGATGTAGCCCCCTGTGTTAGTACAGCGCCCTTTGGCAGCATTGGAAACACGAGCTGATCCCGTAAATTGGCATCCCTCGGAGTAGCAACCTGCCTTGGCCATCTTAAACGACCGACCGTAACTGGATACACCTACGACCACCTTGTTCGACGCAGCGCCAGCTTTAGTGATCATTGAGAGGGCGTCTTTAGTCTCTGTCTCGTTGACATGAGACCTTAGACAGTTGCCGCTCTGGCAACCAGGAGAAGTCCACTTGTTGCCATAATCCCACTGGCCATGAAGATCGTATGTCATGTAGACGATGTAATCAAGGTCTTTGGCCATATTCTTGATAGGGTACGCTCTGAGGTACCAATAGGATGCCGGCGCCGCGAAGGACACTGATTTGGAAGAGCCTACGGTTTTCTTGAGACCCGACAGGAATTCATAATAGTTCTTACCATTGACAGGATCGTCACTTGGGATGTCGGGAATATCAGGGGCCTGTGCGTTTACTCATTAGTGTCTCATGGTAGAAAAGGGGGCGGGGTATGTGGGTCACTCACTCCAGGATACTCCCAGTCAAGGTCGATGCCATCGAGTTTGTGCTCATCCACAAACGCGAGGAGATTCTTCTTGAACTTGTCGCGGTTGGCTGGCTGGACGGCGGTACGAAGGATGTTGAAAGTCCCGGGCTTTGTGCTGAAATCCCACCCGCCAAACGAGATGATTTTCTTGACATCTTTCATTTTCTTGAAGAGCTCAAACTGCTCCTTGACCTTACTGATATCAACTGCGAAGTCATTCTGCGTGATAGTAGCAAAGGCAAAGTGGATGTGAGTGTATTCATCCGTGTCAATTTGGTCGACATCAATCGTCAAACACTTGCGCTCGTGGTTCCAAGCTTCAAAGTACGCAACCTTGATCTTCTTAGCAGGTGCTGATCCTTTGATGATATCTCTGCCACAGCTGCTAACACCTGATTCATATGGTCAGCTCGATACCTTTTATTATATCACGGCTTTTGATGATGATATGCTGGAAACTGTGCGACTTACATCCGTTCTTTGCGCCCGATGTTCCAGGAGCACCAGTCTCGGACTTCTTTTCAACACAGAAGTCATCCGTCGTACCGCACTGGCCCCAGATATTGCAGCAAACATTTAGTGGACACGGATTCAGCTTGCTCAAGTCTGTTCCTGTCGAAGGTCGTTGTGTGTCATTCACCTTTACGCTTCCAGGTTAGCATGGCTCGTGCGATAGTTGCGATATGTGGTGAGAAGAGCGGCGTTTTCTTACCGTTGGTCCGCAAACAGCGTTCTGTTGAGAATCCTCGTTAGTTAAGATGCTTAATAGAAGCGAGTAGGTGGATATGATAATACTCACAGGAACGGTCGCTGGCATAGGCGGGTTTCCCTTGCTCACACACATCTTAAAGTCGGGCAATAGCTTCTTACAGCCATTCCAACCCCAAGTCTTCTTGTTAAACTCTTCCAAATCCTTCACGGTCAGGTCGCGGGCTGCGGCGATCTTAGAGCAGTCATCCTTCTTTACCGTCTTATAGGACGCGCAGTTGCCGTTGGCATCTGGCTTAGGCTTCAAGTCCGGCATCTTACCAGCCGTGCAGCAGACCTTTTGGCCCTCAGCTAGAGTTGAGCATAGGTTAGCTTTGGTGTTGGCCTTATTGAAGTCTGCCGCACTGATACCACACTTGGAGGCTAGTGAGCCGCAACTATCGCCGGAGACTACGCTTCTAGTCTTGCACGTGCCGTCTGAGTTGCCCGGGGGTAGGGTGCTAGGTAGAGTGCCACTACTGCAACAGACGATCTCATCGAGGACGAGGGTCTTGCAAAGGTTCTTGCGATTGTACTTCTCCAAGTCGGCTTGGCTGATCCCGCACCTTTTAGCTACGGCATAACATCCATCGTTAGATTGGACTTTGGTTGTTTTGCAGTCAGCCCTCTTGGTAAAGAGAGACCTTGCCCCAAGGCTTGCTGGTGTAGTGCCAGATGATGTCGTCGCATTGGTACTATTTGATGAGGCCTCAACAGGGGAGGGAACACGTAGAGTTACTGGCATCCAAGGTTCTCCTGCATTCGGTTGGGTAACACATTTTCCGTCGGCCCATGTCTTGACAGCCTGTTGGACGAATTGGAGATTTGAGGCACTAGCAGCAACAATGCCGATGCTATAGTCTGCGCCGCGCCCATTGGCACCGCAGAGCTGGATAACAGTGGTCTTGGATACGACTTTCTCCTCTGCATATTTCAGCAGATTGTTGAGAACATCCGAGCTATGTTGCTAGGTTAGTGATTCGGCCTCTAAGCAATCAAGTGGGTGAACTTTCTTAGTACGTACGCTAGCCCATGTTGATTAATCTCTGCTCCGGCAAAGACTCCGATAGCTGCTGACTGGGAATAGGCAAATTCAATTGCATCGTCGTCGCAGGAAGGTGTCTGTAATGCGAGATGGCTGGAAATCTGATGCCCAGCAGCTAGGAGGTGATTGACAGAGAATTCAGCAGCATTGCTACCGACTTGTGGCTCGTGCATGTAGACAGAGGTCTCCTCCAGAACACGATTAGACGTTGAACAGAGGGATGCCGTGTTCTCATCCGCAACGAATGCAGCTTTTACCCCCGAGTCATAGTCGGCCGTGCAAGCCCTGATACCCGTTGGTGTTGTTTGATCTTCTGCTGTGGTCTTGACGACCATGTTGAACAACATAGTTTCGTTACATGACGCCAAGTCTTCAGCGTCTGGAAATAAGAACCATTCGTCACTGGAGCTGCTGTCTTTGGTCGAACTGCATGATACAGGACACTTTTTGGGTGTCTCGTGTGATGCTCGCTGGACCGTCGCGAGCCACGAGTCAAGTTCCGCAGCATCGTCGTCTCGGCTAGCGATGTCGACATTGGAATTGAACGCGAAGACCTCGGAAGCCAATATGGCCCAAGGAACAAGTAAAGAAGTCCTCATAATCGCATGACACTTCAAAGAAAGCTGGCGGAGGGGACGGAAATCTCTGGCATTCTGGCACTCTGGCACAAGAGGAGCAGATATAAAGCGGATGAAAAAGCTAGAAGCGGCGGAGCACAGCCGAGCTTGGCGTGAGCTAAATGGATGTTGAACTACGCGAATATCGGACGGCAGAGCTCACTCGTTCGAACGATTCAAGACATCGACAATAAGATCGGTGAGAATTGCCTTGGCATAGACAGGGGTTGATGCTATTATACTAGCATAATCCGGACTGTTTCTACCTCTAGAGGCGCACATGTCTATGACTTTGTATATACAAGTACCTTTCATTTCCGATCTAATCAGCCCCATCAACAAGGGTTTGACAAATGGATCGTCGCGACTTGAAAAAAGTACGGCAAAAGAATGATGTTACCTAGTAGGATCTGATACTAACCCGTGGCTGAAAGATTCTTACAGACCCTCATTGGTCTGCCCTATCTATCACGGCTAATGTCGCATGCCCAGCTGAATGATCTCGAAGCCCCGATTCATTTACTGCATTTGGTTCCTGCATACCAAGACTTACACGCCGCAGGCTAAACCACTGCCAAGGAACAAAATTAGCATCAAGCTGACACGATGATTATAGTCAATACAGCCACCACCATAAGGGTCTATAGGACCGGGGATAGAGATTATACGGCGTACACTGGTTCATGTCTACTTCTAATAGAACATGATCGGATGCATCTGCTCTATGTTTTCGGGCCTGAAGGGCGGTCCTGGCATTGGAAGCATATTCATCAACCATTTGCCCTCCCCTATCTTATGGTTCATCTGAGACTCGACTTCTCTTTCGCCCCGTCCAGTCTTGCGCACTATCATTGCCTATCATGAAAGCTATTCTTTTCCTCCTTCTTTCCCATCTCTCGGTCGTCTTGGCCGGAGGGTATCAGGGATGTCTTGAGCGCATTCTCCTGTACAATGCGTACGAGATCGATGGTCTCAACCCTGAGGCCGACCAGAGGATCGGCTTCAAGTGTGTCTCTAAGCCCGACGAGAAGGCTAAAACTTGTGATAAGTGGGAAGCTTGCAAGCCAAAGAAGAACTCGGGCCGCACCCGATGCAACTTTGACGACCTCGTGTTTTTCTTGGGAAAAAGTCCCGGCCCAACCGGTTGGACTATCAACGGTCCCGATGGAAAGATGGACATTGAGGCTACGGCCACGAACTGCTACAAGAAATACACCTCGGGAGGGAAAAAGGCTAAAGTACCAAACTTCCCGCCTTGGGTAGCCATGAAAGACAAGTGGGAGTTTAACGACTATATCAAGTCTATCGGCGATACAGTCAATAACGCGTATAAGGATAAAGGAAATACCGGAAATAAGGGTCTCTGGGATAACTTTGACGCGGCTTTGGCTAAAGTCGCCGAATCGCGATCTGGAGATCACGGTCCTTATCTCGTCAAGGAAGCCAAGGCCAAGCTGGGAGGAAAGATGGAAATAAAGATACAGAACGTAGGAAGTGGGAAGAACCCTGCTACTGGTGAAACTTGGGAAACTGTGGATTGGAAAGGGACAGCCGAAGCAGCTAAGGCTAAGGGAGTACCTGATGTCGACAAAGAAATTCAGGGGTTTCTCAAGGACTTCTACGCGAAAACAAACAAGAGCGCGAGGGATCACCGTGTGGTGATGCAGTCATACAAGAGAGTGGATGATAGAAGCCAAAGTTGTCGTTGAGGTGGGTAATGCGGAAGTGTTCATGGATAGTAGTATATCTAGCATGGATCTTAACAAGTTGGAGGGTTCAGAGTATGAGAAAGAATAGGATAAGCAGAAAGGTTTTTGGATACAGAGCCATACAAGTATATCTAGACAGTGAAATAATATGTTTGCCTCAATGATATAGCTCTTAGTAGGAGATAGCTAAAGTGATTAACACTAGAGCAGCCATATTTGTTCTCGGTTCATTCTTCTTCAGCAGCTTCTTCATTTTGCCGAACCACATCCTCCAGCCATTTATCGAGCATCTGTTCCATCTCGAAGCTTCTCATCATGCGACCATCATCTGGGTCGAAGAACCACAGGTTTTCTTTGGCACAAGGCCACCAGTGCTCATAGGAAGCTTGATGCCACGCCTCCATCCCATCTTCACAGACTACATGAATTTCCTCCGTGTTTACCCATTTATGAAGCTGTTTGACTTCAAAGTGGTAGAACCAATCATCCGAGTTTTCGCGCTCGAACCTTAATCGCTTGATTGATAATGCGACAGATTCGAAAGCACTGAAGGTGGTTTTTCCGATTGAGACCATATCGATGTCCAAGTTAAGCCAGACGTAGCGCGACTCCTCACCCGCGGCGGCATTGATCTTAGTAGCGGTGACTTCAGAGAAGGCTTGCTTGTACAGGCCTAGATTACGCGCTTCTTGGCAGGTCTGGAGTATTGCTGGCACCGGGGTAGGCGAGACTAGCCTCTGAACTCTTAGCGGATTGTTTGGTACGACGCGAACCTCCACGATACGAGGTTCGACGGTCAGGGTCCAGATGAGCGCGCGAAGCTCGGCTGGGAGAAGCGGAAATGGATGAAATGTGGACATTGTTGTTAATTCCTAAGAGATCCTAGGAGCAGGGCTCGCCGTGGATGGACAGCTGAAGCAAGATAAGAAAGTTTTTCAGTGGCTATCAATAGCCGGCTAATTCATCGGAATGTCTAGTGCCAGTGTCGTAAAATCCGCCAATCCGTGTAATGTAAGAAAGGATATTGATGTCAATTCGACCAGGTCGAAAATTTTGTGCCGGTTGGAAGTTATTTGGTTGCCTTGGGGCGTATCTCTTGGCGGTTCTCGTGCCTGATCCTTTATCTTTCTAGCCCCTAGCTTGGGCGGTAGGCAGACCCAATTGAGGGGATAGGAATACGAAATAGTGCCGAATAGATCGCCACCCCAGAAACCATCCACGTGGGTATATACTGGATTTAGGTAGGTAGGTACCGCAAAGTATCGTCGCAGGAGGAATATGCTGACTCAGACTTAATTCAGGCTCTAGACTACCTTCGTGCAATGAATTGACGCCAATATAAGCTGGAATATGAGCTGCACTTGGCGCCAAGAGAGGAAAGTAAGAAGGAAGCCAACGAAGCAAGCATGTGAGAATGCCTATAGCTATAGTCATGATTTCTGCCGACGACTTCAGTAGCTGTTGGATTACCGTTCTTCTTCTCATCTTGCATCGTCCAGTTTTCCTACCTTCTTTACCAGCTTGCCCAGAAATCCGACTCACATCAACGCTACGATGAAGATCACATCGTTTTTTCTGCTCGTAGCGCTTCAACGCGCCTGCGGAACCCCTAACCCGACGCTTCAATGGGACCCAGAGACGGCTAAAGACTGCATTGAATGGTACAACAACAGCGACGGTGACACTTGCGAACATGTACGGAGCTTGTTTGGCATCACACCCGAAGAGTTCCATAAATGGAACCCCTCCGTTGGTCTCGACTGCAAGCCATGGAACTATCAATCATATTGCATCGTGACAATGACGAAGATCAACAGCACAACCACGACCACTTCATCATCTTCAACAAAGAGTGCCTCCACCAGCTCGGCGGTCACACCAGGACCATCTCCTACCTCCTGGACTGATATGGGATGTTATGTCGAGGATCCCAAGTTACCAATTCTTGAGGAGAACTTGAGCCCCAAGGGCGGCGATGCAAAATTGTCCATTTCCAAATGCGAGAACGCGTGTTATCTCAAGGCGTATACCTTCGCGGGTGTACAGGAGGGCAATCAATGCTGGTGTGGCAGCTACGTGGGTGGCGAGTGGGCAAGTAATCAGACTCTCTGCAACACCCCTTGCACCGGCGACAGCAAGGCGTTCTGCGGCGGCAAGGGGCTAGTCAGCGTTTTCAAGGCCGAGCAGAACGAGGGGTCTACCAACACTACCACCACTACTGGGGCCTCCAGTACAACGACGGCGACAAGATCTACCATTAGCGAGACTCAGTCATCCGGGGCAATGAGGAACCTGGCAATGTTTTGAAATATTTGAATTGCGCCATTGCATCTTTGCATTCATCCCTTCCATGTACATAGACTACCCTAATCAAATATAACACTTAGAAGTGGGAAATCGCAGGCTCATATGAAAAATCAAGCGATTGTAACTTCAGTTCGATTAGTTTCTCCCTCAAAGCAGCTCGGCTCTTTTACCCAAGATTCCGCATCGCCCTTATGTCCGTCAATCACCCGCCCATCCGCTAAGAGTCCAATTCGCCTAAAGGTATTATGACAATCGTCGAGTTGCTCTAGGAGCAAGCTGAACTCAATCTGAATCACTTCTCGGGCCTCGAGTACCAGGACGCATGTGCTGTCTTCGAGGATCTCAATCCTAGACAATCTACAACTGTAGAGCTTCTTATCTTTGAGGCGTCCGCATGTATCTATGCTATCAAGGAATACCCTCTTTGGATGCTCATCAAACGGGTATCTCCAGTTTCCAGGGCGCCTTTTCGAATGGGTACCGTCGTCTAGGAAGAACGACTTTTTCTTATGCTGAAGAACACACGTTTCGCTATTTTCTATTGTCGGATCTAGAGTAAGAGGAAACAACGGCGCGCTCAACTTCAAGAAGCCGTCACTGACTTTCCCATGAGTGTCCACCGTGCTTACAACACACGATGCCGACAGAACTTTGAAGTATGATTCAATCGCTTTGACACTTGGTTGCTTTTCATGTGATCTCCATAAGCCCGGATAGATAATCTGTCTACCTGATGAGGCCCATGACCAGCTAGGGGCTAGATATTCGTCCACCTGCATACGATCAGGCCCATACGGAATCCAAAGCAAGTCAATCTCCAGTGAGTCACTCCAGAGACCGGCCAGGTAAGTTGCCTCGGGTCTATGTTCACCCATGTGTTTTGTAAGTCCAGACAAGGCGGGCAGGTTGTCGGTTGAGAAGGTCAAGCTCAATGAACAATAGAACTCAATGATCTTACGCCACTTGTGGGGAAGGAGGTCATTGTCCGTTCCTAGACTGACCTGGTTGTACGGTAGATCTGGGCGCCGCTTCCGTTGCCCACACTCACAAAGCATGGACTCCCTACAATCCCACAGTAACTCATCTCGGCCGAATTGAAGAAAGCGAGGGGATAGTAATCGCTCTTGGAAGACCCAACCCCGCATCAGAAGAGGGAATACTGGCATAACTTCACCGTAATCACTAAGGAGATTCACATTTGAAATTGGGTGCTCGATTGCGGCCTTTGGCGTCTCCTTCCCTCTTATAGTGTCCGGTGCCATAGCGTAATGACATTGAACGCTGTATGGTATATCCGAAGTTTTTCTCCCATTTAGAGTTATCCCTTCCTGTTTTGTATGCCGAAGGCCAAGTCCATCCGTACTTGATTCAGACGCTGTCGCAGCAATGGTGACATAGCTGTTTTTGTAAATGTCAGCCATTCGTGACGATTCTATCGCCCAATCCATCGCATTGTCTTGGATTATGCAAAGAGAATCAATCCAGATGTACTGGATTCCTAGCTTCCGTGTGAATAAGATTGCGTCTTGGAACGTAGCTGGGATAGTAGACCAAGGAATGTCTTCTGAGAAACTTGCTATGGTCTTCGAAGTTGTCATGAGGGGACGAGTCTGTCCCCAGCAGTGGCTTAGACATACGTATCGAGCACATTTCGGACTGCCGTTCATAACTCGGATTGTGGATCCATCAAGTCCAGTGTTGACGACTCGAGTTGGCAAGGGCATCGAAATATTACCGCTACACTGGTGTTGAGCGACACATCCCTGGATCCATGCCAATGTTGTATTGAAGCTCCCCTCTCCATTATAATCTAGAATCGTTATGTTCCTGCGAGTGGGTAAGATACCCCAAGGACATGTCGTTCCTGTAATCATCAGCTCTCATCAGAGACGACCGTTGAGCGACGGTGTTGGGGCCCTATAAATTTCGAATCGCTTCTTACCCCAGGAACACCAAAAGGACACAATGATTCCATGACCAAATGAGAAAACCTCGAAATTGTCTTTTTCGTCGGGTGAAAAAGCAGGAAAGAACGCGGAATCAATGCCAAGCGGTGTGATCGGTGATAATATTGCAACAATACCCTCATAGACGAGCCGACAGAACTCACAGGTAGTCTTTCTCAGTTGGGCATAAGTATAGCCGCGACCCCGGGTATCGGACTTCAACTGGCATCGTTCACAAAGAGGCATTCTGGAGATTGCTAAACGGTTCTATATCTTTGGCGCTCTACCTATTTCTCATTTCAAAGGTCGGACCCTTGCAAAATGGAGTGCAGAATTAGTTTGGCAACAACTCCGCCATACCCCTGCCTACTGGGACTTACTTGCGGATATTTTCGAAGGATTTTATAAATGCTATCGTACTTACCTAATCCAGTAGTCATGTGCCGTGTGCTGTATCTGTTGTTCTTTTTGACGCTATGTTTAGAGCAGGGTCGGGTTATCCACGATTGTTGTTTCGACGTTCAGCGCTCTCGCCTAGTGCAATCATAGCGAGCTTCAGCGTACCACGTACCTCTAGATACTTCTTATTCACCCACGTACATTTTGTGCAATATCTAGCCTTAGCATCATCTATTATCTCATAAGTTGAATCAGCCCGTAGCTATTGAAAAGACTACTTTCGAAAAACTTGTCTAGTTGTGAAATAAGTGCACGGTCACTAGTAATTTGGTGGATTAATTATAGCGGGGAACGTGCTACAATCCACTATATTCGAGAAAGATTCAGTGAAATTGAGCGCTAAATACGTTCTCAGCAAAGGGTGATCCTTAGATCTGGCAAACCCCAGTCCTTCCAGTCTTCGCACTTCTCATCGTACCCCAGCCGATCCGGGATTCCGTACTCGTCAGCCTGTCTACTGAGAATATAGGCGGGGCCGACCACCTTGTACCAGTGATCCGTTCCGGGCACCTGCCGAAGGATAAAAGGCCAACTCGTTCCGTAAATGATCGCGCACACGTCGCCTGGTTGAATGGCGCTTGGAGCCAGTCCGTAGTTCCCTTGCCCGAGAGCAATGAAGCGCCTATTTTTCGATATGTTTATCCCGAATTTGGATAGTCTTTGGGCAACTTCGGCGGGAGGAGAGGGGTTGGTTGAATTTTGTGGTTGGTCGCTTTCCAGGAGGCGCGCAAATTCTCTGATGGATTCAATCCATTCTTCTAGAGAGCCTTCGTAAACCCCACAGTTGATTGCTTGAATGAATGCTAGACCCAGACTCCCTTGATGGGGATACGGCTCACGATGCTCAATGGACTTCTGGGATACTTGTAGCTGCCTCCATAATGCAAGGACTTGTCCGAAGGTATCTGGCTCTTCGTCGACTGGCTTGATTCGATCAGAGATGAACTGAACTGGGCCGAAAATAATGGCTTGTGTTTGTATAGAGGGCCCTTTTAGAGTAAAACTCGGTATCCCGACTTTTCTTCCGGGGATGAAGAGACGGCTGTTGATGCTATACCCATGATCCCAGCGCGGAATCCAGGAAGCCAATTGAGAGTCAGATGAAGATGTTTCTTCGTTTCCTTCAACATAGAGCAAAATATCTAGATCCGACGTAAGTTTCAGATATGAGAGGGCAAAATCTTGGTAGATGCTCAGGTAATGCGCGTCATAGTCCGGTTTTATAGTGGACATCGTGGCGTCCTCGGTCGGTATTGCCATAAATGCATAGATTCGATCTCGGGGGTCGCCGAGCTTTAGTTGCCGCGCATAATCTAACATCTCGAGAGTAGGAGATGGGCCAATCCTCGACGGAGCATCTTCTGGCCAGTACGTCTTGTCCTCATCCGGTCGTTCGACTTTGAATTTCTGCACATGAAGAGGCGACAACCAAAACTGATCCGATGACTGCATCTGTGGTGACCCTCGGTACGCAAGCCATTGATACACTCTTAATAGACTCATCCACGATATCTCAGCCCCTGCCCACATTATCTTTGCATCTGGACCGAGAGCCGCTTCCTGAATGACCCATCCCCGAAGGAACCACGGATTATTCACGAGTACTCTCCAGGACTCCCACCTAGGATCGTTCACCAAGGGGTCATGCACGTCTGGGTGAGGAAAGCTATCCCAAGTTCCGGAAAACTCGTGGCTGTTAAGGACTTCTTCGATCATCTTATCTACTTCTTGTATAATCGCTGCAGCATTGATGGCATGTTGTCGGAATTCTTCTTCGCACCTAAGGCATATGAGAGTACATTCCGAAGTTTGATAGATGCGTCCCATGGCGGCAACTTGTTGTCCTTTCTCCGCATTGTTCGTCTGGTCAATACAAATTGAATCCGCCCATATCTGTCTAGGCTTATCTGGTAGCCGAACTTGGCGAAGGGAGTCTCTAAGGTTGGAAGTGATCGGAAGAGGGCTGCCGTCGACAGTGATGACCTGGTCTTTAGTATCCGAACCCCATACATACGATATTGCCTCAAAATGGTACTCGTGCGAGTTGGAACGAAGCTCAGAAGTGTGAATACTAGTGACTAAAGGTTCATCCCCAACACCTGGCTCCAAGTTCAGGAGACGGAAATAGTCGCCCTTTGGTAGTGGCTCGTATGTGTACTTAAGTAGCTGGCCCTCCGACGACGTTTTACGTCTCCGTCGCTTGTGTAGAAAGTTAAGCTTAGAGATGTATTTACCCATTTTGTAGAAGTAAAAAAGACAGCTTTCGTGTTTCTAGATAAAATATTCGATGACTCCGCTGCGTCACAGTGACAAACTCCAGGATCTGCAGTCAGCAGCTAGCTTGGCAGATAGGCCTAAAGAACGTGGGCGTGAGTTTGACACGGAACTCCTCTTGGAGACTGGCGGGAGGATGGTGTTGAATATTTACCTAGCCGTGATCGTGTTATTAAGAATTCGATCCATCTACTTGATCTGCTCGCCCGATTTCAGTGCATGCAACTTATCAATCCGAGGCTGCTTGAATTACTGGAATATAATGTATCCATACAAGCGATCGCCAATTGTTTAGGCTGGGAATTGCATGGATACGAATCCTTTCAACCGACTTCTGTAAAAACTTCCAGTGACGCAAAAATTGGAGTAATAAGGTTGTAAAGTTGGCCAATGATCATTTAGACAACCCGGTAAGGAATGATGAATTATTCGAGAGATGTAGCTTTACCTGGGTAAACAGGTCGCCGGAAGAGCCCGTCCCCGTATGTTTCGTGATAAGGCGATACAAGAAAATCAGGGCGGTCTCGTAAATAGTTGACCTCTCTGCCGCCTCATACTTTTTCACCCCTTTTACACATTTGTAACCCACCTGGCAGATGGAGTAGACGCGTGAGTCTATTGGCTGAAAAATGATCCGGTAGTTCTTTTCAAGGCGAACCCGAGAGTTAGTCTACCAACTGGGGTGCTAGAGGATGCTTCGCAAGACGTTCTGCACAGCCTGCTTCTGAAGCACACCGAACAGGGTGGTATTCACACGAAGATAGCTATCTAAGCATTCCGCCGACCTGTTCTGCCGTCCCTGGCTCACTTTAAAGGATGATCGAAGTCAGTCACATGAACAACCCTAACCCTAATCCCTATCCCAATGCATGGTATAATTATAGAGGGTTTGAAGGCTAATGCGCTATATTATAGGGCGCTTGGCTGCCGAGACGCCCGGTAAATATAACAGGTACGACGGTCTCGACCGAAACCTTATTTAGACTCCATGGGTCTCTTAGGGCACTACTACCTACTGGTACCTACTAGGTACTAGCTATGCACTATATTTCAATGGACCGGTAACCCAGTAGTCACTATGGCTTCAGCAGCTTAGTCACTGTATGGGAACACTGACTACACAAGGGCACAGTGACAAGGTGAAAGTATCTCGATTTAAATAATTTTTCACCAATCCATATGTGTTTCAAATTTTCGGACCAGACGCTCTCGAATATTTAGGTAGACAGACAATCTAATCTAGCTTTTTTGAAGATACGATTATGGGGTACGAATATCAACGATGTACAGCGGAGTCCCTAAAAATTCCATATCGACTTGACCCTTCACCTTTCCGTCGCCCCTTGAGCACAAGTCCATGATTCTTCCAGCACCCTGCGCGGCTTGTTGGCTATCGAATGACCCGTTGTTAATGCTGTTCACTCTAAGTCTGCCTAGAAAAGGCAGTTCTTGACTTACCATGTCACAGTATCCAGTTCGCTTTCGCGCGGCAGTAGACCAGTGATCTGAGTAGTTCCCCGACGACACAATGATTGTCCACCGACAATAGCGACGCAGGGCTGGCTTCCGAGGGATGCTAGGTAGTTGATGCATTCGACAGCGTCTCCTACGTTTCCGAAGTGTTCCTCCCCGACACTGTCCAGACAGGAGACACCTCGAGGTGCAAGCGGGCCGCCAGCGACGAGAGTACCGGTGGTAGCGGCGAGCGACAAGATGCGCATAAATGAAGAAGAGATGTTGACCATGGTGACTAAGGGGGGTAAATTATTGAGGGGTTTCAAGTGTATCGGGCTAGATATGTGGTGACAGTGAGGAAGAGACTTTGATGTTGTCGCTGAATGATAGTAGACTATGTAGGTAGGTAGGTAGGTAAGGAAACGACGGATACATTGGATGCTTATATACTTCTATGTAAGGTAACAATAATTTCCAGCGCTCGAAATTCACCGCCTCCATTGAGTTACTTTGTTTATTTTCTCCTCGATACGCTATTGCAAGTCCTTGCGAAGGCTGAAATGTTTACGCGGTAAGCGCTAGCTCCATACATGACATGATAAAGATACCTATGTTTTCAATCCAGCACCTTACCAACACAGAGCCTCAACCCATAAGCAATTGGCTTCAAGATTGGTGGCAATGAGTATATTCTCATCATGAGAATTGCCGATGCATTGAATGAGCTTATGGTTGGTTACACTGGAGTCGTGTTGGTGCCTAGAAGCTAGAGCATCCGCAGTCCAAGACCTCTAGGGTGAACGATAATACGACAGTGGTGCCGAATCTACGAAGCCGCCATTTTATTTAATAATTTCAACTTAAAAATGAAGAACGCCGTAGCAGTGCATTTTCATACTGCAACTCAAATCTAAGAGAGAGCAATCTTCAATTGGTTTAAAATTTTATCCAAGGTAGGGTATTGGAATTGCTTCTAAGCGGGGTACCCGACGTTATACAAGATTACGTGTATCGGTAAGTTGAAGTAGCCCTCTTCCAGTACGTCCAGCTTTCTCGTTTTTATACACCGATCTTTGAATCTAAGTACCTATTTGTGAAACGGGGAGATTAGAAATCGAGCCATTAATTCTAGAGACGGTTAGAAACCGACTTTAACTCGATAAAGCGCTCAACAGCATTGCTTCCAAGACATTTTCTGTGATTCAACTTTAATGGTAATAAATTAGTCCGAGTTTCAACGCGATATAAGTTCACAAGGGAAGATATCCACGTTGAGAGTGTTGAAATAACTGAAGTCAAGTCTAGAAGTCATAACCTATCTGTAAGAAATCCATGTCCGAGGTCTGAACTATCTGAGTTATAAGTAGGTAGGTAGTGTTAGGTAAACTCTTAACTACCAAGTCAATTTAACATCTAGGGGCTTAACTGTATCAGCAACGTCCTTTCCGTTTTGGCTGATGTAATTGTACCCTTATGTGGGTTAAGTTTATAGGTTCGTGGTCTGTCTCGGTGCTCGACTGTAGTGAGCTTTCTAAGACCTTGCTATGCCCGAGCTTCGAGGGTTATTGTGTCGCGCGATTCTGGTGGGAAAAAAACTGGCGTGCCCGGAGTTTACGGATTTCCTAAAAGGGTAATTGCTGCTAATGTTAAATTTAATGATTTTTATATATATGATTTAAAAAAACGGGTTTAAATAAAAAATTAAAAATAATAAAACGATTATAAAAATGTTTTTTTTTTAATTTTTATTATTATAAAATTATAAAATTATGTTACAAACCAACAAACAACCTCAACCCACTCAACAAGGAAGGTAACCAATCACGGGTAAAAGTCGGAAAATTGGATGTGTTCGTCCCAAACACATCAAAATCTCGAACACATCCAAACACATCAAGATCTCGAACACATCCAAACACATCAAGATCTCGAACACCTCCGAGTACATCATGACAACTTCACCAAGAAGGAAGGATATCTATATAAACATGGCAGGACCCTATGTATCTAGTCATTCATTCAGCTCTTTAGCTATCAATCTAAGTCTATTACTTCAACCGCATCGAACTAATAGGGAGAGGACTCCAAGCCTCTCTTACGAACAAACTTAACTTTGATCTGATCTCTACGAGTACTGCTAACAAACAAGGAAACCCACGAAGCACCCCGTATACCTGAATACCTAGGTATAGGTTCGTAACAACGGGTTTATAACATGGTAAAACTTGATATATTTAATCATTTATTTAATTTTTTAACTATTAATTTAAGCTTATTATTTTAATTATATTAAACTATTAAAGAGAAAACTTTAAGTTTTTTTTACGAATAAACTTAACTTTAATTTAATTTTTATAAATATTATTAACAAATAAAATGTTACAAATCAGTCAAAGAAGAATGAGAGATCCCTGCTCTATCTCCACCAATTTACCCCACGCCTGTCACATGACTTGGGGAGTATGCTCTCTTGCTCTGCAAGAGCAACAGAGCAATGGAACAAAAGACCAATCAAACCAAGGTACGGGAGCTGTAAAAACCCACCCTTGGTGACATACTATCTCGTAAGGATAGTATGGTGGAATAGTATAAGAAGGACGGTATTTCCTCTGTATCTAGTCACTCGTTCTTTAGCTATCAATCTAAGTCTTTGAGAGATTCTTAGAAATCAGATCTCGAAGGGAGAGTACCAGCAAACCTCTCTAACGAACACTTGTGAATATCTTGACCCAGTTGACTTACTGTTACCTTCAAATCAAGAAAACCCCAGTACGTATCATCTCTATTAGGTATCTAACCAGGACAATAGGGAGGTTCGTTACATAAAAAACCCACGAAAAATTTTATATACTTAAATACTTAAATATAAGTTCGTAACATATATATTTATTTTTAATATTAATTTAATAAAAAAACAATTTATTTCCATGTGAGTTTTATATTCCGCCGTAAATGGATCTTTTATCCTCGGTTAATGTTACGTTCATAGTGAGGTAAGCGTTAAAATCCTTACATACTAAGTATATACCGTACCCCTCCCCATCCTAAAAGAGGTAGGTAAAGTACCTTCACTTACCTTTCTTAAGATGGGGATATTCGTAGTTAACTGAGGATTTAAGTGCTTACAAGTTCAAGAAAATGATTCATGGCGCAGTCATTACTAATATATCCAATAAGCATTATATTAATATTTTTGCACTTTCGCAAGGGTTTGAGTTCTTCGGCTGGAATTAGGTTGAGCGCCGACTATATGGGGAATGTAACTGTTGTCTCCCTCCGACTGGTCTGCTTGTAAAGCTTCAAGACGCAGCCTGCTTCAAATTGCGCGAGCCTGCTGCATCCATACTTTTTTTAGATTGTGCCCCTGAAAAACTTTTCACGTGAACATAGCATGATTATGAGGTAGAGGTTCTTCAATCCGTATCCAACGATTCCGTTCACCGACTCTTGTCCTATACTACCCGTGCTATACCAGGCTGCCTGGGTCCTTGTGCAAATATTTATCTCAGCCGCATCGATAGATTGCAGCTCAAACTAACTCCCCATCTAAGTACGGACGAAAACCGCCCCCACATCATCGGACGTTATTACGCTAGGTGCGGCGGTGTTATCCACTAACATCCCGACCCTAGCATTCTATCCCCCTATTAGCTTCATAGGCTATCACCTAGCACCCTTTTGTCAACACCGATGTATGTCAGCAAATCCGCATGCATCCCATCTCAATTCGTCAAGTTGCTCGCAGATATTGTGGAAGCGGGAGGGGGTTCTGGGGTTAGAGCAAGAAGCGCTGGCCTGGATTGGCTACTCATCATCGCCGTCTTGTCGTCGCGACATTGGGGCTAGGGCTGCGAGGCTGGGTAGTTTGCATTTTATTGAGGCGACCTACCACGGATGTTGATCCCCTAGACTAAGCTGAAGCTCCAGAAATGGAAACCCCCATGGAAGCAAGTTCAGCCCATGGATTCGGCCCCCAATGGACTTTGAACTCACGGAGACTCGTTTTCACATCTGGGATAAAAGATTTCTCCCCGGGCAATAGTTCCTAGGTCCCAATTTCCAAATGGAAAAAAAAAATCCTATTTGATTCCAGTACTATCAAATTGGCATTTTACGGACGTTATACCCAGAAAATGACCTGCCTAAGCCCTGACGACCACGGTTGCGATATCAAAGACCACCTGCTTCATTTTTTAGGGTGTATCAAGATACAAGACCGAAATAACTTCTTCGAGCCTGGCCACCATATATGGGAACAAGAATTGCTGCACCAGAAGCAGCACTTTGGTCTTGACAACGAAAAGGCCAAGGCAATCACTAGACGAAAAAGAGAATCCTGGAAGGATGACTGCTATAGCGAAATTAGACGTATTAGTTTCCTTCGGAAAACCTTAGCTGCTGATAGAAAGGACAAGCACCTGGTCAAGGAAGTGAATAGCAGTCGTCAGCGATGGCAAAAGAAGAAAAACAGAACCGTCACCGAATCGCAGGATGATACCGAGAAAGTCGACGAATATGAGCCGGAGAAGGACATCAGTGCACCTATCATACACTTCGACAATGGCCGGGGTGCGGATGTACTTGTAGATGAAATAGGACCAAACGGCCGTCCCCGTGTGTGGAATAAGTTCCCCAACCAGAAAACGGCTCTAAATTATCTACTTGATGCAGAGAAAAACTTATTACATAACGAGAATTTTTCTTCAGACCGCTTGGGATATTTCCATATACCCTCAAATAATATGATCGTAAGCCAGACCCTTGAAATTGCATCGTTATATCTTGCTTTCAAACGAATGCTAACTTTACTCTAGTGGGCCGAGGTGAGTTCTTTCAGTATGAAGGAGGGACTTACACTAATTGATTGATATTAGCATGCAATTAGCAGGTACTTCGGAGAAGAGAGGCCAGACTATCACGCGACGCATCGCGAACTGAATCGAAAGAAGAAGACAAAAACCTACATGGTTCTCCGAGATCAATATTGGAAGAGCCAATTGCACGGAGGTCAACAGCATAATCCGCCTCATGCGAGGCACTTGAGACCTATTTGTGAAACGGTCTCATCAGGTGAGTGCTGCTGAGTGACTATCTTATTACATCTAAGCTAACGGTAGGGTAGATCCGGATAATGCAGACCATTTCCCACGAAACATGGCACTTTTCGTAAGTATTTCCACATCTAGAAGATCATGGTTTTCCCAATCTTATTTACCTAATCTTACAAATAGATGCCATATCTCCACTGGGATATTTCGAGAAGAAGCGAGCAATTTGCAATGGAAATTGTCGACATAATGGAAGAAGCCAATGGCTCCCATCGACATGACAGAGACCGGAAGAAGGAGCCATCGCGAGAAAGAGGAGATGACTCTGGGACTTCATCTATGGGGGAAGAGAGTTCAGATGATAAATCGTCTAGGCGTAAGTGAAATACTGCATACTCTACCGATTCCACCTAGGTGTTCCTCTTATCTAAATAATCTCATAGCGTCGATTATACGCATGCTCAAGCAAAAGATGGGCTTTGGCACGGAACAGCAAAGTCCAACAAACAACTGCTCTTCCTTTTTCGAGTCAGGGAAGCACCGAAGGACGAAGGCAAGAATATTGACAATGGGAAGTCTACTCAAAGAGTTGAAATTACTCGAGAGTCGACTTCCGGTAGACGGCAATGGTCGAGTTCGAGTTAGAAATCCTTTAGGTCAATACCTTCTCGACGCCGCGAGGCTCTACGAGGGAATGTCAAATTACCGCGACAAGAAGCTACTGCGCAAATATCTCTGTGCGGACCCTCCGCTACATCCCCGTCGAACCCTTGACCAGGCTTACCATTGGACTCTCAATTCAACTTGGCATCGGGATCGAGACCAAGTCGTTTATCGCCACACGACAACCAAACCTGAAGACTTTCATAGATATGACCACCACAAAGGGGAATGGGTGGATCACAAAGAATTCGGAATTCAAGGTAAATGTGACGAGTGCAGTATGAATATCAAGAAGTTATCGCGGGTGGTTATGGTTGATCAACTGTGGATGTGGATCCTTGATGCGAAGACCATCATCACCTGCTTCCCGAAGCGCTATGGGGCCAACAAGCAAGACACATCAGCTATCCATAAATCGATCAGAGTCCACCTTCAAGATAACAGCGGCGATCAAATCCGAACTGTTTTTGATCTAGCCCTTGTTATCATTGACGAGTGTTCCAATACCTTTTTCGATAGAACCAAGACAGGGGATCGACAACCATTAGTCCTTGATGCGTTCTCGAAAGCTATTGGTAACATTGTAAGTATTGCCCGAAATCTCAAGAGCTCTAGCGAGTAATTAGCTAACACACACCGCTATAGATGCAAAAGCAGACTGCTGCCTTCGAAAGACTATGGCGTTGGACAGACGAAGCTAGCGAAATCTACAGGTCAAATTCCAATGGCGATACGTCCGGTCTTCACGTCCCGCTTCTCGATATCAATCCTGAGGGACAGCTCGAGCGCGAAATCAAGGATATCATAGAAGAGCTAGACATCATGATACACATCACGAAGATACACAAGAAGATCCTGACGGCATTCATCGCCAACGCCGAAAACATATTGGATCCCTTCGGTGACTTCGCCAAAGACAAAAAACGCCAGATGATAAGCAGATATCTCTGGGACAAGTCGAAGAATAAGCCAAAGGAACTTATTGAACTCTGGAACGCAACAGGCAGAAACGACGATAATGATCCTAAGCTTAAGAAAATGCGCGATGATTACCATTGGTTTAAGCTTAACGCCGATGAGCGGTTGGAGCATGTTGAGGAGAGAATTGAGGAGCTGAAAGATCTACGCAAGAGTGCCAACAACACCGCCGACGATGTAAGAACCTGGCCCATATATCCCTTTGGAAGAACTTCCAACTAATACAATTTTTAGGTCAAAGACCTGTTAGGATTGAAACAACAGCAAGCTGGTGTGGTTCAAGCATGGCAAGCGGTGAAACAGTCAGAAGAAACCATCAAACAAGGTCGCTCTATCATGATGTTTACCCTCGTCACCATAGTCTTCGTAAGTAAAACCAAGTGTGTGATATCCTACTCAAACTAATCATCTCTAGCTCCCTCTTTCATTCATGTCGAGTATCTTCGGGATGAACAATAGCGCGATAACGAACGATACGTCAATTCAATTAGAGTTCGTGTATATGTGTAAGAAAACTCTCACTAATCCATCACGTCGATGCATCAAGACTAACCTAGCCTAAAATCCAGTCTCCATTTCCGCCGGTGTCATCTTCATCAGCTTATTCCTCGCTTTCGGCAGCTGGATCCGCGCGGGCGTATTCTACATCTTCAAATGGCTCATGACCTCGCTCCTCGTCCGTTCCGGCCTCTACAGCATCTGGCTAGACATCAACTGGCCCAGCAAGCGTCTCCATACCGAAGCGAACGAGTACTCCGACCGTCTTAAGAAGAACGCGAAGATCGCGAACTTGGAGCGGAGACGCAAGAGGCGAGAGCGAGACGAAGAGAAGGCAAAACGAAGCGATAAGAATAAGAGCAGGAATAGTCTTCTTTGGTTTTTGGAAAATCCCTCGTGCGAAGATGAAAATGGCCAGGCGAATGGACACTCGACATCGGTGATGAACGATCACGGTCCGTTACCTAGGTCACAATTAAGAAGGTTTACGAGCGTGGCACGGGGCGAAAGGAAGAATGATATCGAATCGGGAATGTAGTGTCATTAGAGAGGCATGCATAGCCTCCATCCTAATCTCATTATCAATTTACCTAACCTAAACTCTCTGCTGCACCTTGAGCAAAAGTGCAATGAGAATGATTTCCTAAAGTTCCCCCATTTCATCAACGAACTTCACTGCCGGGGCCTGGTGATAGTCGTCCGCGATCAATCGCGCGACGTTCTTGCCCATTAGGGCGCTCGTCTCCATTGTAGATATGAAGCTCTCTATACCGGAAGTATAGTACAGCCCGTCGCCGAGAATAGGGTCCTGGAACGTAACACGGGGGAGCTTCTGCGGGTAGGGATGGAAGACGGTGGGGTGGTACCAGGAGATAGGATCCATGATGGTCCACCCCTCGTCGCCGTCTATGCTAACGGAGGAGGATCTCGTGAACGTCTCTGGTATCTGGACACTTAGTAGCCGGGATAGGAATTCGGGCGTCACCTTGTCGGGCGAGAAGATCTTGTACACGTACTCCGTGTTCTGGGTCTTCGGGTTTGTTACCACCTTGACAAGGGTCGCGGAGAAGAACCCCGCGCTACCCACACCTTCTGGTCCCGACTTTGCTTTGTCGTTCGGGCCTAAGGTGGTGAGTACGGAGATGGGGACTTCGGATGCGGGCTCGAGATTGAAGAATTCCGGGCTGAATCGGAAAGGAGATGCGAAGAGCGTCACATGTAGTGTGACGTACGGGATCGAGTCCACAGGGTGAGGAATGACGTTGTCATCATGGCTGATGCCGCTGAATTGGTATGGCGTTGCTATGACGACGGTATCGAATGCCACAGGATGGGTCTCTGCTTCGGCGTCGGCGGAATCGGTTGCGAGAGTCTTGATCCTGTATTTAGTCGCACCAGAGCTGGCATCGCCTTTGTCCTTGGAAATTGAGGCAACAGTCGAGTTCAGCGAGACGTAAGCCCGGGACTTTTCGACCATGTGGGAGAATATTTGCCAATTGCCACCAGCCACGGCCATTGCTCCCTCGGGAGCCATCGCGACCTAAATTTCGATGTCAGAATTGATTAAATAGAAATATCATTGATAGAATGACTTACCATGGTGCCCAAGCCGTGGATGTAGGCTAGGTTGGAAGCATAGTTGACTCGGGTGCTGGCCTGGACAATGTCATGGGCAAAAGGACCATTGAGCTTATTTGCCTCTAGGAATTGTTCTCCCGTAGATCCGGTTGTTCCAACAAGACCGAGTTTGTAGGCTCTGGTAGATAGAGATCTGAACGGGAAGTAGGGTTCCTCGTAAAGCTTCAGAAAGGTGGCGACGGTCTCTTGGACAAGGCGATGGGTATAGTAGGGGGCAGAGCCGTACTTCCACAATAACTTGGCTATGTTCCACCATCCCCAGGACTTGGAGTCTTGCGTGTAAACAAAGCTTGTACCGTCCCATATACCAAGAAGTCCATCCTCGTCGGCACCAGGGTCCTTGAGAGGTAGGTTGAATTCCTTGCTAGCGCCATAAAGAATGTGGTTGACTTCAACGAAAATGGAGGCGCCTAGCTCAACTGGATTAAGAGGATCATCATAGACATCTACTGTGAGAGTGCGACCGCCGATGTGACTAGTCTTCTCAAATATGGTGATGTTGACATTGATGCCTCCTTCTTCAGCATATTTACGTAGATGGTAAGCTGTTGACGAACCAGCGGCGCCAGCACCTGTTCATTTGGTTAGCATCCTGAATTGTACTCTGGATAATTACTGTTTCAAAGAAAGAAAATCGAGACTTGTCTGTTGGTTTAACACGACAGTGATAGAGATATATAACATTTCCTGACGACGTGTAGGGATGCCAAAAACACTGCAGGGGGTGGGGTGTCAACTTACCAATGATTGCAATTTGTTTTACATCATCATTTGCGACACTATCGGCTCCGGCGATAGCTGCGAATGATAGAAGCAAATATGCCAAACGTGACAAAGTGAAAAACTGCATGATGGCGAATTTACAGATTTATATGGTCGGCATATTTACGATGATGAACAAGACAGAAGCGGATGATGATGATGTGATCGTGGATGTGACGGAAATGAGGTTAAGAGGTTAACGTTGGAGCACAAGCCACATTCATATAACAGCAATACTTCTCTTCTTTAAATGCATATCATCTTATATATACTCAAATTCCTTATTTATGCATAAAGTGCTTTCTTTTATTAGTGGTATGTAATTCTTGAATCTTTCAAACTCCACCCCTTTTTTTCTATCACAACTTCCTTCTTCTATTTGGACAGTAACCTTGGAAGTTACGAATCGCATCCCTAGCCTTGAATCTACTTGCCAGAAGTATTTTGTATTCTCTTACGTTTAATACAGGCCTTTGTTGCTTGATGAAATTCCTGACGATGCATGTCTGTGGATACCTACCTACCTAGTACTAAATGTTCCTGGGGGTTTCGTCGTTTTGGTGGAAGGTACAGGTGCAGGTGCGTTCTAGTTGGCAGCGACGCTCATCGCTCCTATCCCCAGTTACATAATGATACGTGACGACCTCGAAAAAATTTGGAAGTTGCGCTCTACCATTTATTAGGCAGCCGAATTTTGGTGACTAGTCAATTTTCACATTACTGGGTATCGATTTCCAAAAAGACTTTTCACTTTTTTCATTCACCACATGTGCAACGTCTCGTCTTATCGGATCTTACCAGACACTTCTTTCTTGCTTGCAACAACAATCTTGAACCTTGAACCTTGAACCTTGGATTGGAACATTGGAACCTTGAAGCCTTGTTCTTCACCTGCATTCTCTATAAACGTGGGTGCGATGAATCCCAACGCCCCTAGTTTCGTACCCAATGGGAACGATAGCTGGATGCTTCCAGTATTAACGCCACGCAATCCTGACCAGCCATCAATGGCCTCCAACGACCCGCGATCTCGCATACCCTGTCGTTACTTTGCCCGTGGAAGATGCTTGAAAGGAGATTCTTGCATTTTCATGCACGAGGATAGTAATGATAATTCCAACTTCTGGTCTTCAATGAAAACTCTATCCACTGTATGTTCGCCATCTCATGATAATCCTGTCACTAACAACTACGATAGGTTCAAGAACCTTTTCCCTTAGAGAAGATCACGCGCACCATTGGCGGCGGTGTAATTCAATTTGAGGCTGGTGCCGCTGTCACCAAAGTGTCCTTACCGTCCGATTTCTCTACTGTGAGAATCACCGAGCTCCCTGCTCACAGCACAAAGGAGTCTGTAGAAAAGCTCCTTCGTTCCGAGGGCCTCGTCGCGACGACTAACATCCAAATTTGGATGACGAATCAAGGAACCCTTTCCAGTGCTCTCGTAAAAGTCGAGGATCCTGATTTCGCAAAATCAATTCTCCAAAAGTTTGGCCCTTTTCGTTCTCCAACTAGAATATTCCTCCGACCGTTCGCTACTCAGATCGAAACCTCCGTATTATCGGACTCGAATGTTCTTCAGATTGACTGCAAGAAGCTGCACGTCTCATGGCCTAAGCCTACTAAAAATGTTTGGCTTTACTACGACACCGGGCCGGACCCTGCTCATCGCGTGAAAGAGAAGGTGGAGAGCGGGAGATATAAAATTCTCAACCGAAGAGTTCAGTGCGGAGAAGTAACCTGGGTAGACAATTCGTTTCCAGGATGGGCAAAGACTGAGTCTCCACTGCCGAAACGGGCAGACACTCCGCTGGAGGGGTGGGGCATAAACTTGACCCAAGTTCCAATAGATGCAACAACTCTCGATGTCGATCAATCGATCCGGTATCACCCAGATAAACCGGATATAATCGCTCTCGGATACCCTTCATACCCTGTATACAACGGCGGTGAGAGATCCTCGGAGGAACTCCGATTAAGATTCGCTCCGACGTCTCCCATTGAATCATGGGAGCTTGCTCCCAATTCTAAATATACGGACAAATATACGGCGATCGTGAGATTCCAGAACGAGGATGATGCCAGAGAGGCCGTACGAGTACGGCATTTGACGGATGTGCCTTTTGATAAGCCTTCAAAGCTCACTGTACAATTAGTCTACACGGCAAAATTCAAGGTCGCCGAGAATATCTACAAGGCTGTTCAAACCCAGCTCAACGAGAACTTGCCGAGTTGGAAGGCTTCTAATCTGCACTTCAGAGCCTTGGAAAATTCGGACCCACCTAGATGGTATCGAGTGTTGAAGATCGAAGGGTGGACAGCAAACGAAGTCGCGGAAGCAATGAACACCATTGCCAATATCACATCAGGAATGGTGGCTCGTGAAGGATCCTCCATGCTTTGGCATCCAGAGTTCTGCAGAAATGGTCCCCTCTCTAAGCGACTAGAGCTTCTAGGATCAAAGAATGATGTAGTTATTGTCCGAGACAAGGCCAAGTCACAGATTCGACTTTATGGGCCACAGACAGGATGCAAGAAGGTTCAGGCAGATGTGGTTAAGCTGTTGAAGGATATGAAAACTCAACACTTCTACATAAACCTTGATGTCACCGAATTAGATTGGGTCCTTCGAGGAGGTTGGGAGGCAATTGAGGACGAAATTGGGCCAGAAAAGGTTAACCTCGAAATAACAACTGACCCTGAGCGTCTAACCATGTTTGGCACCGCCGAAGACTACTATGCAGCCTGTCGCGTTATAGGACACAAAGAAGCGATTCAAACTGAGATGAATGGCCCAATTCAAAACCCGCAGAATTGCTGTGTTTGCTGGACCGAAACAGAGAACCCAATCCAGACTCGGTGCGGCCACATCTATTGCGTGAACTGCTTTGAGAACCTATGCACATCCTCGGTTACGAAGGAGACGCTCACCAAAATATGCTGCGTCGGTAAGTCAGCAACCTGTGCAAAGATACTAAGCCTAGCAGAACTACAAGAGAATCTTCCCTCAAATGCATATGAAGAGCTCCTTGAGAAATCTCTCACTGCGTACATTCGACACCATCCAGAGTCTTTCAGAAACTGCCCATCTGTAGACTGCGGATATTTGTATCGCGTAAGTACGACTCGTAAAATGCAAACATGCCCTCACTGTCTTGTGCCGGTCTGTACCGCATGCCACTGTCAACACGGAAAGATGACATGTGCGGATTACGAGGATCTAAGTACTGGAAGGCTTGCTGCCTTCGAGAAACTCAAGAAAGAAATCGGCATCAAAGACTGCCCGAGGTGCAAGACTCCACTGGAAAAGACCGATGGCTGCAATCATATGAATTGCATATGCGGCGCCCACATTTGCTGGGTCTGCTTGAAGGCATTCGATGATTCAACAAGTTGCTACTTACACATGAGAGACGAACACAACGGGATCGGGTTAGGAAATTATTAACAGGCGCTTGATTGAAAGACTGAGGTTTGCATACAACATCCCCTTTCATATCCCCTTCCATATCCCCTTCCATAGCACGAAAGGATACTGAATCAATGGATGCTTGATATTGACATGGGTAAGAATTATAATAAAATTCAAACTCCTAATCCTTACCCTCGAGCCCTATCCCTCAATCTCACCTGAACCTAACCACTATCCGAACCCTCACCCCGAGAACATAGGGGCCATAAATAGGTGTTGATGGAAACTCGAAAGATTAATGATAGGTCCGGTAACGAAGAATTACACAGGTAAGTACTCCATTACTAGGTAATTGCAATCTATTTACAAAGGGATATAACTTGAACGGTAGAGATGTAAGAAAACCGAGAATTGCACACCTCCCCTCCCCATGACTTTGCCATCCAAGCAACAACCCCTTCAGTCACGCACTCTCCTAGCCATGTCACTGCTTAGATATCCTTGTTATGATTGCAGATATACGCGCCCTTGCTTGGGTTGCTAAGAGTAGGGGGGTTGGTATCCGCCTGGCCCCAGACCCAGTTGGCTATGACATTATCAGCACACACTGTTTACTTATAAACTGACCGCGACAGGCAAACTTACGGTTGATAAGAGATCCGGGTTGGACCAGGCTGTCCCAGGGCCAGATGAACCAATCGTTGGAGCGGAACTCGGCTTGCTTGTCGGCGGGGTCCGCGGTGTCGATCGAGGTCTTGCGCGTGTTGAAAATGGCGTGGTAGAAGGCACCAACGAAGACCTTCGCGTAGTCCCTATTCTGCGCGCCGTTGCTGGATTGGTCGGATTTGCTAGGGATGCTGTTAGAAAGGGATATTGATGTAGAGGGGGTCCGAGCTACGTACCCGTTGAAGGTGTTCTGGATATCCTTCCACTCCTTCACATCGTAGCCGCCGTGCTGGCCGAACATAAGGTGAGTACGCTCCCAGTTGTTATTGCTGTCGCCCTTCCAGACCACAGTCACACCCTCCCAATCGCTCTTGTGCCCGGAATCGTGCTTGAAGTAGATGCTGTAGGTCACGCGGAACTCGTGGTCCTTGCACTGGTTGATCGTGTAGTAGACCGGGAACGGATTTCCCTGGAGCGGGCCTCCCTTCTTGGGGCTTAGCCACTCGCCCGGGTCTGCACAACCCCTGTTCAGGTTCCTCCAGTCCCCGTTATCCGGGTCGTTGCCGTTGGCTTGTTGGCCGTTGATCTGCGCTGACTCGGGGTAACACGGTTTGTACCCGTGGGGGCGGCCAAAGTGGAACATTGGAACGGCGGCCATTGCGGCTTTGTGGCCCTTTCCGAATCCATCGTCTACGATTGATTAGTTTTCTTGGATAGAAGATGAGGGATGAGGGGTGGGGGTCCTACCGTCGTGGAACCAGTTTCCCGGGATCTTGGTGGTTGCGAGGGCTGACCCGATGAGGGCCGTGGCACCGAAGATGGATGAAAACTTCATTTTGAAGTACAGAATGATTCTAGCTTGCGAAACTATCAGGTAAAGGGATCGAAAGAATGTTGATGCTTTAAGGTGACTGTGATGATGATCTGAAAAAGGATGAAGGACCAGGCCGGCGACGACCTTCTTATACTCTGCATTTCGCAATAGTGAACTGACTTCTTTTCGGCGGGTACAAATTCTTCTTCATAGTGAGTTTCCCAATTCAATTGATGAAGTCTAATTTCTAGCATCGTGGACATTGCTGAGCTCAGCTTCAGCTTCCCTAATCGGATGCCAAGCTTCAGCTTTCTGGTTCAGCGAATCAAGCCGAGTACCCACGCTCCGCTATTTTGGATGCTACGGGGATAGCCTCTAATTCCTATTAGCTCCTCTTGTACGATCTCTTGGCCTACCATGGGATAAATGCTTGAATACACCTACCGATTGATGAGCTTAGCTAAGGTAGTATAGCAGGGTCGATATTATGTAAGAGTTCTAGACCAGATGCGGCGGTAACTACCATTTCAGAACCACAATGATGGATACTGTTCCGATTATTCATCTATAAATATCGTATCGCCAAGGCGCCACGGAATGACCGCCCAATTTTGATTGGGAATAGCCACCCGAACTCAAGTTAGCTTTCAATATTTACCACTTGCTGATGCATCAGCAACTACGATAGAAAGGCAGATTATATTTAAATTTGAGATGACACAGCAATGTAGGTTGTGCAACGAAATGTAACAAGTCAGTTCTACTACTGCTAGATCCATTCATATTCTTCCCATCAGACATGTCTCTTAACTTATAAAAATATGTGTGACTGCTCAAATTCAGATCGTACAATGATACGGCTAGACTCCACACCTCCAGCAGGCGAAGATCCTTCGGCAGTAGCAACACTGGTGAGGCGTATCTCGTCGTCGATTTGCAGGTGCCTGCTGAAGACATCCGTAGCACTCTGGGGCTTCCATGAATTGCTTTCAATGTCCCAGGAGCCATTATAGCTGCTTGAGTGATTCGTTCCGTTTGTACGGCTGAAAATAGTAGCATTGCAGCGATCATGGATCTTGAGAAAAAGAGGCCTTAGAACTGGTAGCGATGCAGAAACGAGGCCGAAAGATGACTCGATAGAGGACCACGCGCTGACATCTCCAGCAACCCAGGTTCTGTCAATTGTCTTTCGATAATCTGCTAGAAATTTGATACCAACAAATGCTGCCACGCAGACCCTATAGACATTAGCGTGCGATCGTCTAGCTCTAAAGACTTAATATAAAATTACACACACCCAAGTAGCATGATACCGCAAACTGCTGCTTTCTTTTTGGCCGATATGTTGAGTTTCAGGATTTGGGGAATCGGCGTTATTAGCAGCGCGACATCAATGCTCGCGTTAGTAATTCCTGATATGAGTAGGAAAAGCGCATCATCGTTACAAGTGCCCTGAGTATCAAAGTAATATCTATCCCAGAAGTAGGATAAAGGTCGACATATCGTAGCCATACATACGATGATCGCCAATGTTTGGCCGATTGTGATGAAGGTCATGACATGGAGCCAGTAGCTAAACCATGACCTGTGGACGATAAAGATTCGACGGTACAAGAAGATAATCGAGAACTTGGTCACGGAGACAGACACGCCCCATACGAAGGCACATGCATATGCAAGCTAGTAATAACAAATACTGTCCTATTAGTGTCTAGTAACTCAAATATGCAATAGTTCAATGAAGACATATCACCTTGAGGCCTGCACGCAGACTTTCTTGGGTCATGCTCCAGACATGTGTACCGGCGCCGGATCTTCCAGCTGCCAACTTGCGATTAGCCTGGTGTCGGGTATGTTCATGTTCAAATACCCTACATAGGATGCTAGCAACCACCGTACCGAAAGTGAGAGGCTGTAGGTGTATTTATAGTTAGCACATGGATGTTTGAATTGGTATTAAGGAAACTACTTAATAGATAGAAGGGATATATATACCAAACTAAAAAACACAACGTAATCATCAGCTTGAAAAGCAGCCCCACTGATTTTTCTAGCCATCCACCGTCCCGCTACGGATAAAGCCGCGACAGCTAGCGAGATAGTGGTAATTATATAATTCCTAACTTGACTGCTTTCATGAATGTCAATTTCAGGAGGGGGAGGACCGAAGAGTGCCAGGATAAAAGGGTCCATTGTGTAGGTTTTTTCTAGGTAACATTACCTAAATGTCTGTACTAAGAGTAAACAGAAGACTAGGTAGGTAACTATAGATGTATTGTCATATTCAAGTTTTATATAAATACCTAGGTAAGTTCATTAATGATACCTAGCCTTAGTTACACTCGATCTGGTGCCAGGAGTCAGCCACAGGTCAGTAATTAAGAATACCTCCTATTCCTGGTAGGATGTCAACATCACATTACGATAACATATTATCATAAGCCTATTTATCAGCCAAAGGATCGATAGGTGGTTAGGTAGGCAGTGATTAAAAGCGGGCGCCAACAACAGGAGTGGAAAGTTGCCAATATCGATGAGGCTGCTTACACCGGCTGCAGATAAACTTGAATGATGCCGCTTTGCATATGTGCGGAGGGTATCTTGGCGAGGAAAATACATTATTAAATGCAGGCTACCTTCCCGTCTTTATTGATTAGGAAATCCGTAATGGTGTGTTACCTAAGGCCAGTAATAACGTTGGTGCAATGATTACCTGCCAAGCTAAGGGCTGATCTTATTATATGTGCGACAAAACCCGTGGTACCCAGGGTAGGAGCTTATGTCCCGACTTAAAAAGCCATCATCCCAGCCTGCTACATCTACAATCAATCTTTAATTGCACGCTTTGTCTTTTCTCTTGCTGAGGTCATTCGAGCGAACTTCATCACTCGGCTCGGTATTTGGACCTCAGAAAAATCTGTTTAGATGTCTACTACTTAAGTATCTGAGGTCAAGGCTACATCATGGCTGAAGTATACGCCGACCACCCATTCCAACTTTTGCCAACACCGAGATACCAGTTTTGCAAAGATGTAAAGGTAATAGCACCCTAGCCACCGTAGTATACCTACTAGGCAGCTTTTATTTCAAGTTCCCTTTCTATACTAGCGCTACCAAAACTTGATAAAGTCTCTTAACTGTCTTTTTCTAGTCGTTTGAACTAAGATCCAATTATAGGCAGATGAATTCATCGAGACCGCCACCCATATGGCACTGGTACATAATGTGATGATACGGTGCCTCAATGCCATCTATCTCCAAGCCCCTCACATCCGTCCAGAACAGGAGAAATCCTTTCTTCAATTTGCGGAGTTCTGGTACAAAGTGGTAGAGCATCATCACAGAACAGAAGAGGAATATTTATTCCTAGTTATCGAGGAGATGTCCGGAACGAAGGATGTCATGCAAGAAAACACTAAACAACATGACGCTTTCCAGGACGGACTAAGGGCGTACGTTGATTATGTACGCCGCTGTTTATCAGGAGAAGAGAAGTACAGAGGAACTCAGTTTCTAGAAGTCATAGATAGCTTCGCGCCGATTCTCTGGGAGCATCTCAGAGACGAGATACCAACTTTCGTTGAGTTAAGGAAATATGGAAAGAAACTACATGGATTTTTTGCAAGGTTGGCTGCTGAGGCTGGGAAGACACAACAAGAGCTTGGTGTTCTATCCGGTGCCGTATTTCTTATGGTTACTCACGATGTGGAATACGAAGATGGTATTCACGCGGGCTTTCCACCGGTTCCTGCGGCCGTCACCTGGGGCCTGAGGAATGTGGCCTGGTGGGCCCATCGCGATTGGTGGGCATTCGCACCATGCGATAGCTCAGGAAAGATGAGGCCGTTAAGCGTACCGGGATCCTAGTTTCAACGATTTGTATAACTGCCCATGCGCTAAAGCCTTGGCAGAATTATGATATTGTGTATACTTAGGTAGTATCATGTTGTGGAAAACGACTATGACTTTCATGCAGATGCTGTGACCAATAATTCGGACCTACTACGGTATTAATCATTGGCAAGGCGTTACTCAAATTGAGATAGATTTTATTTATATAGCTAGTATTCTGTGCCTCACGGGAGCGTACGGGTTGCAAGAAATTAGTGATGCATCCTTTGTCTGCCCTGAGAATCCATCCAAGAAACATTTGCTTTGGGTGGGTAAGGTACATATTGGATCAACATCTAGTACCGCCGAGCAGAAGCTCATTATGAAGTTTCAACCTGGTGATTAACAGACAACTACATAGCATATATGAATAGGTACCCATTGATAGTTAATAGCATATGGAAGCACCACAGGTTCCTTCACTTACTGGCATAAGATGAACTCAGCTACTGATGAGTTCTCAATAGAGGTTTACTTCTTCTCAAATATTGGTCGGTTTTAATTTGAAGAATCTTGAGGTCCTCTTGTACATATTGTAATTACTTAGGTGCTTTTCGTATCTAGATATTGATCATTCCACCGCTTACGTAAAGTATAGTTTAAGTAACCCCCTATTAAATCAACTTTCCTACTTTGTACACAGCGTCTTGCCTGATTCTCTATAATAGATGGGTAGTGTGATTTTTAAATATTTCCGAAATTGTTCTATATCTAATCCTGTAATGTCGTCGTGTGTAGTCATGTATGTCTTATTGACTTAGTTTAGTAGGACTCATCGGTATGACAACCCTAACCCTAACCCCAATCCAAAAGTTAGGGTAAGGGTTAATTAAAAGTAAGGGTTAAGGGACAAAGTTTGATTACATCATTGTAAAAGTGGTCTGTGCGCAGATTGGTCTGGCAGCTGGTGATCGATTGCCGGTCCGCTGGCGTGCCCCACCAAAGAGGTACCTTATTTTCACATTAAGGCTGCAGAAAAAAAGTTGAAGGTGATTTGGGACCCACTTAGAAGCTTCCCATTTCCTATTCCCAATAACGAAGTGCAAGTGTTTGTGCCCCTCGACAACCACCATTTTTAACAGGACATCAGGCATTCTCGCGTCAAATACGATATCCGCATACGATAATGTCTGCTGCACAGCTTCTAAATCCCAAAGCCGAGTCTCGGGTACGTCTATTAACCCTGCTTCACTTATGCGAATCTATGATATTGACTTCTAGGCAAGCGGCGGGGTGAAGCTCTCCGAGTCAACATCAGCGCCGGCGAAGGCCTGCAAGATGTCCTCAAGTCCAACTTGGGTCCTCTTGGAACTATCAAGATGTACGTATAATATCAGCAAAACATAACTTTCATTCGATGTTCCTCGTTAACTTGTATTAGGCTTGTCGATGGCTCTGGACAGGTATGAACCACGAACCCCACGATACGGTGTGATACATGCGATTCCGAACTGACCCCTGCCCGATAGATCAAACTGACCAAAGATGGAAACGTTCTACTTCGAGAAATGCAAATACAGAACCCTACCGCTGTCATGATCGCACGAGCTGCCACGGCACAGGACGATATCTGCGGAGATGGCACAACATCAGTCGTCTTGCTGGTAGGAGAGCTTCTTAAGCAGGCCGACAGGTACATCTCAGAGGGTCTGCACCCTCGTATCATAACGGAAGGATTCGAGATCGCAAAGGCGGAATCGCTAAAGGTACATTCGTCTTGCTGGCTAAAAGAAGCTTTTATTCTGACATGTTATAGTTCTTGGACTCCTTCAAGCTACCGAAAGAAGTCGATAGGGAGCTGCTCTTATCTGTTGCCCGAACGTCGCTATCTACCAAACTCAACTCCACCCTCGCTCAAAAGTTGACTCCCGATATCGTTGACGCCGTCCTGGCTATCTACCAAGCCCCCGCGAAACCTGACCTGCACATGGTAGAAATCATGAAGATGCAGCACCGCACCGCCTCAGATACCCAACTCATCCGCGGTTTGGCGCTAGACCACGGTGCCAGACATCCCGATATGCCCAAGAGACTAGAGAATGCATTTATCTTAACGATGAATGTCAGTCTAGAGTACGAGAAGTCGGAAATCAACTCCGGTTTCTTCTACTCCAGCGCCGATCAACGCGAAAAGCTAGTTGAAAGCGAACGCCGATTCGTCGATGCCAAGTTGAAGAAGATTGTGGATCTCAAGAAGGAGGTCTGTGGAAACGACCCTAAGAAGAGCTTCGTCGTCGTCAATCAGAAGGGTATCGACCCGCTTTCCCTAGATGTGTTGGCTAAGAATGGTATCTTTGCTCTGCGGAGAGCCAAGAGAAGAAACATGGAGAGGTTACAACTCATCTGCGGTGGTATTGCGCAAAACAGCGTGGAGGACTTATCCCCGGATGTGCTTGGCTGGGCTGGCTTAGTGTATGAGCAGCAATTGGGTGAGGAGAAGTACACCTTCATTGAGGATGTGAAGGACCCTAAGTCTGTAACATTGATGATCAAGGGCCCGAACGCCCACACGATCACCCAGATTACCGACGCTGTTCGGGATGGTCTACGAAGTGTATACAACATGATCGTGGACAAGAGCGTGGTTCCCGGTGGTGGTGCTTACCAGGTTGCTTGTGCCGCTCACCTTAAGAGCGATGCGTTCAAGAAGACTGTCAAGGGCAAGGCCAAGTGGGGTGTCGACGCATTCGCGGATGCGCTTTTGATTATTCCCAAGACCCTCGCTGCCAACGCCGGTCACGATATCCAGGACGCACGTAAGTTGTCTACTCCATTTTCCTGCCTATTCATAATGATACTGACCTTATTACAGTTGCTTCGCTCCAAGATGAGCATGCTGACGGTAACATGGTGGGTCTAGACTTGATTTCTGGTCAACCCATGGATCCCACATTGGAGGGTGTATATGACTCATTCAGAGTGTTGAGAAACTGCGTTGCTTCCTCGTCGAGTATAGCATCGAATCTATTGCTCTGCGACGAGATGCTGAAGGCACGCCAGATGGGACGACAAGGTGGCCCGGGACCGGGTATGGATGGTCCTGAAGAGTAAAGAAAAGAAGTGGATATGTGACCACGGCTAGTTAATACCACTGTACGTTAGACGCAGAAAATGGCGTTGTTAATAGAAGTGGATGGCATGATCCGTGAAGCAACCAGTCCACAAGTTCAAGCTGCCCAGACTATCTATGGACAGAAACATCTACAATCATTCGTAAAGCTATGGTACTAAGCTTTTCCATGAGAAACCCGTCTACTGATTGATCAACTAGTCGAATTTAAATGCTAAGATTTACGGTCAGCATAAGATGGATTGCATGCTGCCTACGTAAAGGAATCCTCGTTCACTTTCCGACCAGAAAGATCAACGACCTCTCAAGTCTAGGTAATGACAAGTCAACGTACGATAAATCTTTTAGAACTACCGGAGCTTCAGTGTCTCATGACTTTGTGGGCCGCTGTACAGTCATCACACGCGGGATAGCTAGTATTCGATATATATTTGGATACATTTTATCAAATGTTGTTCCCGTTAAGCTGCCGATTCATTACAAAACACCAAAAATTACGGCTCAGCACTCACGATGTCACACTCTTGAGGTAAGCCTCTTACGGTATTCTTTTTTTCTAAAATGGGGAAGGTAATAGGACCTGTCGATCTTATTGGTGGGGGATATCAACAATCCAATGACATTGGACCTCTGCTGATGTAAGCAACCTCATAAATATTAAAAGTCTTCATGAAGATGTATCAAAATTGTGGTGCGTACAACATTGAAACCAAACCCAATTAATTTTGACTTAGCCCAATGACCACATCACCACTACCTGTAAGCGGAATCCGCCAACCCAAGCGCTCGCTTTTTGCGTTTGAGCTCGAGACGCTGTATGTTACCGACTCATCATTTGTCTCAACCCATAGCACAGCGGCTGCAGCCTTGGCCGGGCCAGCAGATTGCGTCAACGTAACGGAAACAGCGCCAGAGGAGCCATCGTAAGTAAAGCTGCGTACACTGCCCGCGTCGATGGTAACAGTCAGACCTAAAGGCCCGATGAAGAAGCGCCGGGTCACGGGCCCATTCGTCTGTACGGTCACTTTCCCTCCATTTTCAGTAGATAGCAGTCCACCGTAAGCGAGTAACCCAAAGGTCTCGTGTTGTGCGACGTATGTCCCGGATCCGAGTACAAGTCCTAGGAAGCCTGGGCCGTAGTCCCCGCTGTATCCGTCCCACTTTAGGGTATCAGGGAAAGAGTGGAAAGATGCGGACGCGAACCCGGCGGCGTTGATGTTGGATAGAGGACCGCTGGTCCCGCCATATCCTACTTGGAGCAGGTACGTGTCTGAGGGGTCGCTACGGAACGCGGAGAGCAGGACAAGCGCGTTGAGGCCGGAGCCGTAGTGGTGGATCTGTCGCTCGATGCGTTGGAGTTTTCCGCCGTAACTGTGGGGATATGTAAGCTCGAGGGGGCAAGAGGAGGATAAGTGAGGTATGAAAGGGAGACTCACATATTATCCCAGTATCTACGTGCATTGCCGTTCCAGCCCCAGTGAGGCACGGTCGGGGTGTATCCTAATACACTATTGACTGTTTTGGTCGTTGTGTTTGTGAAACCGAAGTATCTTTTCAAGGTCATGTTAGAGTCGATCTCATACTATGAGACCAAAGAGTCACTCACTTTGACCAGTAATAGACGCCCTCCTGGCCAGTAGAGTCCCAAGCCTGCTCACTCCCATACGGAACAGCCTCTCCATCCCACTCCACAGCTCGAGATCTCATAGACTGAGTTAGCGTATTAGCCTGAGAAGTCAGACCCTCTCGAGTCAAATCAGCGAGAATCTCCCCGAATACCGTCTCGCCCATGAGCCCGAGCCGGTTGTACCCAACATCAGACTGCATCCCGCGAATTACAGTACTGTACGACTGATTGAGATACCAGTTCCAATCATGGCTTTTAACAATCTCCGGATAAGCCCGCGCAACGCGGTACAATGACCAATACGCAGCCGCAACATGTACGTAATCGTACGCGCGATCAATCGCATATGAATCGCTCTCATCCCAACTCCACCAATTCGCCCAGTCAATGCTGGGGCTATACGTATACTTCACAGCTGAAGGCTGGTAATAGAAGATACTCTTTCTCACGGCGAAGTCAGGGGTCTGGGTCGTGCCCCAGAGGACCTCATCGACAAATGTCTCGAGCTTTTCTATTTCGCCAGCATCGGGTTGGATCGCTTGTTTTGCTACGGTAGCGAGGTAGGCGCCGACCCCACCCTCATCACTAATACCTGAAATCCAGACGCGAGGGTCCTGCGTCACAATAGACTTAGCTTCGTAATCGTACGTCATTATTGACGGTGCGCGACCGAACGGATCTGAAGTATCGTCAAACCAGGCCTCAGTGGTGAAAAACTGACCCATATCAGCCAAGGTCTCCGCCGCGGTCTTCGTCACGTAATAATGAACCGTCTGCGTCTTCCCATCTTCATAATCAATCGTTAGTCGCGAGCGGCCCCAAAAGGTCGGTGACGGCGTTATCCCGTATGAGTTATCAGGGAGTTGGCTGAAGGCTAGCGACTCAACGGGATCGCTGGAGAATGATATCGCGCTAGAGTTAGATTGCAGAAAGAGCTGTGCTGTTGCGCCGCGCGGGATGATGTAGCCTGGTACGCCGAAGGCTACCGGGGTTCCGGTCTTCTGCACCGTGGCGTTGATATCGCGAACACCGCCTTTGGCTACTGAGAAGCGCACACCGAATTGGAGGGTCTGGCCTGGCTGGAGGGTCTTTGATGAAGGAGTGTTCCATGGCTCCACATCCGCCCACTCATTTTCGGCCCATGCTCGGCTCAGAACCTGCCATTCGTAGAAGCCTTCAAATGTCTGACTGCCGTAAGCGGTGGCTGCGTATGATGGCTCATTGAGGTTGCGATACGCTTCTAGAGGGGTGTCCCCGAGAGGCGTAACGACGAGAGCCGCGCCGGTGCCACTTATGGGGCTTACGCGGATAAAACCAGCGTGCATGCCAACATATGGGTCTGATAGTGAACACAGACGCTGCGTGTCAGTCGCAGCACGGTTCGTGAAAATGCTATTGAACTCTGCTGGAAACCCAAGGCTCCCTATCTCAATAGGAGATACTCCCGTATTTCCAATCGTGAAGCGCAGACCTATATCACCCGATATATCGAGCCATTCTCGCGTTATATTCAAAGGACCCAATGTCGGTAGCGTCGGTTCCAAGTCGGACGCGGCGAGAACACCAGTTCCGGCTGTCACAGAGGTCACGGCCTTTCTAGCCGCGGAGGAGTCGCCGTCAGTCCAATTTCCGCTACTGCCTTCGCGGTATCGAAAAGTGATGTCGCCCCAATGGTATTGGCCATTGCCGGCTCTGTCCGATATCAAGTCGAAGGGCAAGAAGTCAAATGTGTCGCCGGCCGGAGTTAGCGAAGCGAGGACTTGCGCATCGCTTACAATCTTGGCGTTGAAATTTGACGTTTTGATGTTGGTATAGCCATTTTTAATACCTAAATCGTCATTTTGGCATGCGATACCCCAAATGAATGAAGATAGTATCCAAACGCAGCTCAAGACCGATTTCCCGTGGTGAGACATGATGCATCGGTGTGCAAATAAGCATCATCAACTCAGGTACGCGAGAAGATAGAGATCTGAAGGCACAAATAGCCAGATCTCTGTTCTGTAATTAAACGCCATCCCGTCCAGGGTCCCGGGTACTCATGGCTATTCAGATTTATTAGTCGTATCATCGCATCGTAACATCGTCCGCCACCTTGATCTGGCGTCGCATTCTAGCCGCTGCGGACCTGCTGGGATCGACACCACGCTGCGGGGTATCATTGAAGCGATAGATGGGAAATCTTGAGCTCTTATACCCGGCATGCCTAGTGTGGTGCTTTTCGTATCGAAGCTTGCTAACTTCCCTTTTTGGTCATTGAATGTTCAGACCGTGGTGGATCTTGTTGATGAAAAGGGGAGAGATCAAGATATGTAAATAGGTGGGTAGTATCCATGTCGATTTCTGTAAACGATGTTGAATTAAAGAGAAATATTGATTGATTGAGTAGACCTACTGGTGCCTTACATAATCTCGGACAATATCGGGGTACTCCGTCCTAAGCTCCGTCATCGAAACCTCCTATCCCCTTAGCTGACTTATTAAGCTCCGTGAGGCCCTGCTGACGGACAATTGTCACACAACGGGATACACAAGTCAGATCGATTGACGTAATATGGGCGCACGAAACATGAGCTAGTTCTGAGAAACTATATCCGGTCACGATGTCCGGATCGTTACTTAGTAATCTAGTGTGCAGGTTACTAACCTACCTCGCATATTTATAAGCTCCTCTCTACTACCTAAATATCTCAATTTCGCTAAATTGAGACCATACAATCTACTATCTGTTATAGAGAAAATGGCGTCTGTTTCACTAGATCCCAGTGACCTCTTCAGTGTCAAGGGGCTAGTTGTTGTCATCACTGGAGGAGGAAGCGGTATTTAAACTCCTTGGACTTTATCACGAGTGTCAGCTAATGAGTGGTAGGTATTGGCTTGATGATGACGAAGGCTCTAGAAAGCAATGGTGCAATTGTCTACATCATGGGTAGACGTAAGGAGGTCCTAGAGCAAGCCTCAAGCACCGCTGTAAGATCTGCCTGAGCATCCAACTTGGAACGTGCCACTAATATTGGTATATGAGGCGTTAAGAAACATGGAAACATCCGTACAATCCAGGGCGATGTACTTAATAAGGCTGATCTTGAGCGGGCTGTTGCAGAGATCAAATCGGCAGTGGGCTACGTCAATGTCGTTATCGCGAATTCCGGCATATCAAATTTCAATGCTCCAGGAATGCTTGCCGAAACTGACCTCACCAAATTCCGGAATCTCCTGCTTGGTTTAAATCCTGACGAGATGACGCAGACCTTTGCTGTGAACACCACGGGAGTCTTTAACACCATAGTTGCGTTCTTGGAGCTTCTTGATGCTGGGAACAAGTGCGGGCTGAAGCAGAGAAGCCAGGTCATCGCTACGGGGAGCATGGGGGCTTATTCAAGAATGCCATTTGCTGGCTATGCCTACGGACCTTCCAAAGCGGCCGTCACTCAGATGATGAAGCAATTCGCAACCAGCCTCGTGCCATTCAACATTCGATCCAACATTTTGGCTCCTGGATGTAAGTCTTGTCTGATTACCAAATTAACTACGCCGTATATTAACATACAGATGCAGTTTATCCGAGTGATATGACGGGATCAGCGCAATCGAGGATTAAGGACAAGACGTTTGTGCCCGAACAACGATTCGGAGATTTGGAAGACATGTCTGGTGCGATCCTATTCTTGGTCAGCAAGGCCGGTGCCTTCCTGAACGGCAATGTGCTGGTGACTGATGGTGGCCGCTTGAGTATCATGCCTTCTTCTTATTAGTCTGTCACCAACATGACCGACAGATTCACCATGTCAATTCGATCGGCTTAAGTAGCACATATCTTCAATTACACATATATTAAGACTTCTGCTAAATAATCAGCCACTCGGAATTTCTAACCAAGTAGCAAGCTTCTCGCCCTCCCTAGGTACAAACCTCGCGCGCCACCCCCGTGGAGTCCCAACAAACGAGATTCCCTGCAACCCCTTGATCGGGTCAATCGCATCAATTGTTTCGCCTTCCGAAGGCAAGATGCGAAAATGCGCGATCAAGTGTAGAAAGACGGTATACAGTGCCTTATGAGCTAGATGCGACGCCACACACATGCGTCCACCAATTCCGAATGCATATTGGTGAGCATGCGGATTTGAAGCAGGAGGTAACCAACGTTCAGGGGCAAATACGTCCGGCTCGGAAAACAAGTCTAAGTCTAAGATTGCTAAATTAGTTCTGAAGTAACTTTATGATTTCCACTGGCCTTTACGGTATTTTAAAGAAACGTACCTCGATTACACGCCCATGAGTTCAAGAACACGACTGTGTTAGCGGGGATAGTGGCATTTCCCCACGCCACGTCCGTGTACGTGGCTTTCGGAAGAGCTAATTTCAACACTACATAGTAACGCGAAATCTCCTTTGTTAATGCGTCAATATACTCAACCTTGGTAGAGGCATATGCATTAGATGGTTGATTGAGTATGCCCGCGTCGCGTATAGCCGAGTATGCCTTTTCTTGTATATCGGGTCGATGAGCCAGAAGCAGACATGCCCAAGCAAGCGTAGGCTGGTTAGAGTCGGCGCCCTAGATCTGTGTATAAGAAAGTCGTTATATCTCAAGGAATGAGACATAGAGAGAAACGTACCGCCATCATGCTCAAGCTCACACTGATAAGTTCCTCCTTCGTCAGTGTCGCCGACTCCGGATCCCGCAACACTGCGCCTTGAATACATGGCTTATCCTCGCCTCTCTGCACCTCACCCTTTAGCTTATCGAGAAGAACATTATTATACTCTAACCGTCTGCGACCAATATTCGCAGCATGGTCCTTAGGCTGACCACTTAACCCGAAGAACTCAGCAGCCGGCTCCCAATACCGGAGTAGCGGGATGTAATTAGCATAGTTCTTCCCCACATCGCGTAACTTTGAGATCTCGCTCTCGACATATATAATCTCGGACAGCAGCGGGTCATCTGTAAGCGACTTGACGTTTGATACTCGAGTCCCGTAGTTCAGCGTCAGGCTTAGGTTCAGCGCGAACCGTCTCACGGCAGGTCGGAAGTCGATCTCAATGGCGCCGTCTCTACAGGCGAGATACAGGTCCCGAAGAAACTCACGAGCCTCGAGATTTAGAATCGGCGCATAGGACTCTACGCGCGTGCGGTTTAATGCCCCCGCAGCGAGCTTCCGCCGTCGCTTGCAACTATCGTCCCAGGGCGAGGTGCCGATTGATGTGACGACCTTGCTGACTTTCTTGTGGAAGACGTAGAATGTAGGCCGCGAGTTCATCGCGTGGCTTTGGCCTAGGAAGAGCTGCTTCGCTGCTTGGGCTGAGTTGATGACGACGGCGGTGGTATTGCCGAGTTGGATCTGGAAGACGGGTCCGTATTTGAAAGACCATCTTCGATATGTTTCGGCGGGGATGACATCATGGTTCTACCAAAGGTTCAGTCATGATCTAACGTACTATATACAAAGTCTAGGGACATACCTGGAAGAGATTTCCAACGATAGGCCATCCGCGAGGGCCGGGGAGGTTCTTTATCCTACTACGGTACCGGACAATCTCATTTTGAACGAGGTAAACAAGAAGTCCGATTATCAGACCAGAGATGGCATACTGAGAAGATTTCAGTAAGTAAGCAATTGATGTTTCTAATCCTGACATCTTAGAGGTCAGCCTGTTCATCGATAGTGCGGCTCAAAGATTCACATAGAAGGGTGGAATGAGGTAGTGGTTATCATATTTCAGGAGACGAACCCCTCTTGGGGGGTAGTATCTTGCCAATGCCTTAAGCTTAAGAATGATGTCGCAGTGCTACACCCACACGATAGTCGTTCTTGGAGTTGACTTGCGCACTGTAACCCCACAATCACGACATTCCTCAGATCCCCTATTGCTTCCCCGATGATAACGCTTTGGATTCCCAGAGTCTATCGTCTCTTTGGCCTTCCAAGACTCTCTCTTAGAAATCTTAGCGATCATACTGGGCAAGAGCTTAGCGCGTATGCACACAAGCAAGCGAAGAACTCCCTTCGGATCCGACATCCCGACCGGCTGGAAACGAAGGCCGGCAAAGTATGGGGCGCCGAAACTAGGACCGCTAGCGTGTCTCGTTTATAAGACGGAAATAATAAATAGTCGCAATTGACTGTCTAACGCCATCAGAAACTACGATGACGATTCTTTTAGTGCTTGACCCTAGAGATCCTCCTGGAAAAACACATGTTTACCACGTGGAAAGGACATTGCGCTTATCGGATCTAGAAAGCTATAGGAAACGAATGTACACAAAACCCTCCTCCTTTCAATCCACCATGATTCGTCTAATATCTTACACGCCCTTGACCGGTGGCTCGTATATTCGCTCGTTGAATTGGAACATATGGGGCTTATCCTTCGCGCCAGCTACTATCGCCTTCTCCCTACTCCCCCTCAGCATCCAAGGAGAATCTTTGAGTCCCTTATTCCACACCCTCCCTTCGTATTCCTCCTCTACCGGACGTTCTCCAGTAGCTTGTATCTCGCGAGCTGCCTTCTCAATATTGGACCATACGCGGAGGATATTCTTCCCTGCAAATAACCGGATCTGGTCATCTGTGGCACCTCGTTCCATCAATAATTGAATGAGATCCGGAAACTTAGACACATCCTCCAACCCGATTGGTGTGTACGGAGTCCCGGAGAAGTCGCTGCCCACACCAACACAGTCCCAGCCACAGACCTCTGCAATATGAAAGATGTGGTCCACAACATCATGTATAGTAGCCTGCTCGGGATCTGTCATCTTCAGGAAACGGTTGACGAACACCGCCATAACAATACCGCCATTGCGCTTAACAGTCCTAAGTACATCGTCGGGTACGTTCCGAAGATGTGGTGTCACGCTGTAGGCGCCCGAGTGCGAGAATATGACCGGTGCTCGTGCTACACTCAACACATCTCGCATAGTCTGATGGGAGACGTGAGACAAATCTACCATCATGCCTAGTCGGTTCATCTCCTTGATCGCCTCGTATCCCAATTTGAATAAGCCCCCATCCGTAGACCCAGTAGTCGCTACTGTAAACGCTGACGTTCCGAATGCCGTATCGCAGTTGTGTGTAAGTGTGATGTACCGCGCGCCAAGATGATACATCTGCCGTATGCTAGCGATGCTCCCGCCAACTTGGTGGCTGCCTTCAATACCAATCATGCTCGCAATGCGACCTGACTTAAAGGCTTTCTGGGCGCAAGCTGACGTTTCACAATACTGGAGATGCTCGGGATGTTCGTTTATGAACCTCTTCGTGACATCAATTTGTTCCAGTGTATCTCTTACGATCCACTATCAAGATATAAATTAGAACCTTATTTTCACTCTCGGCGTCCAGTAATTAGGAAATTTCACTTACAGAAGGATCCTCAAAATGCTCTTGGCGAGCATCACATTCCACATACACACTCCAAAATTGGCCTCCCATCATCCCAGCTTCCATTCTCTGGATATCTGTGTGCCCGAGAAGTCTTTTCGTGAGATCGAGCTCCCCGCCATAGATGCGGTTATGCAATTCTATACGCAATTGCCAAGGGAGATCATTATGTCCATCAATCAAACTAAAATACCAGTTAGCAAAGATTTCCAATTACAGAAATGGTAAGTAGGTACGTACGGAGTTGTTTTGAGCACCCTTCGAGTGCGCTCGGCGTAGTTCGTCGGCTCGACTTGAGATTGCCCGGGCCATAAGAACGCGAAAGGGCTCAGGAGAAACGCAAACCCAGCAGCAAAGAGAGGGTATCGAAACTTATATAAGAACCCAGGGTTTTGCGCCTGATTACGTATGACGAGAGATCTATTAGGTGTTTCTGTATCAACAGGTTGGGTAGAAGAGACCTGCTCATCGCTGGGCGACGGTACACTCTCTGGCGTAGACTGAGGTTCGGCCATGGTAATTGACGCCCAAATCTATTGTGTAGGAACTGGAATCTGAAGATTCTGCCAGGAATTAGAAGTCCCATTTGGACTTGATCTTAAGCTCCGCGGTCGAGAGATACCCCCGGCCGAGGTAGGGATTGACCTATAGAGGACTGCCAGGGGGTGCGTACCCGGACCCCACTGTAGCATCCGCTCGGTTCTCTAGTCCCGATTCCGGCATGGATAGTTCAATTGCGTGCTTCTCTTATCCGACCCTATGGAATAAGAAGAATCACACTTATCAAAGAAATAGAGAGTATCATGAAGTTCCACATGCGGGGTTCTACTTGATAAAAGCTGGCGTGGAATTAGTCTACGGTTAAGAAGTTACAAATCAAACATACCCCTTAAGGCATGGTCTCCACGCTACTGGGTGCGTATCTCGTAATATTGAAAAGGGGTACGAAGTACTGTGCTATAGAATTTCAAAGAAGATGTAAACGGCATTAGGCTCTATCAGAGTCTTCACTTCCTCCAAAATTTAAGCTTAGACTTCCAGCAGGTGGGGATGGAAGGACAAACACCTCGCTATCGACCCCTGTAAACCCCTCTAGTGTCATCAGCGTGTTACGCATTGACACGCGGAATGTTCGCATCTTTTCCCGGAATCCTTTGGGCTGAGGTCGGTATACTTGTATAGCTTCTCTGTTGGCCGAATCAGACTCTATCTGAGTAAACAGGCAACGAAAAGAGATCAAGCAAGCGACGATAAACGCTGAATGTCGGATGAAGTTAGTTGCAAGTGGAGGTCCAAGGTGTATCAGCGATGACTTACATATAATATACTCAATGCAAAACCAGAACCATAGCCATGCCACGTTCACTGGTTGTGTATCGGGCTGGTTGACGGGCACGTATGCGCCACTAAAGATACTACCGCGTACGATAGTAACAAGAACAGTAAATACGACAAGAGAGAAGAGAGCGGTAAGAATAAGTTTCTTCCTAATGTCGATACGGACATTCCAGAGGACATAGATAGGGAATCCTATGACTATTATGCGGGATAGTAGTTAGATCGATTATTGTTTGAACTCCTTTGGATACTTTGGGAATAAAACGAACTCATCGCATCTCCAACCGCATCTAATAAACACGATATGATTGAGTTTAGGTTGGCGAATATCCTATTACCACGCCCCTTGCAGGCCACGACGATACGGTCGACTGGTGCTAATAGACATCCGAAAGGTATGATAGCAATCGCTGCTACACCAGCGATAATGTTGAAGATCAGGACTATCCACCAAAAAATGCGGTACATTGTGACTCTGTCGCCAAGACGCGAGAGGAATATCAGGAAGCTGAATTTGATCAACCATATTCCTATGTAATTCATCATCATCAGAGCGACATGTCCGTGAAGCCCTTTGACGAGACCCTCGAGAAATTCCGTTGTTAGCGTCTTATCTCCTTCACGTATTTCCTCGATGTTATAGCAATATTGGACCAGTATTTGGATCATGATAGCCGTTGCTATGAGGATGATCAATGATAGTAACATGAAATAGTCTTCGAAAAGGAGACGTCGGAAACAGATGATTCGGATAGCTAATCGACAACTGAATGCCAGTATGCATAATGAGACTCCAGCCCAGATGATAGCCTTTTTGCATAGTTGATGTTAGCGCGAACAGATATTGCTTGCATTGAAAAGCAGCCGACTTTGATGAAGAATATGAGATGTCGTTTACGTACATGGTAAGCTACATGTGAGATTAACGGCGGAATTGCTATTCTAGGAACTAGATCTTTCGACGAAGAAGCTTGATCACGGACGTATAGATCCATCGTCGATTCTGTCTTTACTGTTTGAAGGTGGAATATCTTGCTAAAGGTAATAGCTAGGAGTATTTCTACAGGCCATTATGATCCTCATTGTTTAAAGAAATAATAGATGTCGATTAAAGTATCGAACTATCTATTGCTGGAATAAAACAGGTCACCTTCGACTCGGCCATGGCCGACAATCAATTCATCATTAACGTAACACGTTTTTGGTAGGTAGCAATATCTGAACCGTACGTAGAGTAGGACTTTCAGTGTTTATATTAGAGCGGGGTTTGCGAAAAAGAATCTGCATGTTGGTATATAAAACTTAAGATAGGACCTTTCTTGTATTAACTCCAAGAGTAACCATGTCCAGAAAGCTATATAATTGGTAAAAGAAGTTGCAGGATGTCGTACGTGGAATCTTGATAAGTCCGAAATTAAGGCCTGTATGGCAGAACGTATCCGTGATAGAGGGTCCCAGTCCGTCGCGGAAGTCGTGTCACCTCTTGATCTCAGGTTGGCAGGGGCGTCTGTCCCATCATTCATTCTTAAGGGTATGTACATGAAAAAGGGGGTGGATTAGGTAATCCACGCGTCTTAGAGTTGAATATGGTTGACTCCGTACATATCTTGTGCATCTAATAGAGGATACCTTGGAGGCTGGACATGCCGTAAGCAATTACGTAAGTTGATCCCAGGTGAGCTTGTGTTATGTAAGCGGTTGCTTTGTAATCAATCTCGGGTCCACATGTCAATGAGGCATGCTGGGCGTCTTGGACATCTTGGCTGCCTCAATTTTCAGCTCATTTTCTCACTATGCCCAACTTTATCCAATTCCATGCCATGCACACCAGATCGAAAAAACCTTGAAAATGTTAGAGTGCATATACTGTGACGAGCCTCATGACTGTATGTGTTATGTCAAAAAGGGTCTAGATGACTTCGAAACTAACCCTAGGCTATGCGATAAATGCCAAGATTGGAATGATCTCACACATCTTCTTTACTGCAAGCAATATGAGTATATAACCATTGATTCGAGCTTTTTCAAAATTCCATCACACATCATCACAATTTTACTTAGAAACCGTCATTTTCTGCTTGAGAGAATCCATTGTCCGGTTGCACGTCTGAAAAAGCGGCAGAAGCCTCCAATCAAAGCTCCGACATTCCATATGCTAGACTCTCCATCCGTTGGAACATGTTTAATGTGCACTTTTCTCAAAGACGTTCTCTCGAGTGTGACCAAAGGGCTGGAGGATGTAAAGGTGGCTCTTTGGTATCCTTTTCTCCGAGGGTCGAAACACAGCGGATTGGAAGAGAAATGCTTACTTCTAGTTTGTGTGTCCTATGCTACACAATCTGATCCGACGAATATTCAATATAAGACTATGGACATTGAGATGGTGCTGTATTATGAATGGGACTACCGGCTGAAGGATGTCAGCAGATGGAATAGGACCTTAATACAGACGGATGTGATAAAAGAATGGTTGAAGGGTTGCAAAAAGGATCACCGCGACGATTGCAACAAGGTCGTCGGACAAGAGAAGTTACCACCAGGGTTTCGAGTAATTGATACAGTTACGTGGAATATTGTTGAATGTCAGGAGCCAATCGGTTATGTGGCACTAAGTTATGTTTGGGCAGAGGCAACCCTCGCCTCTGGTGAAGTTCCACAGAACCCTTTTCAGCTTTTGCCTTCCAATATTCAAGATCTGGAGCAGGAAGGTTCTTTGAGAGAGAAAAAGGACGAACTGCCTGCCGTCATCACAGATGCTATCCAACTATGTGTTGATATTGGTATTCGCTATCTCTGGGTAGACCGTTTTTGCATTATACAGGGAGACTCAGATCCTTCGCAACTAGTCCAAATTAATTCCATGGACGTGATATACAGGAGGGCCGATTTAACGATTGTTGCGTTAAGAGGGTCCTTGGGTTTGCCAGGTGTCTCATCCAGGCCGCGATGCTTGTCGCCTTTTGAGGTTGCAACCGATGACCACGAGAATACAGAATGGGAACTAAAATATGACTTACACCTCAGAATGAGACCACCAAAGTTAGAAACAATTGTCAATCTTTCGAAATGGAAAACTAGGGGCTGGACATATCAGGAATTGCTCTTGTCGAGGAGACATCTTTTTTTCAGTCACAATCACGTCTTTTTCAATTGTGCTCGGAATACATACTACGAAAACAAATACCCGGCCCCAATCCATATGGATGTAAATGAAAAGCGCTATGTATTGGAACTACGTGATAGCAAAAAACGCCGTGGGTTCATTAACTATAGTCACGCTTTAGAAGACTATCTCTCGCGGACCCTTGGAAATGAAAAAACCGATATCTTACGAGCGTTCAAAGGTGTCGAAAACTATCTTACTTCAAGATATCATCCGTCCTTCCTTCACGGATTGATGGAGATTTCTTTTTACCCATCTCTACTCTGGTACGAGGATGGAACGAAAGGCATTAGAGATACCACCAACCAATTTCCCAGCTGGAGTTGGGCTGCATGGAAAGGAGCCTCTTGAGAAGAACAATGCGTATGCGGGAGGAAGAAACTCTCTATGGATCCATTTGATGTTAGAAGCTTCCGAAACTTGGGCAATCTGGTAACATTTTACTACGTCGATAAAAATACCAACGTGAAGCAAATCAAGGAGGAACGATTCTGGTTCAATGATCGGAAATCCTTGTCTCAGATGAGTAACTTGGAGGAGCGGAAGCTGGCCTATGTCAGTAACCTAAAGGCCCTCGATGAATGGCTAGAGGCTTTCCAGACATGGGATCTGTGCGTGCAAAACCCGTGGGAAGCAGAGAAATATGCAGAACTATCGGCCGAAGATCTTGTCCGGGTTCGTAACTATCCCGACGGACTGGTATTCAACACGACTTGCGCTAGCTTGAGAATCCAAGAGCCAGCGACAGACAGAGCTAATAAAACATCTAAAGTAGACGATTTTGTCGCCTTTGATATCGTAGACTGGAAAGATAGGGTAGTAGGGAAAACCCGGCTAATGAATCGGACGGCCGCTAAAGAAATATTCCTAAGCGAGGTGGTATTTCTAATAGCTGTGTTAGGGGCGGCCCTTAGTAACTCATCGGAAGAAGACGTGGAACCATGGGGTCTGTATGTGATGATCATGGCAGACGAGGATCCAACAAGACGTTTAGGTATTGGTTTCGTGGATCCGATTGATTGGACGGTGCTCAGGCCACAGTGGCGGACTATCATTTTACAATAGAGAAAAGAAGAAAAAAAGCTATGAAGTTAGATCTTGAGATATTTCAATATCTACTTAAATAATACGTAGGCAATAGGACTGTTTTGAATGTGTTCGTCCATTTGTCTAGGTACTTTTGAGAGCAAGACCAGCATGAGGGAGATGAGGTAGCTTTCTTAACACTACATACCTAGCCAGATCAAGGCGGCCAATAACGAAGAGAAAACGATGAGTCGGGAACAAGAGTCGGTCTTATAGGAACACTGGCATGGCCATTCTGAATAATTGTACATTCTGTTCTTATGGAGAGAGTCATATAAATAAGAGGCCCTAAAAAGATTGGGGGCAGGAGGTTACTGTACTGACCGCTACCTACATTCGCTCTGGAATATACTTGATATGAGCACATGAAGCGCTAAGTTGATAGTGGTCTCCAGGTACAACATAGCCTTAATAGTACCCCGTACCAGCTGAAGGTTGTGTGACAATGCGGAGTGTTTTAAAAAGGAAAGTGGGGTGAAGATGACAATGATGATGCAGTTTACGTAATCAGGAAATTAAGAGGAATTCTCATTCAAGTTCAATTTTAAGAACAACAACACCTTTTATTTACTGCTTTCCTACACATGGAACAACATCATAGTCATCATGTTGAAATAACAAATTAGCTTCATCTTTAATGGCCATGTCGATATTAAGCCTTCTAGAAATGGAAGCCCTTATCAAGTAGGAGAGTTTAACTTCTAACGCCCTCACTTCACCTCACGGTATGGAACTTAGGGTTTGGTGAAGGTGGTGTGGACCGTAAGGTGGTAAATTACATTAAACGAAGCTATCCTCAACAACTTTTCTCTCGCATAGGAATCTAGGGACAATGGTGTCTCCTGACCAGTCTACTCCCCGGGCTCCCCCTACTTCCATAGCTTCATATGAGGAGCCGTCGCCGACCATCCAATTTACAAATATCAAAGCGCTCTGTCAGGAAATCGAGGAGGTTTCTGGAGATTTTCTAGTTGTTCAAAGTATTTATCATTAAACTATTTCTTTCGGAATTTCTATACTAATTATTAGATGTTTCTCCTACCGATTTCGAAGAGATCAATTGCCAAGAACCCCGACGATTTCGTCTACGCCGTTACCATGCCGATAAAGAGATTCTGATTATCACAGTACCTAATGATTTGCATAAATCACTCCACATCGACATTTACCGAAGATATGATTCTCAACTTGGGCCAAGAGGAATAGAGAGCTAGAGATCGATTGGGAGCACTACCCTTCGACCAAGAGGTCACCCCGGAGGCGATGGTGGTGAAGCTGATTCATGTGGTGGCCCAAAGCCAGCACGTAAGCATAAAGGTGCTTGGCCAACCCTAGTCATTGAATCTGGGGATTCTGAGTCCTTAGGTGCTCTACGAGATGACATGAGATGGTGGTTTTCCGCATCTGACCATCAGGTTAATATTGTCCTTCTTGCCAAGTTTGATCACTCTAATCAGCGGATTATTATCGAGAGATGGGAAGAAGAAACCAGACCAGCAGCTTCTAGCACCGTTCAATTTGTATTACGGCAGAGCATTATTATTACGCGGGATGCAGCTACCGATTCATACCATGTCTCTAGAAGCGCATTGGTGCTTTCGTTCCGGCTTCTCTTTTTACGAGATCCAGGTCCACAGGAAAGAGATTTCATCATAAGTATCGCAGATTTGCAGGCTTACGCACGAGATGTTTGGGAGGTTATTTGATACTAAATAAATAGGTCCATAGCCAATCAGAAATCGGAACCCTCGACGTTGACGCGAGGATTACATTTTCAGTACATATATGCTATACATGCATAACATATCGTTGTAACCCATTTATGCATATGCATTTCCCAAAGGTTTTAAATGGCTAACCGCCTTTCCACGTCAACCTCTTCTCAATTGAGAGAGGACAGAAGACAACATCATGATTTTCAATCTTGCTACCGCCGCTTTGGCGACTGCTGGGTTGTACACCTTCCTATATTTCCTGTTACATCTCACTCAGAATCCAAAAGAGCCGCCTGTAATCTGTAGCACTATTCCATTCATAACCCCTATTTTGAGGATGAAAACATTGAAAGCAAAGTTTTACTCTGTGATGAGGTAAATATTGCCTTCCCAGGTTACACAATGTCATAATCACTAACAATATGATATAAGGAATAAACACAAGCTTCCCATATATACTCTGCGTCTTCCAGGCACGAGGCTTTATGTTGTCAATTCTATCTCTCTTATCCCTGTCGTTCAGCGACAATTCAGAACTCTATCTTTTACAGCCATAGAAGCAGCCGTGGCCAAGAATGTAATCGGCGTCAGTAAAAGAACAGATGATATCATATCTAGTAACCTCACAGATGACGAAGGCTATCTGATGAGCTTTGCAAAATACATACATCCAACCTTAAGCGCTGGCTCATCACTAGATGCCATGAACAGGAGAGCTGTTCAAGTTATCGCCGATTCATTAGAGAAGTGGGCAAAAAATGGCCCCACAAATGTGAAGATGTTTCATTGGATTCGCCACGAACTTGTCAAAGCTACTACCGAGAGCGTGTATGGACCACATAACCCTTTTCGGGATCCTAAAATGGAGAAAGCTTGGTAGTATGTATTAACGTATCAAAAGTATATAGTATGCTAATTGAAGTAGCAAATTTGAGCCGAACATATTCATATTCATCCTAAATGCTTTTCCGTCATTATTAGCTAGGGAGGCCTTCCAAGCTCGTGAGTACATGGTCAAAGTCTGGGAGCGTTACTTCGAGGAGGGCGGGCACAAGGAAGGTTCCGGCCTTATCCAAGCACGAGCACAGATCAATGAGGACTTCCATATTCCTACCAAAGAAACAGCGAGGGTGGAACTTGGGGGTGTTCTAGCTATACTTGCTAACACCGTTCCCTCGGCATTCTGGGTGATTTATCACATATTCTCAGATCCCCTAGTCCTGAACGACGTTAGAGCCGAGCTTTCTAAGGGTGTCCGGGAGGTCGATGGCGTGTGTACTATCGACATGGTACATGTCAAACAATCGTGTCCTATCTTATTGTCAGTATTTCAAGAGATGCTCCGCGTCAATGGAACTGCTGTCTCGGCCCGAGTTGCGCAAGAGGATCTTATGCTTGACAACAAGTATCTCATCAAGAAGGGTGGCACTGTCCTTATACCATCGAATACACAGCATACCGATCCATCAATTTGGGGAAAGAATGCAGAGGAATTTTACCACAAGCGGTTTATACGAGAGCCGGGTTTCAGACGCCCTAATCCTATTGCATTCCGTGGATTTGGGGGTGGCACAACTCTATGTCCAGGTCGCCACTTCGCAACCACGGAAGCCTTGCTATTCTCGGCTTTAATGGTCCTAAGATTCGACGTAAACCCAGAAAGCGGTAGATGGGTTCATCCCACCACGGAAAACTCGCCTTTGTTTCCCGCCATACCGGTGCCAGATGTTGATATAGATATCCAAATACGCCCAAGGAATAACAAGAAGTGGCATGTCTCATTTTCAGAGTCCGATAGAGATTTGAAGATCTCGGCTGAAGATATAGAGGTCAACGATCCCAGCTCAAGTCATTGATACGCTATAGAACCCTTTGAACTATACTAAATATTTTTTAAATTGACTACCTACCAATATTCAATTCTATCATAAAACCGATAAACCATGAGTGAACCAAGCGAGACTGGCCAGCAGCTCCACCCCGAAAACAAATAGGCTATAACAGCTATCTATAAGATACCTGCCTCACTACGTGGCGACTTCCGACCAACGACAACTCATTCTTTTCCCTCCCAGACCTTCGCGAGGAAGTTCTCAATCGAGGCGAATTCAAAGTCTAGGAAAAGCTGGTTAAACTCATCAGATATATCCCATGCGCCCTTCGAGCTGCTCAGCAAGATTCCAATTGAAACAGCCTTGAGAAGAGCCGCTGCCTGCTCTGCAGAGACCGATTGATGAATTGCTTGAATATTCCATGTAGTCTTCAGTTCTCCATTCGCGAGGTCTTCTGCTTTGACTTTATCGACAGCGAAGGGGCGTCCTGTATGTTCATTGTTAATACTGCATCCTTTCTTGGGATCCGCGACTGTGGGACTCGCTCACCTCGAATCTTCTCACCGATCTCGAGGACTTGCGAAAATGTGACCCTGTTACCCCTGATTCCGCCGATCTTAGGCCAAGTGCCTTCGTAATCAACCGCTCGAGCAACAATCTTGGCGACATCCGCGACAGTGGTTAGAGTCATGATGGCATCTTCATGGCCTTGTACGACAATCGCACGTCTATTTTCGAAATCGAAGACACTCTGCAATGGATCCACGTGCTTAGACGTCTTGTATGGGTAAGCTAAATAGTCCAAGAATAGGCCGGGTTGGAATAAGGTGTACTCGAGAACCTAATAAGAACGTTAACTCCGACTTCTCGAGTGAAAAAATGGTTTCGCAATAACACGAACTTGTTCTTTCTGGTTCACTTCTTCGAGGTACTCTCGGATGTTCTCCTTTACACGCAGCCAACTCATATCAACAGTCCCCTTGCTTTATGAGTGATCAGCTGCAATATTCCCGACGCGTTAGGTAAAAGTTTCATTACCTCCCATATTCGCTCGGCGCAAACCTTTTCACGCCGGCTTCAATAGAAGCATCGATCAGATTCTTTTGTGACCTCTGGTCGGGATCCGAGAGGGTTTGAACGAAAGAAAGAAGGGTATGAGTTCCTCGAAGAGTTTCGACCAGAGCTTTCCTATCATTGTAGTCCACGACCTGCCAATGAAGTTCAGATGGGAATTGGGCGATAGTTGGAGCCTCCTAAGCAACATGTTGATGTTAATGAACGACGACGAATACGGGATTTTAGACAGTATTGCTTACCCTTCTACTCAAGATGGTGATCTGATGCTTCTTCGACTCCAGGAGAGCATCGATGATTTCTTGGGAAACCTCTATGCTGCTAGTTAGTTACGAGTTCATTCTATCAAACTGAAGAGCGGCTTACGCCCAGAACCACCGGCGATAGCGACTTTAACCATCTCGTCAATTGTTCGAATAGGTAGATTGTTTTGTTCTATTGATGTGGGAGACTAGAATCATGAAAATGGTGAAATATTCAATTCGAGTACCGAGAAGGAGTAGAAGTTATATAAATGATTTCAGACAAGTCCTAGAATGCTCACGGTAACTACGATCATGACCGGCGAGTCCCCTTTTCTAGCATTCAACCAATCATCTCTATTGTTTTCTCCGCGGATTTCTGCAGGGGGGGGTTAGTGGAGACCCCGTCCCTCAATGCCATTTTTCCGCCGCGGCGGAAATAAAAAAGATAATTGAAAAGATCTCTACGACATCGACGGCATCAAGGCATGTGGAAGAGCGTTTCTTTGAGTAATGCCATTGTTAACCTTTTTTTCTACGGGCGTAAAAACTGAATGAATACGAAAATAGTACAATGTCAGGAGAATGCCCCGTTAATCACTCATCCGCGACGGAAAACACATCGAATATGCCCTTCAAGAAAAGAAAGCTCCGTAAGGGCACTCAAAGCTGCTGGGAATGTAAACGGCGCAAGATCCGCTGTACCTTTGCAGCGCCTACAGACGCTACATGCGACGGGTGTAAAAGTCGTCAAACAAGATGCATTAGCCAGGAATTCCCCGATGAAGCAGCTACAAGAAAAGGCGCCAATAGACTGAACCGAATAGAATCACTTGTTGAAGAATTAATTCAGCGTGACAGTTCCGATACTTTGCGACCGAAGCCTGACGAGATTACTGTGAGAAACCCCACCACTGTTTTAGGCCGCTTATTCACCTAACAGCGGGTTAAGGAAGATTCTTGGGCTGGTCAGCGCCGTACAAGCGCTAAATTATCTCCCCCCGCCGCGCCCTTGACCCCTAACTTAGAGCTAGAGAGTGCCGATTGGAATCCTGACGATCTATCGCGCACCCTCTTGAAAGCATGGCCCAGCCAAAAAGACCTCGACATAATCTTAAAAGTGCCGGTCCATGTTTCGGTATTGTTTCATGGAGTGGTGTTCCGCCCATATTCTGGTTTCTTCTCTGGGCAGATGGCATCACCGCAACTCATGCTACAGCCACCTTTACAGGGGTCGCATCCAGTGCTCATCGCCAGGAAATTACTGCTGCTAGCCACCTTCTTACAGGGCATCCAACCCAACATTGCTAGTGAACTTATAGGGCTTAGTTCAACTCACCACGATCTGATGTCGCGCGTGTTCAACACCGCTACCAAGCTTGTCACGAGTAATGATGAGCTTGTCAACTCACTCGAGGGTATTGAATGCATTATGATGGAGAGCATGTACCTGAATAATGCTGGAACCCTCCGCCGTGCATGGCTAGCGAACCGTAGAGCTATGGCCACAGCGCAGATGCTGGGGCTGCACGCCGGTAACAATTCATCAAGCATGGCCCTCGAAAACGAAACCCGGGATCGTATCGATCCTGATTACATGTGGTTTCGCGTTGTCCTTACGGATCGATATCTATCATTAATGCTAGGTCTTCCACAGGGCACAAATGAAAATGTCTTTGCTACCCCAGAAGCGCTTGACAAGTGTACGGGTATAGAACGTATGGAGCGCATAGAGGCAGTGGCTTCTAGCTTAGTTCTCCAGCGCAATAGCGCTGAAAAGACGGACCCCGCGGCGACGCGCCAGATTGACAAAATGCTACAGGACGCTGCAGCGTTAATGCCCCCGCAGTGGTGGTTAATGGCTTCTGACCCCACTACCATTACTGGCGACAGCGCTAAAGAGTTTGAGGAATCCATCCGCCTTATGAACCAATTCGCGTACTATCATCTTCTAGTACGGGTGCATCTACCATACATGTTGATGCCTTCATCAATTGATCCAAGTTTTGATTATAGCAAGATGACTGCTGCAAGCGCAAGTCGCTCAATCGTTACTCTGTTCGTCTCTTTCCGAAACTCTTGTTTAAATACTGCATACTGTCGTGGCGTCGACTTTGTTGCTTTTATTGGGAGCATAGTTCTGTGTCTCGCGCACATCGAAGCACGCCGCCAAGTGAACACTAATGATGGCAATGGTATTGGCATCTTCCAATCATTACAACACCAGAGATTAAGCGACCGTGGACTACTTGAACGTACTCTAGAAATAATGGAGACAATGGCAAAAGCCCATAATGATGCCATTGCTCAAAAGGTTTCTAGCATCCTTCGACCGTTGCTCGCTATTGAGGACAATTCTTTTCAGGGGGGTTGTTACCATGTCCACGCCTCTTCGGAAGCAAACAAGAAGGAATCCCAATGCATCGGCAACACAAGCGAGGCTTTTCATGCTCTCCATATACAAATTCCGTATTTCGGTGTAATCAAGATTGAGCATCGCCCTCCCCCGCCAAACTCGGTTGAACCTGTACAACCCGATAATTCACCTGTATTACAACAAGAAACTGGCGCGGGACTAGTCACTCTTCACGAAGTAAACCACCAAGATCCAGAAAGGACCCCGAAAACCCGCCCACCAGGTTACGAATTCAGCATGAACCAGCCAGCGAATGCTGATTGGCAAGCGATACCGTCGTCCATCGATACCGGCAACGCACAAGATAACTATCTTAACCTCTTAGTCCCCGGTCTAGAGGCAGGAATAGATGACTGGGCACTACAAGGTGTTGACATGGCTTTATTCAGCAACCTTACTCAAGGCTCAGTTGACCCGAGCAACCTGTAATGAATTGGCGCATCCACATACACCATGGTTTACACGCGAATTCTTTAACGCTTTTAAGGAATAGAAAGTACGACACGGAAAATTACCTCACTAATCGATCGACGTCTACATTAGATTCCGAGATTCATCATAAAGGAAGTTGCGTTCTCCCAAAACCGGCTCCGCCCAGACCCACCTCCTCCGACCGATAAATGCCGGGACCGGACGCAAAATAGGGGTAATTAGGAAAGCTATCTACAGTTTCGCATTCACATTTCCCAATGGTTTCCAACCGGGAAGGTACCTATTTCGACTCTTTATCTTTGGCTTCGCCATAGCTATCGCCGTATCGTTTTCGTAAGTGCGCTTCTACAGTCACGGGCGGGTGCAGCGGGGTCTCGCCGGGCTCGATGCAAGTTGGGATGCACTCAATCACTTGGTCAAGCAGGCCTTCGTTGAAGAAAACCACACTATACCTATCCTTATCCGAAACCGGCGAGATCACACGATGAACTGTTGACATGTACCGGCCGTTCGTCCACTGTTCCATCATGTCGCCGATATTGACAACGTACGCGTCTTGCACGTACGGTACAGCATTCCATGTGTTCGTTGGTCGGTGGAAGACCTCTAAACCCCCAACTAAATGATTGTCAGCACCATGAAAGGGTTCGCGCAGCGGTTGCCTCACTATCATCTTGAAGTAGAAGCGTCATGGCGCCAAAGTCCGTGTGGGCACCTGTTCCACGGGATTTCTTCGCCATTTCAGGACTGGTCTTCGGGTATTTGTGTATGCGATACATCGAAATGGCTAGGGTCATACCAGTATTAGCATCCATCATCATTAAGCAAAAGGACTCGTTTTCTAACAATCTCGGCTATCGACAAACCCATCAAAATAGTTCTCCTCAAGATGCAAACTTAACGCTAGTAAGCGAAACAATTTTACGCTAAGATTTCGGGCAGCAGCGAAGTATTCTTCCATCGTCGATCGAAAACCAGGGCAATCTACTTCCTCAGGCCACATATTTGGTCCCTGTAAGAACCGTCCAGCTGGAAGTTCGGGACCCATCATAAAACCTTCCTTTTGGTCTTTGAAGTCCCCCTCCATGATCTCAGCCCCGATAGCTTCGTAACCCCGCGCGCCATTCACGGAGAACCCCTGACCCAACGCCGACTTCTTAGCCGAAGGAAGAGAATAAAATTCAGCAGTTTTCTGGAATAAGCGACTGCGCAGATCGGTGGAAATATCGTGTCCGACAATCTGGAAAAACCCAGGCGCGCGGCATGCGGCGTTCAATTCTTCTGCGATCCGAGCTGTTTGCGATGAGTCGCCCGCGATGTAACCTGAGATGTCAATCACCGGTATCGTAACCGGAGGGGGCACTTGTTCTACAGCCATCTTGATATTATCAACAACCTTTTTTACAATCCGGATTTATGCAAAAATAAATGATACGTGACACAGCTTCTTCGAGATATTTATTTTAGATCCCGAGATGCGTAGCGCTATCGAATTATCAATAGAATGATGTAAAGGAGCTATCTATTGAATTATGTAAGCGTGAATACCAGAGGGTTATCTGATAAAGATCTCCGGGCATCTCCGATTATAATCCGTAAACGGGGAGGTGACCCGCCGCATTCTACACACTTAGCTCCTGCTTCATGGCAAACAAGGGATTCGGATTCGTGTAAAATGTTCAAGTCAGGTAAACATTTTATGACCCTACTTGATTGCTTATAAATAATTACTAGAATAAGGCTATGGAAACCCGTGTGCCAAAATCACCACAGGGCATTGTAACAAGAGATCTTTCTGTGCTCAAGTACCTAATGTATACCGTCCATTATCTGTGAACCTTACCTGCTGGCCTAGGACTAATTCAGATTTCCATTCAAGCTCCTATATGGGGGACATTCGTTGTCCACGTATTCAAGTAAGCGTCTGGAGGTAGGAAGTATAATAACCGAAACATCTCCGCGACTAGGAAAAGGCGTGCAAGGAGAAAACCTGCGGGGAAAATTATAGTGAAGAATCCAAGTATATAAGGTATTGGGTTCCATTTAGGTCTCGTCTTAAGTAGGCTCAAGCAGAATATGTTAAGGAACTCAAGAGGTGGGAGTAAGGCAGTGATGAATGAAGATGAGATCCATAAGATCTTTTCAATACGAGTAGGGAACGTAAAGTTCCATGCAAGTAAATGTATGCTCCCGAAAATGAGGCCACTAAGTATTCCCCCTAACAAAAACAGGTTTATTCCAATACTGCGGAATCGACGATAGTGGTTGGGAATGGGCTCCATATTGTGTATATCCCGAAATTCAACTGATTTCGGGAGGCGCTGGGCAGAGACCTGGAAGGGCGTCATCAAATTCTGCGGGTGCTGGAAGAGAAGGACATAAACTATGAAGGCTAACGTAGCAAAAGCCAGTGTTGCTACTTCAAGTGGCGATGACGGCTTGTTAGTCGCCGTTCTCACCACAATTTGAATAATAAGCCATAGGACCTGAATTAAGGCTAGAGCTTTTGCGGCAAAATCTCCCCTTCCTTTATCTGCCAACTCATTCTCCATGATATTGGGAAGCTGAGAGATAATTCCACACTCCCTTGCATATTGCAGCTGTCTAGCATTTAAAACCCAGATATTTCCTAGGAAGCGAATTTTATTTATTCCTGCATAATTTCCGAAGGATACATTGTAGTCATGTAGCCTCCAGGCAGTGTCGCCGTACCTCAGGGTTGCTCTCTTCTCGCGCTCCAGGAATCTCTCTGTCTTCTCATTCAGATCATGAGGGGAGCTAGGACCAGCTTCTGCGTGTCTAGTTTCACTCCGAAGCGAGCAGGTTTCTGGAAAATGAATAAACAAGCCTCCCATATTGGCCAGAAAAGTGTGCGCCATGCTTCACGGTACGGAATCCCGTACGGCGAGTTCCTTTAAACCTGGATTACTTCTCTGAGCCGCATAGAAGCTAAACACAGCTTTAGCTACAGTGACTTCTGGAGCTACCAAGCTGACCAACATCCATGTTATCTTTCGGATACTAAGCCATACAAATCGTCGAATACATTGTGAGTTTGAACGTGGGGTGTATTGGGCGGGGACGTCGAGATGCAAAATGGACCAACTGCAAAGTATCAAGATAGAAACGCAGTTCCATACAATGTCTAAAGTAGACCGAACATTGGGGGCTGCTACATACACAGCAGTCTGTGTTGGTAAAGTGCAATTAGGAGAGAAGTTGCGCATGATAATGAAGTTCAATATTAGGCTCTATTCCAAATGCGATTAGGACGAAGATTGAATATAGGTTAAGGTTGGAGTCAAGAATGCCTACCTACTTAACCATGAAGTGAAGGTGTATTTATAACCTAACCCAAGAGTATCGCCTAGCACCGCCTTGCCATAACTCTAGCACTACACTCTCATCAAGTACCTCACCAGCAATAAACGAGGCAATACCGCCTACCTATTATATAGAATCTCCTTTATAAGAGGTTTATCCAAGCCCAATACGAAAATGGCTGAGATACGAAACGAATCCCAATAGCCATTATATTGGTTCGATGACCATTAAACACGTATTAGTCCCTACGTGTTCTTCTCATTAAAGTAACCCAAGAGGGCCGCGTCGAAGGGGCGGTGACGTGCCACAAGTTAGATCCGCCCTCCATTTCTTCTTGCTGTACAATCTTACAATTAATTTTAGCTGCGTGTAAATATATGAGTCGCTATTGTAATACCGAGCTGAAATTTCTTTTTACCAATCAGGCCCTACGCTGAGAGGGGGCAATGCCAAAAGCCTTGAGGCCTAACATCCTATTCTCCTGGCTACATACTAGGTATTCATTCACTCCTAAATCCATTCCCAACGAGTTAAGATAATAAATCTAGCACCCGGAAATTTCGCTAGATGTTGCCGAGCTGTCAGACTACCAGGTAGGTATCCATGGAGTATCTAGCTCAAGGTCTAGCCAGAGGGAGACATCGATGGATGTCACGATGCAAACCAAGAAGCATGGAAAAGACTTCATTGTTGCACGAGGAGCTCTAAGCTACCTCATGCCAGGAGACCTACTATATATAGAAGGATCTTTTTGTCTATCTAAGAACTACCAGGGTAGTGAGGGATGCTGCTAGGGAACTCCTCTACAGGTCTATCCTAGCTCATGGGAATCTTCGTAGAAGGCTTGACAATGGAGCACTCGAAATGAAGAAAGGGTTGGCTGCACTTGGGATACTGCGTAGTACGATGGCTGCGTATAAGGTAAATAGTAACCCTACTATTCGTCGCTAAGAGTTTTCGTACTATATATTTTTGCTTACTTTGAAAAAGCCCCGCGAAATATATATCACTAATGTCATCGTCCAGGTAATCTAGAGACATTTGCTCAAAGTCTCCTATTTGATATTCAACAGCGATTTAATGGAGGACGAGAAGCCGTTTCAGGAAGTTACTAAAGAAACGACCACCTCTACACGGCAGAAAGCATCCGAAAATGATAGAGAGCTGCAAGAAGATGCATTAAACGTATTAAAGCTATTGTTTTGAAAGCACATATCGCTCACATAATAGGTTGTGACCGGAAGAACGAACCCCTTAAAAGGAGCATGAAAGGCCTTAACTTCTCGCCATGTACTATATTCAACAGATCTACCTAAGGTAGATCAATTATAGGTAGCCACAATGCGCTGTTTTATATTATGTCGAGTATACATTAGCATCACTGGAACCTTGAACCAACCGCTCAATAGTTCTTAGCTGTGATATTCGGCTAAATGTCGACCGAGACAATGGTACACGATTAGCCTAGATGGAGTATGAATATCCGTAGATAAGACCTGCTCCTACTACATGACAATCCCAGAGATCAAGGAACTGCGCTCAAGTAAATGTTACGCATAATTCCAATTCGGGAAGGTGACTCTTTAGCTGAGATAAACGATTTACCATAAAGAAGAGATTATCGGCTCGTTTCAAACATTGCTTGGCCCATATCAATCGAATTACTGTTATATACCTAAACCTAATATCCAGCTTGGCGATGATGGCTGGTCTGACGCACCCATTTCGAATTTTGGCATGGTGTTTAGTATGGTATATTACTCTAAGGGCCACAGCATCCGCTGCAACGACTACGACTCCTCATCGCCCCCGAGCAGACGTCTCTGCATGCAAATTAGCGGCGAATAATGATGTGTATCTCAGCGCGGGGTTTGGGTACGAGCTTAATTGCGCACCTAGCACCGGAACTCTGAATGCATTCATGATCTTCGTCGACTTTGATGATGCGCCAGCCATTGAGACCACACAGAGCTTGCACGATTTCTTCCTGCCTGCAGCGGCGGAGTGGTATGCTGAGTCGTCTTATGGAGCGTTCACACTTGATGTGACGGCTGATACCTCGCGCTTTTACCGCATGCCTGTCACAGCAGCGTCATACGGATGGGCGCGCGGTCTGAGCTATGAGACCCATGAGAAGTACATCCAAGATGTGTTAGATGTGTATAACCAAACCATCGCGCCCACGGATGTGCTATACGTTGTTCCGACTGCTAACGCTGCTGCTATTTCGTTCTCGCCCACTTTCATGGGCGACGTCCAGACACGTGCCGGAGTATACGTCGCTAAAAAATCGGTGACATTCGGTTTGGACGCATATAAGACCTGGAAGTATCTCGTCTTAAATCATGAGACGGGTCATACTATGTGCCTGCCGGATTACTACCCCTTTAACGGGAGTGCGACAGGATTATTCATAGGTGGTTGGGATTTGATGGGGCTCATTAGGTACCTAGGCACGTCTTGAAAATTATAGGCTATATGCTAAATGAATCTCGTAGTGGACCAAGTCCCGACTACTTCGCATGGGACAAGTGGCGGTTGGGGTGGTTGTCTGATGAACAGATCTATTGTGTGGCCGAGGCAGGTTCGACAACCCATACATTAACGCCACTAGAGATGACGGGAGGCTCAAAGGCTGTTGTTATCAAGCACAATAGTACGAATGTGTTGGTAGCAGAACTACGATCGGCAGACGGTCTCGATTCGGCGTCATGTTCGACAGGCGTACTTCTCTACACTATTTCGACTGCCACGGCCACGGGAGAAGGCCCTGTACGGGTATTGGATACGACTCCTGCATCAGGTGGTTGCGCAGGTGATGAGTTAAATGATGCCCCTTTGTCTCTTGCTGGAACCACTTCATATACCATCTCAGAATGGGGAATCACGATTACTGTTGTGAGCGAATCTAGTGATGGGACTGATATTCAGATTGATGTTTCATAGTACGCCACCGTACAGTTGTAATCTTTGGTAATGATTACTACCCATTATATAGAGTTCGAAGCTACCTGGACTTTCCTAATATGGAAACATACCTTGGCCGTCTCTTCATATGGCAAGCTATTTTCTGGTTGCACAGGCGTTGAAGACATCATATCCACCCAGAATGGCGCACAGCAATCTTGAATAAACGAGTCGTTATAGCCCCGATATATTGTCGATCGTCGGTGGACTGTGCCTCGTCTTAAATTTTAAGACAAAGACATGGGTGGCCTAATTACACCTCCGGAGATAAAGCTGCATTCGGAACATCTAGGACTTCTCCTATGCAAGTTTCGTATATATTGGTATCAACGAAACCGCACGAACGCTCGAGCTATAATTACGCATGAACAGCCCGTACTAAGTATCTAACTCTTCTGCTAGAGCCTCAGCCTCAAATGGCTTAAAAATTAAGAGATGATAGGTCGTAAAAAGTTATCTGTAAGCGCTGTCGAGCCACAGCCTAGTAGTACAAAACAAGTCTCGACTGTGTCGAAGTTCTTACGTACGTAGTCTTGTTTAACCGACGAGAATCCTTCAAAACCATCCGACCTATTACAGATTCTACTAAATCGAGTATGGAATAGTGAAAGTGTTGAAGCAGTCTTGGCGTACAGACACCCTGGCATAGCCCAAAAGCTGAGATGCCGCTAATGTGGAATTGCAATCCACATGAGGATTGTTTCCTTATTTGGCATCACGACCAGGATTTCGATTCGCAGAAAACACGGCGCGACAGTTGAGATGGAGCTTTACGTGCAGGGCTGACATGCCACTCTCGCTAACTGAGCGGTTTCATCAAGGATCTTTCTTCATTCCTCTTTCCTTCCGCCTTCGCTTCGCTAGTCTTTCCTTCAACTTCATATCCTCAAAATTTTCTTATGTTTTTTTCTGCTTTTGCTTCTTGGGCTGCGAGAGAGGCGTCTGCCCATCCGTCTAAGCAACCATGACGTCTTCGATGGATCGGTACGATTATAGCATATTAGAGGTCGATACAGAGGCGCAAAATCGGCATGAAGCTGCTCGCGCCGCGCAGGCACCGGAAGTCAATCAACATGCGACCGAACATTACAACTATCCCGAAGTTGTTGCCGGCGGCGCCCCCAAATTATACATAGATCCCACCCTCCCCGAACCCGTACAAACACCCGAGAAAGAGTTCGCAGATGCCGGAGCAGCAGGAGTAGGAGCCGCAGCAGCGTCACCCAAAAAAATATGTGGGATAAAACCAAAGTTTTTCTGGACTTTGCTTGTGGCTGTGATACTCGTTATAGGAATTGTAGTGGGCGTAACTGCAGGCGTGGTAGTAACCAGGAAAAACAAAGCTGACTCCAGTACCAGCGCCGATGATTCATCGGATTCGACGACTGATGCTACCGGTCTTTACGCAAGCACCAATCTTGCTACCGCCAACTTTACGGATGGGCTCGGGTATGAGAATTACTTGGTGGTGTACCAATTGAACAACAAGGCCATATACATGTCAGCATGGAATTCGTCGCAAAAGACTTGGGTTGTGTCCCCCATAGTGGACGGCAACACGAACAATTTAGGCCTCGATAGCGTGAGGAAAGGCACCGCATTGTCGCTGGACGTCTTCGCATACAGCGATTCGGTAAGAGCTTACGCTATAACAAGAACCTCAAGACTTCTGAGAAGCCCAAGCCGCTAATAGTTACACCCAGTCCCGCGATCTTCACGTCTACTGGCAACTTCCAGATAGTGGCGGTCTCTCCACGATCAAAGCCCTAACCTATACCTCCGACAAGGGCGTCAACACACGCTCTTCCTTACCAGCCGCGAATTGGGTAGATTCGGCGGCCGGAAATAACTACATCTCGACCGCAGGATCAGCTCTCGTCTCGTACGGCAAGGCATGCGACCTATGCAACCAATACACATACCTGTACTGGCAGACATCAACCGGGATAAGAGAAGCCAGTTACCAAAACGCGAGCGACGGGTGGTCCAGTGATAACAGCGTGATCGACGTGGACACCGCGGGCCCCTCCGACAACAGCTCGCTCGCGCAGGCGTACGTAGCAGCAGCCACGACAGATGGGCACCGAAGCATGAATATATTCTACCGCGCGACCACGAGCGCGCTATCGCAGATCATAAACGGCGACGGAAGATACGTGGGGACTTATTTGGGGAGGGATATAGGGCCGAAGACTACGATTGCGGCTTTTTCGACCGGGTTCAATGAGACGAGCGCGAATATCACGGATAAGCTGGGCTTCCAGGTCCTTACTATGGACCCTGCTGCTAGCAACGGTGTTCAGCTTACGTATTTTAAAGGAGGAAACTGGACTGCGGCTACGAACGCGGTATCCTCGCTTTCGGACTGCAAGGAGCGGGGAACTATGGTCGCTAGCCACGCGCGGAGGGTATACTGCTTAGTTTCTAGCGGGAGCGGGGTGGAGATCGTCGAGTACGCGTGGGAAGGAGATCCGGATGATACATCAACATACTCGAATTATACCAAGATTGGGACGGTGGGCGTGACTCCATAATATATATCAAAACAGGGGTATAGAGAATATTGTATATAGTAACATTAAGTTCGGCCGTAAGGTAGCATACATTATACCGTAGAATAGGTACGGTCTTGGCGAGTCAATGCAGACAGAAATTTCTAGTCAGGTATCATCTTATTAGTTTCGTTCAACGACGTTCATCATAGCCTTCGCCTTCGGTTGATAGGCCGCATTAGTAAGTATCACTCCTTTATTTCTTCCTTCCGGATCAGATCAGCCTCCGAGGCTTGCGATGTATGGACCTCGTAAGTAAAGTCGGTGCGGATGTCCCGGAAGTTCATGTCTTCTTCCAGTCGTTCCCAATGAGGATTGTGAACCGTCTGTACCGTCGCGACGGTATAGCCGATGTCGGTTGGGTTGCTGAAAACTCGCCTGTTACGCGACTTCATGGGGGCGCTGCCGAATGTCACAAGGCCCACGGAATTTGGTGTATTGGTAGAGTCATCTCTCTTGAAGAAGCGACGCATGATTAATCTTTGGAGGATGGGGACGGAACCGGCGATTAGGCCGACAGCGTTCTCGATGTTGGACCATAGGACGAGGTTCGCAAGCCAAACTACCGCATGCAGTCAGAATCTGAGAGAATGAATGCAACTGTGATACCAAGACTTACAGATAAGGTCATCATCGGCGTAGTATTTGATATAAGGAGCCCGAACCATCGTACAAACCGAAGCGCTAGAGATCATGAGTTATGACCACAGAGATGCACCCAAGTTTAAACTTACAATAAACCAAACGACAAGAGCACCCCGACTGATACCTTGACCTTCAGCTTGAGCTGAGTATTCCAGAGTATAATACCAGGTATTATAGCACAGGCGATGTCGGTTATGACAGTTATAGTCGTAGTAGTATAAGTGATGCCGAGTACACCACTGACAGGTGCGCACGTTGCTTCACCATCCGCGAGCAATCTTTGATTCCAGTTGGCTTGGAACGGCTTACACGAAGTTGCAGATCCTGTGACAGAAATTATGAACGCGGATATGCTCAAAAACTGCAGCACATAGATAGCCCAGCGTGTATATCTCATTGTTTGAGTAAGTCGCAGCATAGTTATGCATATAGATGCCTTGATCAGAACAAGGCAGGCCGCGTAAAGGGGCAGCCATATTGCGAAAAACTTCCTGGCTTGCCGTTCCTGATCTTCGGTCAATCGATCCTTGTGAGTGCCGAGGCCGAGCCAGACACTTCTGCAACTGAGACCTATGGTGATGTTGTAAACGAGCTATCAAGGCTTGTTAGAAGAAAGGCGGGCAATTTCGTTCTAAAGTGTTTACTAACTAGAGCCGCAAACATCGTCGCATCATCCCACCAAAACGACTTTTCGGTCCATCGCACCCAGACTCTAAGGAATACGACCACAATCGCTATCAGGATGAATACAACCGATGTGGTGATTATAGCTAATTTGACCCCTTCCACAGGAGGCGTAATAGCCTCACCGTCATAGTTAATCATCGGACCAAGCTTTGGATTTACTTTTGCGAGGGGTAAGTTGATGGAAGATATGAATGGTTCGTTCAAGGTTCGTATGCGATCGTAGGAGTCGTAATTTGTAAAGATTAAGGAGAGACATAGCCACTCGGATCAAGTTCGAGTTCGCGCCTCCAAGCGGATTGTTCTCAAGTAAATAGAAAAAAAGTATAATGACAGGACAAGGTCGCAACACTGATACAGTAACGGTTAAGCCTGTGAGGTTATCCGATCATACCGTATCATGGATTCTCCTTGGAACTGATTGATAAAAAAACGGCCAACAGCTGGACTCAGGAAAGGATACCTTGCATAGATTTCGCGTATTTGATTAGTGTTATAGAGCGTAGTATCCGGACTTGAAGAACTGTCACCTCCAAATCAACCCATGACCCTTCAATATCTATAGACGACTGAGCTCCGAAGCTAGGAGCAGCAGAACTATCCGGAAGGCCGGGGGGCAGCGTTTCCGCCGTCGCAAGGTAGGGATGTCCGAGTTACAGGTCATATAATTACAATCCGCAAGAGACCGTACAGATCGGGAAGAGCTCCTCACGTACGGGCCTCCGGCCAAACCCAATGGAGCTAAAGCGAGGTGAAAACTTTGCGGTTTGGACAGACTGAGAACCTATGAGGCCGGTGCTAGCGTGAGACACGGATCCGGTGCTCTGGGTCGCGAAGCGCACCGAAAGACTAACATGATTACATATACGTAACGGCAACAGGGACAGTGCTTGTATTTATATCAGGCGGATGCAGCTATAGAATTCCGCGGGGCAGGATGGTGGTTAATATGACGGAACGCAAAACGTGCTCTCTCGGCAGATAATAAAGGGGAAATTTCTGTTATCTTGAGATGTGATTCCGCCGGTCCCTGACTTTGTCTGGTCCTGCGAGATGGACGAATAGGATGTAAAGCCATCGACATCAATGCAACCTCCTAAGCGTACTTGGTAAGGAAGGTGATTGGTGATGTAGATAGCTGAGTATCCGACTGAATGGTACGAACCTTTCCGGATTGGATTACTGCTAGGGTGGTATCTGAGAAGGGATTAGCAATTGCGGTATCTGGTGAAAGAAAGGTCATAGGATTATCATACGATTGGTAGGCGAGAAGGGACCCTGGCAGTCGGTTCCTAGTAGTAAGAACGACGGTATGTCAAAATCTTACCTACTAGGTATGTTGAGATGACTACTAACATGCGATATCTCTTCCTACGAACACAGAGTCTAACAAGCCCTTCACCGCAGTGCCTAGGTAGATACCGTATCCACATCATGTCTAACCTTCCTAACGGCTTTATGTGGGCAGGCTATATATAGCATGTGTATGACAGGCACGTCATTCAAGAGCAGTGCACGGTTAAGTGATCCATCCGAAATCAAAACGCTTCCAACAACAGTGACGCTAAGCCCTTCAGACGAGATTGGGTCTGTGTGAATACTAGCTAGGCACTAGGTATATTCTGGAAAACGTGCGTGATGCATCCTCTGGGTCGGTCCTTAACCGAATCACCTTCCTATATCTTGATAGCTGGCCAAGTAGATCCGTATGTCCCTCGCTACTAGTATACGGATTGTTTCCATCATTAGAAGCACACATCATTAACGAAACAGGTCTGTTTAGTTTTCGTATATGTTGTTAGTCTTCTTTTGAGATATACTGCAGCTTCCGGGCCGATCCTTTGGTCTGTGCTGCTTGGGAGAAACATAATTAGCAATGTTCTCAGCGCGTTGAAACGACTGTACGAATATACGATTAGAGTTAGAATAACCTATCCTGTAATCCTGGACATCTCACTAGACTTTCGTAATGCGAGGCTCGGCTCGGAGGAATATCCGCCCTGCAGCGACGACGGCAACCGTCGAAATTTTGAAACTCTCGTCGAAACATATTTTTGGCAATACTCCACAACGACAAACATCAGAAAAAGGCACTCTCAAGCTAATCTTGTCTTAGAGTCTTCTCCTAAACCGTCCGCGCGCGATCATGTGGAAGCTATTCTCGCGCCTAAGAAAACACCGTGACCCTTCCTTGCGTACCTGAGCCACTCTGATCTTGTAGATCTGCACTCTATATGCTCCTCTCAACAATGCCCAAACAAAATCAAGACCAGCGCTAGTACTAGTTAGCCTTTTAGTGGAGGAGATAATCAGGGACTTTTGTCTAGAGCGACGAAGAGGATGGAGAATAGGGATGAAGACTGACTCACCGCGCAGAGGCCTCACGAATGACGGTATAGAAGGTGCCTGGCTGAAACTTACCATCGCATAGCGTATTCATGCTTGGAATCGTGAATATTGGAACTGTAAACGTAGGGCACTTATCAACTGGGATACCAACATGGCACAAGCGACGAAAAGTCCTAGGTTAGATGAAGTTCAAAAATCAGAATCATTCAGATTCGGCAATGCCATTATCAGTGCCCGGAAATAGGGTGTATGTACAGCATCGACAAATATAGCCATGGAGGGAGATAGTCAACTCCATCCGATAATGAGATCGTGAAGGCTACCTAAGTGTAGCTCATTTCTTTTTGCCGCCGCCTATGAAAGACCCTTCGAATCCCGCTCGTCCCTTAGTCTTCTTCGCGCCCTTTTTCTTCCCAGCTTTGCCCAAAAGCTTCTCGTCTCGCCGTTTCTTGATGTTCTCTTCTCGCTTCTTCTGCCGTTCCTTGATAGACTTGGCAACACCTTCCTTCCTAGCACTCCAATCCTTCTCGCTCTTCTTCTTGGCTGTCTCCTTGCGCTTGACGGCCTTCTTTAGTAGCTTCTCGTCGTCCTTGATCTTCTCGCCTTCCGCACGTCTCCTTGCGGTCAACCATAGCTCCTTCTCCTCAACATCTTTTCGCTTCTCCTCATCCATGGACTGTAACCGCTTCTTCTGGTTCTCTAGCTTCTGGAGAGACGTCTTGGGATCTGAAGGGCCCTTCTTCTTACCGCCGTTCAGAACATGGGTTAGATCGTGGGATAATTGAGAACCGTCGCCAAAGCCGACACGGCCGAAGGAGAAGTTGTTGTCAGCTAGGTCGACAGCTGGGCTGAGTATGCTACCTGGCGAGTTTCGAGCAGACGCTAGGGCCTCCTCGCGCTTCTGGTCCGCCTCTGCCTTAGCCTGCCGCCGCAGTTCCTTCTTATGGGCCTTGCGTTCGGCTTGTTTTTTACGACGTGCCTCGATGAGTTCCTGGCGTGTACGTATGGGCTTTCCGTCGACATCAGCTTTTCGCGCATCACGAAGCGCCTGTAGCTTTGCGGCGAGGCGCGCTCGAAGATTAGTGTCGTCAGTGGGTACCTTTATGTGCTTCGGCTTTTCGGTTGGAGCTACGGAGGATACAGATGTGGTAGTGCTAGGAGCTTGGCCGGTTGAGTCGGCGGGGGTGCCGTTGGTATCAAAGACTGGTGATTGGGGTTCTGATGGAGGTGATGGAGCAGAGGTAGAGTTGTGTTCTTCAGTTGGGTCAGCGAGGCCGGCGACGTCGAGATCCTTTATGTCCGAAGGCTCGGCATCACCGGTCTTGTTGGTACCGTTGTTTGATGTTGCGTCGGGTTTTGGTTCTCTGGTACCCAGCTTGATCTTGTTGACACCCTTGATAGTTTGCCTTTGGAAGGCTGCCTCTTCCTCTCTTAATAGCTGTCTCTCTGCCTTTCGCTCTTTTCGTGCAGCCTTCTTTTCTTCTTTTCGTCGTTCCTTTTCGCTCAACTCAGGTGGCTCTTCGTCTGACTTCTTCTGTTTCTTCTTGAGATCCTTCAGCGTCTTCTTCTTCAAACCTTCACCGGGCTTCTCTGCCTCGACACCATCTACATCGGACCAATCGTCGTCGTCGCCATCTTGCATCTGATCGCGCTTTCGTTTCTTCTGGGCTTGTTCATCCATGACTTCTTTAACGCTTCGATTTAACTCGCTGTCTGGGTCTAGCTTGTTGCGCCTGGCAGCAGCGGCCTCAGCTTTGGTCTGTTTCTTTCGCTTCCATTGGTCCTAGAAGAGAGCAGCGGGGGTTAGTATCATGCTATGTTGGGCAATCTAGGGCGAGAGCTTTGAAGTATGGAGTGACTTACACTTGTTTCCTCCCCGTAGTACATTTTAGCCGGTATTAAGGATAGAAGTCCATCGAAGGACTTCTGTGAATTGAGGAGGCGCTCCTATATTGTCGCATTGTTGGTTATCCATAGTCACACATTCAAGATGTTCGAGATATTCAAGAGCATGCGACACTGGGTTTGCAATTAAGATCAAGTCGCCGGAGTGAACCAACCTTGAGCGTGGAGTCCTCCATTGTTCCCGATCAATTATTTATCACACAGACTTCAACAATGGTCCCTAGAAAATGCCTATTCAATGGATCGAGTGGGCTGAAGTGGTCGGCTTCGTCGAAGCGGGATCGTGAAAATGGAGAACTTTTGAACCCTGGAAAGAAAAAAAAAGTTCAGGTAAGAAAAAGTCGGTCGCTCAAAAAGGTACCTAGGTACATGGTCCGTGGAGGCGCTAAGAAATGGGGCAATAGCGGTTCCTAACTTGCATTAACTTGATGAATCCGATTGCTGATTGGATAAATTCCATCTCGATTTTTTGCTGGTTGGAAAGTTTTCTGGTGCGGAGCAGATCGCTTACCATATCTCCCGCGAAATCTTGGCGCTTATGTAACATATAGGTGCTTACACCAAAGCTGTCTTATCGATAAGACGAACGGTCTTGTGTCACAATTGAATTGCACCTGCCTGTGCAGGACCGAGAAAGTGGGTCCTCTCGGTCCTCGAACCTCCCTTTTCATCGGGTCCGAGTACATGTTACCCTTTTTCTTTGATCGTTTTTCGGGTGCTGAATCCTTAATGTTATTGGCTATGTTTTGCGTACTTCGTTGACATTCTGAATCAGCTTTAGATATTGTAGTTTGGATGAATATATTCTGATCCTCCTAACGTAGACATGTACAACTAGTTTAATATGCATTTAGATCATACCCTTGTTATAGCCAAAAATCATCGGAAGCTAGGCGTTTCCGTCCCTTGAGATACACCAAACTTGTCATTCCGAATTCCGATCTTGTAAGCTAGATCCGAGTCCTTAACACCCTCATGAGTTGACGTCATATAATTCTTGAACGCCGTCGACATCTTCGCGATCTGCTTCATATGGCTCTCTTTAACCTCCGGGATTGAATCTTCGATAGAAGCTCCCTTCTCTCTGGCCACCCTAGAGTCATAGATAGCGAGCGCGACAGCAGATTGGAAAGCATTCCGGATCTCACGACCGTTCCATTCGAGCGATTTGAGCTCGTCGTCTTTCTTGACGTACTGTTTAGCCTCGTATTCGTAGCGGATCTCAGGGCCGCCGTGCTTGTGATCATCCTTAAGCTTCTTAAAGAGATTGTCCCAAATCTGCTCCCGCGCAGAGTCGTCAAGGGTTTCGTAGCCGATCGCTACGTGGATACGAGATAAGAATGCCTCGTCAAAGTGGCCCACCCGGTTAGTGGTCAAGAACAAGATACCTTGGAAATAGTCTAGGGCGCGTAGAAAGACTATATGTATAATCAGTCTAAGATTTCATGATTATATCTATACCGTAGGGAACTTACTCGATACGATGCTGTTTCGTCTGAGATCGTTGGTTGAGCGCCGTTCAAGGTATACATCTGCCTCATCGAGCAGTACAATAGCATCCCAATTGTTGGCATCCTTGAAGAACCGAAGGAGGTTCTTTTCCAGTTCGACCGGTTCGTGACCCAGATCAGCTGCAGTAATACTCAAAAGGGGTCTCTTGGTATACTCAGCGACAGACTCTGCGAGATGTACGGTTAGCATTCGGTAAGAACGACTAGCTAGCTTCTGGATACTGGGTATACATACCAGCTGTGAGTGTCTTTCCAGTCCCAGGTGGTCCATGTAGAAGGAAGATCTGACCTTCACCCTTGCCATGGATGAAGTCGGCGCTGAAAAGCTCGGCTTGACTACTGGTGTCCGTATAAGTCTGGACAATCGCTTTGATGGTATCCTTGTTTGACTGAGGCCGCATGACGAGTTGGCCTATAGCGTCCTTTGCGATTCTTGGATTACTCAAGCCGCCGATATCGATGAGATCTAGCATTCTTCTTAGAATCCTCTAATTTGACAAGCCGTGATGGTTGAGAGACACATACCATACATCCGGTCCTTGAGGACGAAACCAAACATATGCGACATGCATATCAAGGCCTGATGTTCTGTAAGTGGTTGAGAACGCTTTGGATCAATATCGTCATAGTCGCTGAAAGTTCCTGTAACATAGGTTTCTTGGCCGAGTTTCGTTTGGTTGCAACTCTTGCATTCACAATGGGGGGTCTTAGCTCTCTCCCTGATTTCTGTTTTCCATTCATCGGCGTCCAATTCCCACTCATAAATATCTTCAAACTCCTCATTAATCCAAGGTCGAGATTCATGTTCAACGACCACCCTAGCTCGGTTATACTGTAAATGATTTAGCGCTCTCAGACTAGAAGCGGTTTATTTTGTTTCCATATTAAGGTTGACTCACTTTCTTCCACCCTGGTCTCAATCCAGAGCCGGTGTATTCTAAGAAAGCCGGACCTTTTGCGAAAAGAGCCATCTTTTGTCCACGCTCGATGAGTTGCTTCCGTCTTAAGCCGTCATCCAGTTGATCTTGGAATCTCGCTGGAAACACTGGTAATGATGTAATGTTTCGCTCGTTGTCAAACACCGGTATGACGACGTCTTTGGACCTTCGTGTGATAACCTTGCCATTATATACCAAATTCCATAATCGGATGACATAGCTCCCAATGCTAAGAGACCATAGTCCTCTAAAGAAGTGCTCCACACCCCCGGTGATCGAGTCTACTACATATGCGTTCAATTGCCCATCTTGGAGGACGTACACATCCGATCCAGGTTTAAGCAAAAGCCAAAGCCCCGCAAAGGTGGTTGTTGGGACTTTCTTTGCCCACCGAGCTTCCAATGATTTAACTTGGACAGTAGGTTCATTTTCTAGATACTGGAGTAGAAAATCAATATGCTTATCGCATTCTGCATTATATTCTTCGCTGTGATTTGCTCGGATGCCGGTAGTTTTTTTCTTAAAATCCAAGAGCTCTTGCCGGTGATAGAATAGATCCCGGTACGGGTGTGCAAACATCCCTGCTCTCATCGTTTCGGTCTCATCTCCAGAAGGTCCCTCAGAGGAGTACTTCATCACTGACCGGAGAGCATTCATCAGAAGTGGAGAATGGATAACCAGATGCTTTTTCTCTATACGGTCGCCATCTTCAAGCTTTGGTGCGCGTTCCAATGCGATATTCGGATCTCGGTCATAGCGTCTTCTGCACATCACGCTAGTCTTTTCCTCGAGTATAGAAACTTTTTCAGTGCGGTGTCTCGATGTGTTTAATTCAATGGCCGTATCGTTGGACTTTGTAAACACGAGCTCATCGTCCCCATAACGTTTTTCAAAATAGTCGACCGTGTATTTCGCCTTGACTTCGTATTTATCTTCAAAGTTGCCATCAGTTTCTTCTGAATCGCTTTCTTGTTCGTAATCATCTTTCTTGGAATCACTGTCTTGAGTCTGCTCTGGAGGTGCTTCTGAATCGAGCCGAATATCGACGATCCACTCTCGCTCGACCAAATCTTCCCAGGTACTAGGGAAGATGAACTTTCCATCCACATAAAGTTCAAACTTGCCCTCATCGAATTCTTTCTTGGCATCTTCGTTGCTTCTATAAGACAACTTTATGAAACCCTCCATTCCCTATCACTGGTTAACACATATGGGCGTCAAGTTAGTCAACAATACTGGGTACCTTCCAAGTCTTGCATGTGTTCCATGGCACCATGAATTCCGCGTAGCCATTATGAACTAAAGTTATGAAGTTTCCTTTTGGCTCGATCTCTGGTGGGGCGGGTGGTGTCTCTTTCTCGGAGGGAGCTTGGTTACCATCTTGATCGCCCTTATCCGCGACTGGAATAGGATCACGCGAAGGTGAAGTAATCGTACTTTCAATACCCTTGGTAGGCTTGGCATCAACCGCCGGTTGTAAAGGATTAGGTTCGTGAGCAACTGCTGCATGATCAGCAAAGTAAGTTAAAACCACAGGTAGTTTCCATTATAGCACACCTGATTTGATTCCCTCAGAGTTTACCGTTTTCATATCCATGACATTGGGCGTAATCTCGTTGGAAGTATGGTCGCCAAGCTCCCCCGTCATGGTCTCGCTTGGCATAGTACGCATTGTAGATATTTTCCCTTGGTATCGAGCTGTTTAATCTGCCAGGTTGAACCAGTCCACAAGTTCCCCGATGTACCTAGACGTTCCTTCTGCTGCTTACCTAGGTAGCCAAGTACACAATATCACAGGTAGTGCTGGCTTAGCTCTCGACTAGATTGGCGATAGAGTTTCAATGAACGATGTCGTTAAGAAGAATCTCCTGTGGCAAATCAGCTTACAAATATGCGGTGGATGAGCCTGAACCCCTCTTTAAGATTCAGCCTCATAATCCTTGAAGGGGAAGGTATCATATCGTCAAGGAGTTTATGCCTGAGAGTAAAATATTTCCGTGGGCTGAAGACAAGGGTCAATTCGGGGGCCAAATCCTAGTGGATCAGACCAATGACATCCTTGGATGCCAACGCTAAACACAGCTTACAGCAATAATTCCTAGGAATAACGACTGAACGCGCGTGTTGATAGTAATCATTGGATGATCAATGTGGCTAAAGTGATTATCATTACGCTATTATCACCTTAAGCTAGGGTAAGTGCGTTCTTTGCATTGATATCATCATTCTACCCCATAGGTCCTATACCACTGGTGGCGAAACTACTCGTAGCCAATTGGGGTGAATATTGGAGTCCCGCAAGAGATCTCTTGCATTGGCTGTCGCAAAAGAATAACATAATGAGTAGACTAGTTCTCACTGAATATAAACTTTTGATAGTATAGTTATCGGCGTCCTAATTATTCGACATCGGAAGTTCACGAGGTTCAATATATCGACGTCTTGAACCCCACATCCCGAAATGGCTAGTCCAAGACCGTTTGACGATGTCGCAGCTGACGCTCTTGAAGGTCGACAGGTTATCCGACGGTTCACGGACGAGCTCGCTGGCAATAATGAATTAGAACGGTCGACAAAAGCAGCACAGATACGTATCGATGAGGAGGAACACGAGAAGGAACGGCTGCGGTTGAAGAAGTTATACGAAAGCGGGGGAAATACTGACAATGTGTAAGATTCGTACTTTCGTGCTTCAATTACGTCTCGGGCTGATTTAAGCTTAAGAGATTTCATTGCCTCAGATATTGCCAGAGATACGCTCAAGAAGATGGTAGATAAGTTTGTCGAAGAAGAAAAGCCATCGATGCTGCAGCGCATGGGAATCCCATACAAGTCAACCAAACAAAAGGCGAGAGAGGTACTTAAAGATATAGTAGAACGGGATGTGAGTGAGCTGAAGGCCTCTATTGATAAGTTAGAAGAGAAGTGGAAGGAGAATAATGGACCAGTAAGACTGAAGCCGTATCCTATCCACCACTGCCCCTCTAATCATGATATGCGATAGGTGTATAAAATTTTTAAGAAGCTTTGTAAGACCCTCGATGATCACAAGTCGGTATTCTCAATCTTTCCATCACAGAACGAGTACACATCTGTTCTAGTATCAAGTATTTCCTGTCTGGTCAAGGTAGGTGGTCAGTATACTGTTTAATCGGTGGCAATCTTGAAACTCACCAAATTACCCAGGCAGCTAAGAACCATTCCGAGATCTCCGAGTTACTATCCGACTCCATCACCAAGGTCTCAGAGAAAGTTGCTAGGGCCTCGAAATACAACTTTATCTTCAAAACCCAGGCGATCAGACTCAAGCTAGCAGACATCTACACCATAATGTTCCAATTCTATTATAAGACAATAAAATGGTACCTGGACTCGAAGTTAGCAAGGGCATTTCATTCATTCAATGAAAACTTGAAGTCGAGTTTCGAAAGCACCAAGACCAAACTCAATGAGGAAATCGAGGAGTTGTACCGCGAAGGACAAATATGTAGTCATGCCATGGTTGCCGTTCTGTATGGAAAATTCGAGGATATGGCAACGGCCGGGTTTCCAATGATCCAGCTGATGGAGGAAAATTGGAGAGGGAGTAGGCCCCTGAGGCAAGCCAACCTGGTGGAGCCCATACAGAGCCGCCAACTAGCTATAGAGTCTACTCCCAGCAAACCTGACCAAAACGAAGACACCATAGCACTATCTGAGGCTCGAGAATATATTCCTACTTTGGAACGCTATATCGTTGGCGAGGAAGGGCCGGCTCATTTCGGTGCGGGGAGCTTCTGGGTAGCCGAGGAGGCGGTGCTACCAAAACTGCGAGACTGGATGACTGGAGGTTCGGCGCCTCGGACATTATGGATATCAAGTCCTTACGAACCTGCAGGCGTGACAAGCGCTCGAGCCTCGGCGCTAGCAGTTGTTGCTGCTGCATGGCAAGCGAAGGCTCCAATAATATCGCACTTCTGTAAGAGGCCACGACATGACGAGTTGCGGTCGGGTATGAGTGTCGAGCAGGTTGGATTAATGGGCATGGTTTACAGTTTGATATGTCAACTCCTCCAGTTTAGTCGACCTGGGGACACGCTGAGAATCAGTAAAGACTCCCTTGAGGCATTAAATCAAGAAAGGGGGTCATGGAGCATTGCCTTGGAGGTCCTCGAAGTGCTGTTGCAACAGACTCCAGTCCTAACATACTGCGTTATTGATGGGTTGAACGATCTAGAGCTAGGAGACGGCGGCCAGTGGTGTATTCAGTTCTTGAAAATTTTGTTTGCTCACCAGAAATTGCCGGGGACAACGTTCAACATCCTTCTCACTACTGCAGGCCAATCACAAATCTTACCATTGGGAATCAGCTTAGAAGAAAGACATCTTGCTACGAAACCAGCAAGGGAGTTGATAAGACGGGGGCAAAGAATCGACTTACAGGCCGGAAACCCCGAGAAAGAGCAATGATACGACAACGAGTCCCAAGGTTATTTTGACTAGTGAGCAACTACCAAGTTAGATGGTCTAGACTAGATACGGATGAAATGTGCCTCTGGCTAATAGCACTGGTAATTACCAACGAATCTCTTTATTTCAAAGCCTGTTTTGTGTCTGTCAGGAGCTTTCCCACGTGTATACAACCGCCGAGAGTCTAACTAGCGCATTAGGAACGACGTAAGAAGAGACCGTAATAGCTTTGGTGTGCTCTGAGAGAGGAAGTTGTTAGTCCCTGGGTACTAGCTTCGGAAGGGTAAGCAAAGGCAGCCTCATGTATGTATACCGTATTCTCCGGCAAGGGGTAGAGCTCTTTGCACAACAACATTGTCACTTCTCAAGTTTTTGGGTCCGTGTCGTGATAGTAGGCACAATTTCATCTTTTTGTTACAATAGACATTAGTTTATAGCGTGTTTACCTATAATTCTCTAAATATAACAGCAGAACCCACACGTATCGTATCCAACCTTGAAAGGCTATACAGTACCTGGTGATGTTTAAAAAACAAGGCTTTGAATGAAAAGTTACGGATTGATCTTGGTGAGATGACAATTGCTGACATGGTACTCCCCGTGATAGACATCTCATTGCTGATAAAGCAATGACGCTTGTGGCGCAGAGAGCCTTGGGCTTCCCTTACATACCTAGGTAAGATCGTCCTACCCTCCAGATCTTCAGTTACTCCGGTCAACGAACCGCCAGTAAGGTTTTATTAGAGCCGAAATCCCGTCCAAGAATGGATGTCATCGAAGGAATATTTGTCTAGGTACACATTCTAATAAGTCAAGCGTGCAGCGTTAATGATGGAAGTGGCTATATTTGGAACAACTGAGGGGCAAAGTCTTTTTTTTTTTAAAAAAAAAGACAAGACAAATAAAAGCATAACGAAGCTAGTAGTGAAAGCGTGAATGGATAAGAGAACACGGGTGGATGCATCGTAGTAGGACTTTCGGCTCACAGCCACCACCAACATACATCAAAGGGTCTATAATCGATGAATACCTACCTGTCTATACGATTGTCGATTTCCACCGATCGCACTGGAAGACACCGCATACCCCACTCCGCTAATTGCTTCAAGAATGAAGTGTCCCTAAGATTTACCACGAAATCGAAATTGTAGCTCACATCGATCGACTGGGAACCAACATGGCTGGGCAGTGGTCTCAGCCGAGTCAGCAGAGGGCACTTCTTTGCGAGCCTCAAATTAATTTGTGATTCACGTGGGTTACTACCTGGTCGAATCGGATAATTGGACGTTGCAAAAAGTTAACGGTAGTTTATGTCGGTTCGAATAGATGATTTTGTAGGCTTATTTATAGAATTAGAAGCAAGGTCAGAATTTAAGACTGTAAGTTTCCTTTATCATCTCCGGATGGTGTAACCAAGAGATCGGGATACGGGATGGCTAGTGATAGTGGTGATGTATCATAAACCAAACGGTCGGCGTTGGGGGCAATGCGACGATGCGTAAGCTAAATTAACCCTCTCGGGGCTTGAGAAGATTTGGGTTTAGCTCCCGTGTACTACCAGATACCCCCACACAATAATTTATTCCACCTAAGTACCTAGTATCTACATATACCTATCTAGTACCTACCTAAGTAGGTAGATAGGTACGTCAGTTTGAACTCCAGCACCTAGTGACGGTGCTAGTATTGAATATCCAATGTACGTCATTTGTAAAATCTTACACAGGTAGATGAATAAATGGGTGTGCATCTGAGACTTCGATTAATACTCTATGATGCATAGATGCTTGAGGCTCAAATACTACCTAGGTAGGTACTAAGTACTAGGTAGTTGATGGCATTCACACACGCAAACATTAGACTAGTACCTACCTATGCATGGGTATTCCCGAAAGGGCTGATATAAAAACATTTAAACTAACATACCTCGGTGCTCAGAAAAAAAACATGTGATTGTTAGAGAATCATAGATAATAATGGACTTGAACATGTATGAAATAGATGTACACTCAATGAATACCTAGGTAGGTACCCAAGGTAAAACACGAGATTCCTGAATCAATTCGTGGGAGATAAGTGGCTAGAAACCGATCTAAGTCAGTGCCAGTACATAATTCCGAGATTTATTCCGAGATTTGTTTCAAGATCTTTCACGATCAGAGCCTCATCGTAAGCCAAGATCCAGCCCTACAACCACTACAACTACCCTTGTAAAGGTTGTAGCTGTATAGATCCCACTGACCAAGCCCTACACCTTTGATCGGCCAATCATTTCCGGTCAGTATCATTATATGTTTCACATCAACAGGCTACACTGAAAATCATATTCGAAGGCAGCACTGACAAGATGTCAATGTCGTTTACCTACTAGGTACCTATGAAATCACCCTTTGAAGTTTCATCGGGTACTGTCATCCACAATTTCCGCCGATAGAGAAACGTAAGTAGGCACTTGCTTTCTTAGATACCTACCCACTGATACTGGTACTTTAGTGCCGAATTCTTGCATACACCTAAGTGCGCTTGTCCCTCGTAATTTCAATATGTGGTTGACTTCGCATAGCCACCTGGACACTCAGCATGGCATGATAGGTAGCTACCTTGTCAGGCACCCACTACACTAGTACCTAGTATACTACGTATGCACTAGATAAATACGTGCTTGGATATTAAGAAAGAGAACTGGGATAATACATCGAGTACCGTATAAGGACCTCGAGAAACTGTCACGATCCAATAACCAAGGCCCAACATAAGACCCCAAGACGGAGCAACAACGGAAAAACTCTGGAATAACCAATTTGATTAATCCGTAAAGAGCTCCAATCAAATTAATTGATCAATGTAATCTTTATAATCGCGACCAGATCAGCCAGATCAACCAGATCAATTGATTAGTGTGATCTTTATGATCGCGACTAGATCAATCAGATTACGATAAAGAATAGGTAGGGGGGATATCTACATAAACATGGCAGGCCCCTATGTATCTAGTCATTCATTTAGCTCACCAGCTATCAATCTAAGTCTATTACCTTAACCGCATCGAACTAATAGAGAAAGGACTCCAAGCCTCTCTTACGAACAGACTACCTTTGATCTGATCTCTACGAGTACTGTTAACAAACAAGGAAACCCACGAAACACCCCATATACCTAAGTACCTAGGTATAGGTTCGTAACAGAAACACATAATGTACAACTCACAATATCAATATTAAGTCGAGTTCCAAAAATACTTTGACCTGCTTTATACGCGAAGAATGTAACTATAGAATACATAAAGAGACAATAGGCATAGGAACTATGAAAATCCCGAAAGATACGAAAGTCCCAAGCGCTGAGCCTTCAATACACGTACCTTATAACACGTCCTCGTGCATATATCTGCATAAGGACATAAAATATAGATCACTAAGGTTCTCTCGTTCATTCCAAAACATTAGAGGAACCCTTTCTTTGCCTGATGCAACACGCCTTGAGTTCGGACTTATCTGCGGTCTTCCGAATGGCCCCCTTACGATCCGTGGGTACAAGGATATTATGGTAGGGTGGATAGTAAGGTTGCAGTTCTTGTCGCGGTGACTGTACTGGAAACCTATCTACTAAGCAGAACTGATTGGCAGTAGAATATAATATAATCTATAAGGCGCCAACACTTTTCCTACTCGATCCCCCCTTGAACCAGCCGGCCCCTCTCCATCTCTTTCTTTTGGCTATCCTTACTTCTCGTACATATCCTTGATATCTAATCTAGTAGATAACGCTTACCTCGCGACTCATCATGGAACTTGAGTCCAGCACCAACTCCAGCCTAGATGGTAAAAGCTTCGAGAAAGTTCAAGAACAGAAGCCCGACCCGTCGATAGAGCAGAGAGAAACTTATACATCAACAATGCACGCAGAAAAGATGTACGACAGAAACGATATAGTTTACACTGAAGGCGCCAGGTTTTGGTGTATCTTCGCCGCGTAGGTCTAGTTTTTAAATGATATTTCAATTCTTGGGTCGCTTACGTCTTTGGTAGCGTGGCCATAATGATGTTCATCGTCAACTTTGAGCTTTCTGTTGTCAACACGACCTTGGTTGCCATCGTAAATGACGTTGGCGGGTTTGACAGTGTCAGTTGGGTTGTCTCGGCATATCTGCTAGGTTACGTCGGTCAGTTACTCCAATTCTAAACTATCTATCTAGCCACCCTCTCATTTCTCATGAACTTGAATAGGCGCAATCGTTATTCTTTCCAACTTCAGCGACATCTTCGGCCGAAAACTCATCCTCTTGATATCTATTGTGGTTTTCATAATCTTCTCCGCCGCTTGTGCTGCTGCACAGACAATGGCTCAGCTGTGAGATAATATCGTCACTTACCCCTACTCAGACCACCTACTTACGATCTTATAGTTGCATATTCCGAGGGTTCCAGGGTCTTGGAGGCGGCGGTTGCTGGGCTCTCTCGACCATATATATAATCGAGATGGTTCCACCTGAGAGATACGCAAAATTTCTCCTGCATGCTTCTACGACGAACGCTTTAGCACTTCTGTGTGGACCTATCATCGGCGGGGCTATCGCTACTAATACTACCTAGAGATGGATTTTTATCATCAAGTAAGTCCCAATATCATCTCGCCCATCTACCTATATAACACCTATAATTCTACTTCTATACTGACATATGTATGATCAACCAGTGTTCCTATTTGCGTTCCAGCGTTTGTCGTAGCCTTTCTTGCTATTCCCCACGGATTTCCATACGGAGACAAACCTAGTTACCTACGAAAAGCCGGCATGAAGAAATCACTCGCTCGGATAGACATGCTCGGCACCATTCTCATCTTATTCGCCTTACTGGCTTTGACATCCGGGTTTGAAGAAGCCGATAAGAAATTCCCTTGGAAGTCTGGATATGTCATTTCATTATTAACCATATCTGGGTTTCTGTGGATTGCACTTTCTTTGTGGGAACGCCATGTCACACTCTCTAATGGTGCTCGAGAGCCTGTTCTACCCTGGCGATTTTTCAAGAATCGCCAGATGGTGGGGATCTTGCTGTAAGTTCCGCTGGCCGTTATCCAGTATATCGTCGGTTCAGCTAATCATATCTCAGAAACACAATTTTCCTCGGCGGCCCTACTGTCGTTTGTATATTTACCCTTCCGCAAAGATTTCAACTGGTATATGGATTTTCTGGCCTTGACGCTGGCGTGAGATTAATTCCCTTCACCGCGTTGATCCCGATTGGATCAGCTTTTGGGAGTAGAATCTCGGGAAGGTTCAAGATTCCGTGCGTATATCTCATGTTGATCGGGTCTATCATGCAGATAATCGGTTTTGCGTTTTTAGGTACTCTACCGAAGACTTTAACAATACCTACACGAACCTATGGCCTGGAAGTTCTCGCCGGATTTGGCTGTGGAATTAACTTCCTCATGGTTCTCCTTATGATTCCACTTGTAACTGCTGAAATGGATAACGGTAAGCTGTTCCGTGTTTCTCGCCAGATCTACCGATCTAATCAATTCTAGCTGTTGGTATGGGCGCTGGATCCCAGTTCAGAATGATAGGTAGTTCCATGATTCTAGCGATCTCTACTTCGGTCTTCAACACCTACGCACGATCCGAGCTGCAGAAGCTTCTAGGGATGTCAGATACTGAAGCTTTATCCGAGCTTTTGCCTACGTTAGCTCCAGCGCTCCAAGAGCAGGTTCGGCTCGTTCTTGCCGAAGGCTACAATCGCCAAATCCTCGTGCTCTGTATCTCTGCGGCGGCGCAAATCCCCTGCAACTTGTTGATGTGGAAAAAGAAGCAAATTACATTATGAGGCCATCGCTGAACTGTTTTAAGGGATATACGGAGGCAGTAGGATAGGCAATCGAGGACGACATGTTGTAATATTGTAAAATTTCAGGTGGTTAGGAAAAAATAGTTGTGGTCAAGGAATTGGAAGATTTCTACGAGCTTTACAATATCAGAACCACGAAATATTATATTCCTAGATTGGCTTTTAGCATAGTAGGCATGTCCTTACCGGGACGTACATAGAGTCGGTTATTAAACCATTGTCTAGACACTGCGCTCGGATTGACTTTGCTTCTCATTACATCGGTTAGTTAACGCCGACGAAACCGGCCAGCTTAACTAATGGAATGGTTCAGAGTACGACGCTTATGTTGCTGTAGGTAGGTAGGTAGCATTGGAGCAACCTCGGCATCGTCGGGCGAAATCCTGATATCGTATATCGAAACCATATTTCTGACCCTAAATCGAGCGCACTCTTTTCAACAACGGTTTAGCAATGGCTTAGTAAAAGCTCAAAAAGTCACAGTATTCACTATTAAAGCGCGCTAAAACGTCCGTGACTTTAGCGCACTGAACCGCCTCAATCCACTATAATTACGGGGTATTTTGTTACAGCCCTAGAGAGTAAAAATAGCCTGACGGAATGGCGGATCTCATGGCCGTCGGCCAAGGAACTTTCTCTCTTCTGTGCCACTAATCCGCACCGTTACCTCAACCTCGTACTAGAAATAGTCCTTGGACATGAATACCTACCTACCTGCTTTAGTACTAGGCAGCCCGTTGGTAGGTAACTTATATATTGCTACTCTCATTCCCATCTCACCTTACTCACTTAGGTGCGGTAGGTATGTGGCTTAGTGAGTGCTTGATCACTCACCCCCTAACACTTAAAGCCACTTATATTAGATACGAACAAACTGGCCAGAGACTGAACAATGTCACTTCCAGGAAGGCTATTAAACCAGACCCCCTTATATGAGATCAAGGTGTCTAAGAAATTTCCTTAAGCTACCCGTTCTCCAATCCAAAAATCAGGCCGAGTCAAACCTCTAATTACCAGTACTCACAGCTTACAATCGTCTATTTTCACTGCTTCATGCACGTCGCTTTTTTCTGCCCTTCCTAGTACTCAACGTAAATGCTGTGCGACAAGCAGATATGTAGGTAGGCATCGAACACAACGCATATTAGCAACCACTAGGCAGGTAGGCTGGACATGGCGGGGGTTTCTTGGCTGTTGACGGTATGGCAAACATTGGCTATGATTTCTTGACATGTGTACCAAGGAGATCATAAGGCTTCAACTCCATCTCGGGAAGTCGGGGAGCTTATATACCTAGGTAGGTACCTAGGAATTGACGAAAGGTAGTGCCATATAGTCTGATAGCTGACATCTAGACCCCCAACCAGTCGATACGGAGTTCCATCGGCTGCAACATGAACGCATTAGGCGACTGGCAATTGTGATACCGCTATCGCATGTAATAGGCTAGCTAGGAATGATTTGAAGTCACCCAGATTTTGGCATATTTCTGCATGCTTGACCAATCAGTTACGATTATCTTCCTTCCCGACCAGTTCAGCGTCACATCTTTCTCACACATTGTGTAACCAACTACAATATATTTACCTACCATGCATACGCGTAGTATCAAATTGACAGTTGCCCTGGACGAAAGATTGCCGCAATAACAACCCGAATTATACTGTTTCAGCAGCCTCGTTTCTCATTAGTAATGGCACCAATGGTTAAGCGTTGGTGTAATACTCGGTCTTGTCGAAAGAGAATTCCTTCTCTAATGGAGACCGTAAGATGGGGGCCGTAACTTTTATTCGCTACCAATATGGGAGAAGTCAGTTACGTGAAGAAGCAATAAGAGTAGAATAATTGATATATACCTACCACCCACCTAGTGGGTAATCTTGCTAGTGTGGTTCTTTTCTTTCTTTTCTCCGACAGGGGCTAGCTGTTCACCTTTATGAAGATGGCATCCAGAGCAACTCTAAACGACACCGAGATCCAATTCATCCGAAGTCAGCCAGCATTAAGCCCCCCTGATGGTGTTATACCCAACTTCGTCGATCCGCCTAATAATAATAAGCTCGCTATTGCAGTCATCTCTATATGTATATCGCTGGTTACCATCTTATTTCTGATCCGAATTATTACGAGGATATTCTATGTCAGGAAAACTAGGATCGAAGACTGTTAGCCCCTCAGACCCTAGTCCACGGTGATCCCTAACAGTAAACTAACCACAAAATCAGACATCGGCCTCCTTGGATTTGTATTCGATATCCTTTCCCCTTTCCATACTGCCGTACGCCGTATGACCCCCGGAGCTATGCTAATATAGACTAGCCATTCTTCATAGCGGCTGCGGTAAAACTCGCCACCATGACCTCTTCGCGCCCTGGATTATTCGTGAGACAGTGGAATATGCTAGTGGTTGATTACGAAGCATGGCTTCATGTCAGTGTATACCTAACAAAGCCCACACCCTCGATCGGGCGGCTCATACAAAACAGACTTACGTTTTAGTCAGTACGTTATATTGCGTTGTGCTTGGATTAGTCAAAATAGCTATAATTCTAGAATGGATTCACTTTTTCATTCCAAGAGCCACTCGCAATAAATTCTTCTGGACCTGTTACGCCATGATTGGGACCAGCAGCTGTTTATATATTTCGACAATATTTGTCTTCAACCTCGCTTGTAATCCCCGAGAAAGAACCTGGCGTCGATATCTTCCTGGAACGTGTATCAACATCTACGTCTCGAACCTTCTCATAAACACCCTTCACTTGATTTTCAACATTGCCTTGTTGTTAATCCCCTATAAGCGCATTTGGAAGTTAGCGATATCATTCCGACAGAAGATCCTTATTTATGTTGTTTTCTCAGTCGGAATTATGTGCGTTACTACCTCTCTTTCGATGGTTACCTCAGTTGAGATGCTGACAGTCCCACCTTCTTCAGGAACTGCGTATGCGCTGCAGGTCGCCTTGCTTGTTCGATCAGCCTGGTATATAGCACTGATCCTTCTTATGACTACTCTGGATACTTGATCTGGGGTTTGGCCGAATGTTCAACAGGATGGTTGATATTCTGTGCTCCAGCAATACCAGCTTTTCGAAATAAATTCCAAATACCAGATATTGGCGTTCGATTCCGACAAAAGGTTGGCACATTCTTTCCGCTCGGTCCCCCTGAGGGTAGTGCTCAACGTCTGTCACGCCCTCAAGCAAGTTATAGAAGCACCGACCCCGTCATTGCCCCTTGGATGGACGATGATAGTGCGGTAAACATTGCCGAGTTGGGACCTGTGAGAACTCGGGACAGTGGGGTGAGGGATAGATTCACAGAGGATGACCTCGCATATGGAGGGATACTTAGGACCACGGAAATCGCTGTCACTAGTGAAATCTCAAGCGGAGTGATGATATCTCCTCACCAGGTCCACCCCCAACCCTGGCTAGATTGTGAATCCTCTGATTGATGAGATAGGTCGTTGATCAAGGTGAAACATGGTAGGCATCTTGGGTATTTCTCTCTAAGAGACTGATAAAAATATCAGTTACCACTCATATATCCGAATAGCATCCAAACTTGGATTTTATTCGCCAACTATTGAACTGCTGCCTCTTAGTGGTGGACCAAGGGTTACTAGTGCTACCCGGAGGCTCAATGAGTAGAACCCTAGCACAGCGGCTCGAGGACTTCCGTAGACCGAAAGAGGAAGTGTGGAAATTGGAGAAATAGCATCACGACAAAATAAATAAATAATCTACCCAACCGCAGAAGCTCAATCGTAGATTATACGGCCAATTTACCAATTGCGTCAATTGCCAATATGGTTGTTAGGCTTTCTCACCTTCTGTCTTTCAGTCTACTGGCGAGCAGAATCTATGCCAGCCCTGTGAATGTGGCCAAGAGCAAAACAGTCCCTGAGGGCTTCGCCACTGTCGAGAACGGCAAATTCCAATTAGATGGGAAAGACTTCAATTTTGCTGGGAGCAATGCATACTATTTTCCCTTCGATAGCGTAAATACCCAACACTATTCTATACCTGGGCAAATACAGCGCTAACTAGAACACAGAATGCGACTGATGTCGAAGTTGGTCTCGCTGCCGCCAAGGATGCCGGGTTGAAAGTATTCCGCACCTGGGGCTTCAACGACAAGAACGTCACGTATGATCCTCAAGGCCTACCACAATACGGCGGCGAAGGCGCGGGCGCAACCAACGCCATTTTCCAATGGTGGGAAAATGGCACATCCACCATCAACATCACCGAGTTCGACAAGGTGGTTGACGCCGCTACTAAAGCCGATATTAAGCTCATTGTCACCTTCACCAATAACTGGGCCGACTATGGAGGCATGGACGTTTTTACCGTCAATCTTGGCGGGAAGTACCACGACGATGTAAATTCACCCCACCCCTTTTCACCCTTCTGCCCCTTTCCTTGTTCCATACCATCCCCTCCATACTTCTAATTCTAACACCAGACCACAGTTCTATCGCCTCCCCCAAATCAAAGACGCATACAAGCGCTACATCTCCACGTTCATAACACGCTACTCCAGCTCCCCCACAATCCTCGCCTGGGAACTTGCGAACGAGCCCCGCTGCGGCGGCGACGCCACCCGCAACCTTCCTACCTCCCCCTCCTGCACCGCCTCCACACTAACCTCCTGGATCGACGAGATGAGCTCCTACATCAAGACCCTGGACCCGGACCACCTCGTGACCTGGGGCGGCGAAGGCGCCTTCAACCTTGCGTCGAACGACACGCTGTACAATGGCAGCGACGGGGGTGATTTCGACCTGAACATCGCGCTGCCGAGCATCGACTTCGGGGTGTTTCACACGTACCCCGATTGGTGGGGCCGCAGTGTCGCGTGGGCCGACGAATGGATCCGGGACCATGCCTCCGCGGCACGGGACGCGGGGAAGCCGGTCGTGCACGAGGAGTACGGGTGGATGACAGCCGAAGTGCGGGAGCAGAACGGGATCCCGGCATCCGACTTGACGCGTGTCGAGGTTGAGGGGGGGTGGCAGAGGATTATGGTTGAGGAGGGGGTGTCGGATATGTACTGGCAGTATGGGTTTTCGGGGTACTCTTATGGGCGGAATCATAACGATGGGTTTACGATTTACTTGGATGATGAGGAGGCGAAGACGCTGGTGTATGATCATGCTAGGGAGATTAATAGTCTCTAGTTCTAGAGGGAGCTTGAATGTTAAGTTACGGGTGCGAGTCGGTGGATCTCTACGAGAAACAAACCTATCTTCGCGATTCGTGAGGCATCTACGTAGGAACAATGAAATTCATATTCATCTCTGGGTACTTGCTTATATCGATACCTATAATATCGGACGAAATGAGAAAGATCCATTGATTTCATACGGTGTGGGGTGTACCGTTAGGTGGTCATAGCTGTTAGTCATCAGGCACACTTGACTCACACCTGACACTGTCCAGCTTTATAAGGATAAACAACAAACACTCTCGCAGATTGGTGAGTAGTGCGGATGTTTGTGGGCACCATGATTATGGATGCATCTCTATGGATGTCCCACTACAATCCAAAATAAGAACGAACCTGCGCGAGTTTCTTTTTTGTTCCACGCAGGTTCGATTCGCATACAATCCAACTTTTTTTTCCTTTTCTAATTTTTTCTCCCTATTGCTAGCAAACCTCGGAGATGATAAAATTTAATTTCCTTATCTTTTCCGAATGTGCGCTTTCCCTTACTTCACATATTCCCCGGAACAGCCAACGTAAACCCGCCGTCGACAATCGTGACAGTACCCCAAATGTATTCGTTCGTCGCAAGCGTCAACACGATCTAAAAAACAGATCTGTTAATATAATATCCCTAATTATAGTCTTTTGCGCAATCTCCAGACTCGAACTAGACTGCGCAGTAAAAAAAGGGGGGTAACGAGGAAAACAATCTTATACGTACGCTAGCAAGTTCCTGTGGCGTCCCCATGCGATTCAAAATCCTCCCACCCATGCTCTCCAAGAACTTCCCAAACTCCTCGTTAGATACCGTGCTTTCGTTTTCGGCGTTCGATTCGCCGGTCGTCATCTCGGACGGGAAGTATCCTACCGCGCCCGCATTAGTCCTCTCCGAGGGCAGGAAAGGGGTAAGAAACACTTACCCAACGCAAGCCCGTTGACGCGCACATTCACTTCTTTATGGCTTAATTCAAACGCTAGCTGGCGCGTAAGGTGAATAAGCGCAGCTTTGGTCAACTATCTCTGTTAGCCCTATTTGTCCGAATGCTAACTCCTCGCACAAATTCTGCAAACTCACATTGTAAGAAAACTGGCGGTTTTGCGACCTAGAGAATCACGGCCGTTACCTCATTAGCAATCTATAGGTTTTCCTCTTCCGACAGCTTTAGAATATCGATATACTCACATACGCAAGTAGCCAGCCATCGAGCAATTATTAATCACGCTCCCGATCTTCCCCGTCAAACCCGACGCCGCCTTAGCCAAGAGTGGGAGGAAGGCCGCAGTGACGAAGTACTGCGAGGTAACATTGACGTCGAACGCTGTGCGACAATTAGCATGAAGACGCGATCACGAGACGTAAGACGGGATATTGGGGTAGTCTGACATTTCTGCCAATTACCGACTTTATCCTCCGCGAACATGGCCTCGCTTAGTACCTCCGGCCCGTCCTGGGGCGTTGCGGCTGGTCGGCCGCCCCATATCCCAGCGTTGTTTACGAGACTGGTAAATGGGTTGTGAGAAGATGTGTGGGTACGGCCTTGTAATCGCTAATTGTGAAGTAGCTTCATAAGGGGGATTGGAACTCACATATTCACGAACTCCTCCTTCTCCGAGATCGCGGCAACGGCGGTTCTGATGCTATCCTTCGACGTGACGTCCATAGCCAGCGGGATTATACTCCCTCCGCTCTCTCTGAGCTTCTCCGGTGAACCATGGATACGCGCACTTGTTTCGAGAACATCGACACGGCGTCCAGTAATGTAGACCTTAGCCCCGTTGGCTGCGAGTGTTTGGGCGATCACTATGAACCTCCGTGTAAGCCGTCCGAAATGGTTTACGAAAAGGGGTAATATCTCAGATAAACAAACAGGGTGACTTACTCAATCCGGTGCCCGTTCCCCCGCCGGTGACTATGCAGCCTTAGTTAGCAAAAGAGGGGAACACTAGAAAAGGGGGTTGAAGCCTGACCAACGGCGACGTAGTCCTTGAGCGAAAACAACGCAGCTGCGGAAAGGGGGTGTAGTGAAGTCATTTTCGCGGAATAGATGATTCTAGCTATAATTTACTAGCCTAATTCAAAGTAAATGAGAGGATTGAGTAAATAATAGAAAATGGCGTGGGAAGCAGTAAAGGAGAAGAGAAGAGGAGAAAAAGGGGCAGGTCGAGTAGAACGGGTGGACGACTCGGATTTTATAAATACCCGCAAATACCGGCTAACTCCATTGGTGACTAACCAGATATCCATTTTTCAAAGTCATAATGCCTCTTTGGCAATACTATAGAAACGAAAAGAAGACCTGGAGACGCAGTCCACTGCGACATGCTTGGAGACCATAGTCCGGCTTCAGGGGTCACTCCGAACTTCCAGCGTAGGAACCAGGTCCCAATATTAAAGGTGGGTATGTACATTTGGACCAATCACATTGAGCTTACGTGACTGGGTAAGCGCTAGCTGAGCGTGTTCCGGTTGTATTTACTAAGTACTAGGCACGCATTTGTTGCTATTATGTCTTCTACCACATTCACACCTTTTCAGCCATTCACCATGAGATCAACAACTTTATACTTGAAGCACCATGTTTACTATTGGCATATTACAAAGTGCACACTCCCTCCTCCCAAATCAAATCTAACCTCTCGAGGTCACCGATCAATTGTACGCCGAATTCCTCAATTCCACAATTCCACAACTCCTCAAATGCGCCAGAACGATGATGATGGTATCGACATAAATAGGAGCTGATCCATCGAGTCAGTGTTTGAGACCCTCTAACCCCACGCCTGCCGCTGGCGATCAAAGATAAGTTGCCCAACGCCCATGCTGTGTGTGCATATATTACAAACGTGAAGTCTTCATTGCTAACTGTTCCTCCACTGAGCATAGTCCTACAAGCCCGCAAATTGGGGGCTGCCTGGGTGCAGAACATTGTAGGCTCCGCCGGTCGCTGATTTTAATAGGGTAGCTTCGCGCTCGGCCTTCTCGCGGTCCATCTGTGCCTTGTCTGCTTTTGTCATTCGGGGTTTTCGCACCACTCCTCCACGAGATCCCGGTCCGCCACCACGACCTCGTCCTGTGCCGGTAGCAGCACCACGAGTACCACCACGGCCACCACGCGAACCTCGTCCTCTCTTAGGAAGACCGTCACCGCTATGCTTAATTAGTATACTTTTAATTATCAGGGGTGTCTGGTGTACATACCGTCCGGCTTCTGGCTTCTCAACCTCCGGTACTAAAGGTCCAGAGTAAACGAAGAAGCCATCTCTACTAGCCGCCGCTTGCTCTTCCCAGAGTAATTCGGAGTCGTCAACGAAATCGTCGTCTTTGTCGTATTCATCTTCCTTGAAGTGTCTCTTCTTCTTTGCCGGCTTACCATCAGCCGGCTTATCTGGCCCACTGGTACCGCCCATCTCTACGTTAGAATCGTCGTTGTCAGATTCATCTACCGACATCTCATCTCCCTCACGGCTGGAGTCGTTCTGAGCTAATGCGGCGGACGCAGCTGCAATGCGAGCCTTGCGTGCTTTGTGCTCGGCTTGCCGAGGGTGAAGGGCGTCCCAACCATACTGGTCTTCAGCCATACGCATGAAATTTATATACTTGTTCGTTTCTCCGTTTAATGGAATATCGAGGATGATTGACGGCGCAACAGTCTCGGATCCTGGCTCTGCTTTACCAAAGTCAAGGATAGAACGATCTGACCCAGCAGGAAGAGGAGCGACGGAGTCCTTTGTCGCATTGATACGAGGAGATGATGCCCTGCTCTGATTCTTAGAAGAGGGCTTCTTAGAACCAGCGCCACCAATGGTAGTGATGGACGTGGGTCGAATTTCGATCTTAGACATAGCCGTAGGTGCAAGAGGCGGCGCTAGCTTTTTCGAATCCTTCGCTTCCTTTGCCTCAACTGTGGGTGGTTTCGGCGCTGGAGGCGGAATAAATTCTTTGCGGAATGGATTCGGCGATTCCGGCATCGGACCGGACTCCTTGTGAACACCGGACTGAGATTGAGAATGCGCGGTCGCATTCTGTGTAAAAGATGTGTGAGACGGAACTGGCGAGATAATATTTGGCACAGGAGGGTCAACGAGACTCGCAATAGACGGAGATGCGCTTGCGCGGTTGACAATTCCGGCGTTGTTAGAAGGTCCGCGAGGAGATCCCATCGGATTCGAATAACTCATCGTTCCTCGAATCGGATCATAATTCGATGAGCGGATAGGGTCGTAATTTTGACCACTAGTTCGCGAAGGCATACTTGGACGCGCAGGCTGCTGCTGCGCCTGCTGGGATTGCTGACGGGAATATTGCTGAGGTGGCTCAGGTTCCGCATTCAAGATGTTGGACATGGATGCAAGTATGTTTTCACGTTTTACCTCTCTTTGAGGAGCCGGCTCTGATCGATTTTGGTTTTGGCCAGTGACCATCTCAGTGATCTTAGGTTGTCGTGCACTAGCAGCAGTTGCGGCGACGCTGGTAGCTCGCGACCGGGATTCACTTGCCTCGCCGTCCAGAGATGTAACCTTACGCCTTCGTGATGTGGTTGGGGCGCTGGTCTCTTTCTCCTTCTGTTTCCTGACCCGCTTAATCTTCTCTCCTTCCTCGGTGTTGGTACTGCTTCGCTTGTTGGTTCTCGCTCCTGGCTTCGGGCCGGGTTTTCTTCTCGGCAAGCCGTCCTTGGTCAACATGGGCTGACCGGATACGTCATATCGAATAGTAGTAGGGTCGACCACGATCTCATCCATTTCACCTCCGTTCTTTGTTCTACTATAACCCGATGGTGACGCAGGCGCTGATAACATAGAGGGAGGGTCTGACAACTCAGGCGATGAGCTGTCTCGCCCTTGGGCATTGCTAGAGCCCGCAGCCATTGCGACAGTCTGCTGATATAATCCCGTTCCCCAATGCTGACTCTGAATATTAGGCGAAGTGAGACAAAGAGACAATTGGGACAGGCTAGACTAAACTAGACTATAAATAGTCTGGGTGTTGTCCTGTTGTCTTGTGGTATGAAGTTAATAGGATGAGTTGTGGTGGGTTGTATATGGTGTGATGTAATATCAGAATATTTGGTAATTAACAATGGCTTAGTGAATTTTTAGTGAGTGAAAGTCCCAAAATAAATAAGACCGAAAAAGTGTTTCAGGGTCAGTATTTATCTAAGCGATTGAGAGAAAATAAGGTTCTGTCGCAACTGTCTTCTGGTGCTAAGTTCCCACTGTGATGTACTGTCCGAACAGCCTGTACTGTTTGAGAGAAGTGGGAGAAGTATGAGAGAAGTATAAATTCTCTTTTTATTAAGTTCAGAGTTAGAATTGGCCAATCCAAGTAATTACTTGTTACTTGTACATATATGTATCTTATGTAACTTCTCTTACTGGTTGCCGACTAATCTCATGAAGCTAACTCCCTTGAGCGCTACGTGATTGAGTAGGCGCGAGTGGGTGCACGTGGACTCAGCTCCAGCAAGGAGTAAGGCAGGTACGCGAGAAAAAAAAGAGAGAGCGCGGACCGTGACTGATTGACTAATTCGCCTAAAAGGGGCGAGTGGTGAAAGTCCTCAAGTGGCTCTTGGCTCTAAAGTGGCTCTAGTGGATCTTTTGTTGTACAGGAGTACACGCTATTGGGTAACGTGACCTCGAAATCGTGTGGTCGGTGCGGCCTTGGAGAGATGCGAGAGATGGAGTCCGGGTTTTGGCTCTGAATAACTTCACCAAGATCGCGCAGATTGTTTCGCAATCCGGACCGTACCAAACTTAACCGAAGAGAAAAAAAGATAATTATGGTGGTATAAACACCCTCAGAATAATAGAATTAGATGCACTTGACTTTTCTGCGCAAGATGAGGTAAAAAAGAAAATGAAAAGTCGCGAAGAAGTGATGGAATTAGATGGATTTATTGTGATAAACTCATCTTTGTTGTGAAGAAAAAAGTAGTAGAAAAGAGGAAGAAATTGTAAATGTTGCAAAGTTGCAAAGATTGCGGGAGGGATGGGGGATGGGGGAATTGAGGGAACAAGAACAGGAACAAGAACGGGAACGGGGATGGCTACTATTTCTCAGTTTTGGATTGGGATTGGGATTGGGAAATGGTAATTATTCTCCAACAAGGCGAGAAAAATCGGGGCCATTCAACTAGCTAGAAATGAAAGTTGAGTGGGAAATTTTATTATTAAAAAATTCGAATTACAAGATCGGAACTAGGTAAGCCTGGGGGTGTCATTGGAACAACTAGGAATTCAAGGGGAATTGTTACAGTACAATGGCGGGTTAGGGATTTGGGGGGACTACGGGACTACGGGGACTAAGTGACTGGATGGGGGGTGTGTGGAAAAAGGAAGAAGAAGAGATAATAATTATTTAGGCGCATAGGCATAGGCACCATGTATTAGATCGTGAAAGAGAAACGAGTAAGGAAAAAAAAAAAGTCATCCGACTAGGGTGTGGACTGGACTGAGCTGGTGGACTGGTTCTGGGATGACCGCGACGGGGGTTAGGGGAACATTGGAACACCATTGGAACTGTGAGTCTGTGAGTTTGTGACTGACTTTGGACTGTTGGCCTGAGCTTTTTTCGGGGGTTATGACGATGGAGCCTAATAATTATACCAAAGGGGAAATATCTAAGACTACTAAGGGAACTAAAGCTAGAACATCAAGGAACCGTCAAACCGAGAAGGGTAAGATAAACTTGGATAACTAAGCCGGAGGGTGGGTGTATGACATTAGACACTGGACACTTCGGAGAAGTGCAGGTGATGAGGTGGCCCCTAGGTTTTGCCTTAGGCTTCTGTTCTGACTTCCAGCTATTAGCTTCTGTCACTTATCTAGTAGCTTCTGAAGACGGAAAGTCGGGGGGTTCGTGATAGGCAAGTAATTGTGCGTGTACGAAAGAAATGGGGAACGTGAAAGACCCGTGAAAGACCCGCCAGGGGTTCTGTAATACCGAAATACACAGGTACATTTAATAATTAGTACACGCCTGGAACTTTTAGTCTTTGCTTATAAAAGGGGTAACCGTGGACAACCGGACGAAAAGATACGAAGGATCGGGTCGCATAGCCTTCAACTTGGAAGCTACACACTAGTAACTAGGCTGTTAAGTAGCGACTAGTAATGGAAACTACTAAGCTTTCGCCAGTTGAATCGCTTTATTGACCGCTCAGCGGGACGTGACCAACTAAAAATTACAGGTGTGGCTGGTCCCTGCCAACCCGAGGTGAGGTACTTTCAGGTTACAAGTCGATAAAATAAACATTTAGATGTTACCAGGTAAATGTGCCGCCCGATCCTGACACTGGGTTAAACACTGTATTGTATACTAAAATATGATTGAATGGTAATTGAATGGTAATTGAATTCTAAGCTGACTTACCTGATTAGGTAAGTGTAGAGTTCCCTTCGGCTGAAAAACTCTTTCGCGTCGCTCCGTCACCGAAAGGAATCTCCAGGTAGTCGTCATCTACCTAAGATCTCGAAAAGTCCCTATCGGTCGCATGGCCCTGGAAGTCATGATTAATATGTCTTAGTTAAGGTAGCTCTAAGAATGGATGTGTACATATGTAGCATGCGGTCAGGTACAGCTGCAGATGTACTTTCCTTGAATAGGTAGCGCCGGGTTGGATGAGCCGAGCAGTCGGCAAACTTAAAAAGGCAGTGAGAGTGGGGAACTGTTCAATTTCATGCAGCTTGAGCCTCCCTCTCCGCCGAACTTGTGGGTGGGAATAGAGAATACCGCGGGGTACGTACCTTTGTTTCATAATCCCAAAGTCTCACAAGACCCACTTAGACGGCATGACGGTTGACGCAAGATAGCCGCGATAATGACAAGGGGCATATTGAGCCTATTAGATAATAGACAATTTCACCCTATACGAGTACACCAAAAAAGTCGCTTACTAAGATATGTCAACATGTGGAGCAGGGATATAGACTCTGCAACGCATCTATTCTTAGGTTACTGTATATTCCAATTATATTAAGTACATATGCATAGGCACTTAATTCTAAGCAAACTGTTATAACATATGCGACAGATTCATCTCTTCCATAAGAAGATGAGTATAGCTCATTTGAGATGGTCGCCTTCATCGTCTTTTTCATTATAAATGAGATGGCGGGGAGCTGAGAATAAGAGTGCATCCCTTCCTTTTATGCAACGCTCATCACGATAGGACTGAGTGGGGTTGCATTTGGTTCTCAATAAAGCATCATGCGACGCTTGGTTTTTTCGTTGTTGCCTCCTACTATAGACCAACTGACGTATCGTAACCCTTCATTCACAATTACCTGCATGCAGTATTACCTAGCACCTAGGTAGGCATCCATGGATACAGGTAAGCATCTCCGTGTGGTGATACGACAAATCTAAACGGGAAGTACCTACATCCATTTGCTTTTCGCATCATCAATCTGTACCACTTGCAACCATCAACTGTCTCGGATAACGACCCAACCACAATTGATCGAAGTGGCTTAACATTAGGTCCTGGGCATGAATTGCACATACTGTGTATTATTTTCAGATAAATAACAAAACTTCCCGTGCCGTGTATATGAAACGCAAAGGGTAATTATAGTCAGGAATCGGAATCATGCACCCCTCAGGTACGTACCTTTTTATGTTTCAGGTCATTGTTCATCTCGTTACAATGAAACCCGGGCCGATCCATTGTGATTGGCTCAATAAGCGTCCCTGCGCGCTTAGTCTTTCTAGAAATTCCAACCTTGAGAATTGGAGATTATTAACGCGCTAAAGCTACGCTATCGACACACCAGCCACAGATGGGAGGGTCCATTTATAATCCTAGTGGCTGTTACGTCAACTTTGAAAATGTTCAACGATTCTAATCTTAGCTCCGATTTTGTGGTTGTACGTTCTATATTCTTCCACCAGTCACCTCTCTACAATTACCATACACTCAGTTATTTTCGCGCTCCCAAGCAAACAGCTAGATGAAAAAAGTTGCCAGGTCACCCATCTAGGTCGAAATCATGAATTTTCTCATCTCAGATATCCAAGAGAAAGAAGCGACCGAAGTCAAGGCTCCAAGCTTCCCTCAGATCAAATCGACAACCACCGGGTTCCCAGAGCACAAAAAGCGAACGCGTGTATCAACATTCAATCAAAAGCGACAAGCTGCACGTCCTGAACCAGAAAGTTCACAGACCCCTACCACATCCAAAGATCTATTCACTCCCAGCCAAAATGCGCAACCAACTTCTAGCAAAGATTTCAAGTACGACGTGAAGCAGTCGATAGACCGCGAGAACAATGAAAAGCTGGATTCTATGTCACCTGAAGAGATTGAAGCTGCCAGACAGGAGTTATTCAATGGCCTAGACCCCTCAGTACTTGAGATGCTTCTCAAGCGCGCCAACCTAGACGAACCCAAGAAAAATGATCCTTTCGATCTTCCCGAGTCTACGTCGCAAGATGCCCCTCCTTCCGACTCAAAGCCAGCGCAGGAAGCTCCTGAGATACGAATAGAGGATACAACAGCAACCAAGAACGAGTCCTCAGAGAAAGACCAAGCAGAGTCAGCTATCTCTGACAAATCCAAACGCGTGCGCTGGGCCTCAGTAGCGGACGAAGAAGACGAAGAAATCGCAACAGCTCCCAAAGCTCCCAAAACTCAACCACCCGCATCCGACACCAACCCATCCCCCGACGACAACCACAAACCCTCTCCCACCACCACGACCGAACCACACCCCAAACCACACTGGCCAACCCCCCCAAACCCCTCAATCGACCCCTCCGACCCAGACTTCCTCTCCAAGCTGCACGAAAAGTACTTCCCCTCGCTGCCCTCCGACCCCTCAAAACTAGCCTGGATGGCGCCCATCCCGTCCCCAAATTCCCCCGCGGACTACGACTCGCCCTACCACCCCTCGCAATCCTCTCTTCCGGTATCAAGTCTGCGTTTCAACTTCCGCGGGGAATTATTACCACCGCGCATCTCCCGCATAATCCCACCTTCGAAGGGTCTCCATCACCACGGCGAGGCGCCGGAGGCGGCGGGGTACACGGTTAGGGAGTTAGCGCGGTTATGTCGGAGTGCGGTGCCGGGACAACGGTGCGTAGCCTATCAAACCCTAGGCCGGATTTTATACCGCCTCGGTAGAGGGGAGTTCGGCGGGGTACACGACGCGTTGGCGAGGGGTGTATGGGAGGAAGTTGAGGAGGGGGCGGTGATGAGGAGTTTGTACGAGGAGGCTGGGACGGAGGAGGGGGCGGGACATAGGAGCGCGAGGGCGTTTGCTGTTGAGGCGATTTGGTTTTATGAGAAGGGGGGTTGGGGGGAGAGGATGAGGAGGGGGAAGGTTTGAGGGCGAGATGGGATAGGACAGGGAAACTGAAGAACAGATGGAGCTTATGAGGTAGAGACGGGTATGATGAGATGAAAGTTATTACGACATGGCTTGCGACATCAAAACACGAGTTTATAAATGCTAAGATCATCCATGATTCAAGTAATCACTAGAGGACCTTCCTCGCCTCTACCTACCTATCATACGTGACAACCAAACCAACAAATATAGGCAAGTTACCTCGGCATCACCACCTCCATCCCAACCCTCCTCAAAGTTACAACAAACAGTAAACACCTACCTTCCTAGTAGTATCTAGCCAAAGCTCAACCACCACGTACTCATCATATCGTATCGTTAAAGGAAGAAGGGGGGGCCAAAAAAGCCTGAAAACGCCGAGAGAAAAAAAAATCCATGAATTTTTAGACTATTACAACACGGTCGAGAAAAATGTGATATTGATTGATCGAACCCCCTTTCTTTCCTTGCCTATGCCTTTTTGTGCCTGCGGGCGATTTGAAACGTAAGAGTTTAGCTGTTCTTGTGTTTTTGGTCGTAGCTAGCTAGCGATTCCTCCCCTGCTCTTGCTCTCTACTCTCTACCATCTCTCTCCCATTATTTCGAAGGTTGTTTTTTGGCCCGAAGAATCCCCCCGTCCGTTTTAAGAAGCTCGAAGTCGCCATTTCTTCATTTCGTATCGAATGTAGCGCTAGCGCCATCGGTGTCGTATCGTGTGTGAAGTGTCATGGCTAGTATGGGCAAACATGAATGTTCCTAAAACCCGCCTCTTTTTTCTAATCCAGAACGACAGGTTTCCTTCCGTCCGTTCTCAACAGCATTACGGGGCAAGGTTCGGGCGGAGTGGAAGTCGGATCGTGTCAGGAAGGCAAGGATGAGTGGGTCGTGCCGGATGTAATGTGGTCGACGAAGTGTGAATACCGGCTATATTGCGTTTCGTAAAAGTAGAAGGGGTTTAAAATTACCGAGGCGAAGCCCAGGTTTATAGAAGCGAGTCGAGGCGGGTGAAGACGCTTAAGCAAGCGGCAACGACCTCTAGTTGGAGTTCCTTCTCCTTAGCGTTATTAACCTCCTGCATACAGTTAGGATTGGTATATTCATTACTCGAAGACTTAATTATTGAAGGGAGCTTACCTCAGAGATAACTTGGGGTAGGTTAGCTCCGATACCAGTAGAGCCAGTCTTTCGTCCGAATGGGAACTGAGAATACTCGGCGAGTAGCTCGTCAGTCTGTGTGAAGGCGCGCTCTCGCGCCTCGTGGCCTAGAGTGCTCAAAGCATTCTCCAACACGTTGGCAGCGTAGGCGGCGCAAACCATAGAGATAGTGCGGATATATCGGAACTCGAGGTTCTCGGGGAGGAACTGAGAGGCAGGCAGGACAACGGTGCGCTGAGTCAGTACGTTCCTAACGCGCCGTCGAATCTCGTCTTTGGCGCCGCCGTCGGCGACAGGATGGGTGGCCATGTCGAAGAGGAGGAAGTTGCGCTTCTCAGTGCGAAGGATGCCCTTATCGACGAGACCCTTGCACAGACGCTCGCGAACTTGCTTTAGTTGGTAACCGATCTTCATGAGGTTCCATGTTTCGCCTGTCGGGTAAAAAAAGCCGCGGTCAGTAAAGTCGGAGCGGGGAGGGATTGGATAGCGCGTTGGTAAGTAAGTGATATTACATACCGCTCATCAAGTCGATCCATGAGCTCACGCTCATCTTCTCACTCTGCTTCATCATCTTAAGAGCTTCGTCTAGTAGTACCTCGCCGGTGAGTGTGTCATCGATAACTTCGATTGTTCGGTCGGCTAAGGGGAATCGCCGTCTAGAGGGATCTTTTTGCATGGCGATGCGACCGCGGAAAGCAAGCTCGAGGACGATGCAGCCGCGTAGTGCGTAGCTGATGTTGTCGTTCCAAAAGGAGAGGTAGCCCTAGGGACATCGCAAGTGTCGTCAGTATTGCTGTGGTGTACTGTTTTGTTTTGGTCGGGATAGATCATTCATACCTGTTTATCTTTGAGCCCTAGCAATATAACCTCTTCCATCAAGGTGAGCTTCGGCTGCTTACTCCTCTCGGCGCTTTCGCTGATATCGCGCGGGTCGAACGCAATCTTGTGGCCATTCTCGCTATTCTCATAACTCGTCTCAGGGGCGCTGTCGCGTACATTCTGAGAAGAGCCGGAACGACTAATTCCGTTGGCGTCTTCGGTGGTTGTGCCACCACCAGCTCCGCGACGTCTCGTCAGTCCCGACGACATATTCTTTTTTTTCTCTTGTGTTTCTCCTTTGACGTCAGGGAGTCGTAGTGGATGATAGTTGCGGTAGTATTGACAATGGCAATAGCGGTATTCGGATTATTTGTCTTATTGTCGCGTGAGATAAATCGTTCCCTAGTGCATCAGATTTGGTGATTAGAGAAATGATCTCGACGTCAATGGGATGATTTGTTGGTGTTCGGTTGCTTGACGTTACAATTGGTAAGCACCGACGTTGAATATGGACAGGTTGTTTTTCGCGGAATTATTTTTTTTCTTGTCCTTGACTCCTTTCCTCACGATCCCTGGCACGTACCGTAGCAGTCGAAGTAGTTAGGTAGCTAATAATAAGGCAATAAGGCAAGTCGAGAAACAGTAGGAGGCTGACTTAAAGGTGGATCTGTCTTTAATCCGTTAATCCCCCCTAAGCCACGACCTTGCTGCAATGGTCCTAGGATGGAGCAGGGTGGTCAGGGTGTTCAAGGTGTTCAGGATGCCTGGCAGCTTTCAGGTGGTGAGTGTCACTGAATGATGCGTGGATTGGTGGATTTGGTGGATGCGACCCGAAATTATCCCTTGACAAAACAATTTTATCAACGGCTATCTGGGTTTACCAGGTTGTCTGAGTTGTTTGGTTTGGCTGGATTATGAGGTCAATCGTGGTTAACCTGTAGAATTGGGGCCAGATAACGATCTCGTCTTTTTTTGTTTCCAAGGGTTAAGGTTCCAACCTCTAATAGTTAATCTCGTCGGCGATAATCGCAAGAGGTTAAGGGAGGAAAGGAACGAGATTGAAAATAATTTGACAAGGGTCGAGGTAAATGGTCGTGTGAGCCTCTGCCTAATTATCAGGTATCTGAACAATTAAAAAAACAACATGTGCTGATGTCTGCATCTGCCCGACAACTGGAAACCAACAGCGACCGTGAAACCAGTTACAATCGTTACAACCAGTGAAATCGGTATAAATCGGTGGGACGCTCTTCTTAAATTTGCTGTGAATCATTTTCTTTTCTGGGACTCCTGCAGCCTTGGTTCTAGCTCAATTTCCCGCGCTAACCCTTGCCTGCCTTAGCGTATTTTTGAACCTTCCAATCCCCTAACGAGCTAATCCTACTAGGATCTTCCAGGTAGCGTGGCTGCGTGGTCGAAGCTTTCGAAACCATAGCACCGCCACATTTTAATACTGGCATCCGTCTCCTCAGCCTCATCTTAAACCATTTCGAAGAATGCTTCTCTTCTGAGGAAGCCAGATGACCACTATATTGACCAGTTAGATAGCTCGAGGAAATATATACTAAATAGGATATCGTATCATAGTTGAATTATTCTTAGGAGCTTAACGTGGCCAGCATATCCTCTCATGAGAAACATTAGAGGGCAAGTTCACAATCATAATAAGCACTCAAGCAATAAATAGGCCGCCATTGTAGTTTTGCATATCTTCATTGATTCACAAGTCATCACAACACCTCTCGTAACCTTGCCATGTAGGTAATGGCACTGTCAAAGAGTACAGCTATATACAACATGTCGCGAACACGGGGTATCCCACCCCCACTCAACCATCATGACAAAGTAACTTTTGTTTCTCGCCTTTTTAGGCAAACCGGTCATTTTCCGTATTCCTGTCGTTGTAGGGACGCCTATTAGGCGATTAAGAGAGGAGCGAATTTTGGGGGGTATTTTTTTTCTCGTAAGTGCACCAACTTCGCCAAGGATATGCAGGCGACTATTAGGTCGACTAGTACTAATAACCGTCTCCCAAAAATCCACCACTCGACAAGAACTGAGATTGATATTCCTTCAAACTAGTCCAATTTCGAAGTTCCTCTTCTTCGTCTTGGGGAGTCATCGATTCAGATCTTGGCGCTGCTCCGATCTTTTCTAACTTCATCAGGATGTCCAAGAAGCCATTGAGATACTCTTTGGCCTTAGCAACAACCGGTCCTTTGCGTTCCGAATTGGTGTCCTCCACCAATGTGCTGGCGACTTGTCTAATCTTATTGATGAGAGAACAGCCGTTAGGCTCCATGTTGCGCTGGCTGATGGATGCCAACACCGTGACGAGACTCTGCACAATTGTTTCCCGTTCGTTCTCCATCATACTATCCCGGTCATCTTTCTCCTCCGTCTTCGCCCTTTCGGCGAAATTCGGGTCGGTGCGACGTATATCTCGTAGATTAAGGTATCGCTCAACAAAGTATGAGCGCGTTGCCAGTTGGGACATTTGAATGTTTGCCTTTTGAATCTCGAATTGGAGATGACGGCGGCGTGAAGGTTGCTCCGCAAAGGCCCGCCGAAAATCATTGGGAGGTTGAGTAATGGGAAGAGAAGGAGGAAAATATTCCAGATTCGAATCATCAAAACCCATGTTGTGATTCTGGAGTTGTTGGAGGTTATCCGTCTTCACTTGGAGTTCAGCAGGTAAATCATCGGCAGCTTGCTTGGCGGTAGCAAGTCCGTTGCTGAGAATGTTCTTCTGTGCACTCCAGTCGAAGAAATTAATCCCGTAGCACATATCCACCCCAACCAATTCATTCATAGTCATGTAGACTCGTATGTTCCGATTAAACCCGGTAATTAAAGAAACGGTGCCCTCCGGTTGGCCAAGTATCTGACCCGAGTAGATAAATTCGTCATCAACCTCAATAGGTTGCTCAGGATACGGTTCCTGAGAAGTTGGAGGGGGTAAAGGTATCTCGTTAATAGATACACCCAGCTGTGTCATGGATCTAAGTCAAAATTAGTCGGGTCTTATATAATATAACGTACGTAGTAGTACAGGGGTCTTACCTAACGCCAGCAACCATAACCCAGAATATACGCTTGCTAATCTGATCCTTGATGTGATCGATAGGTCCATTAGCTGAAGCGTTAAGCATCTGTCCTAGGCCGGGGATATGCTGTGCTACAGTAGATAGATTGCCTTGCTGATAGCTACCGAGTAGTTCTCTGCAGAAAGTCATGGTTTCAGTAAAAAACCGCTTGCATAACCTCCATTGTAATGTATGGGCCGCAGCCAGGCCTAGGAAGTAGCTTGTGGCTGCTGCATCGACACTCATGTCATCCTTCAACATGAATTGCGCACCTCGGGCTTCCAGTGCGATGACGCGACAATGGTCAATCATAGCTACTGCAGAAACGAAGAGTCCCGCACTGTGCTGAGCCTTGAGATGAGATCGTGCACTTCGAGGGAACGAAGCTACCAAGACTCCCACCATACTAGCTGTCAATGCCAGAAATTCACTATTAGACCTATCCAGTCGGCTGGTAAATGCTGCGCGGAAGGTCGGCTCGTGAGGGAAAGGTATAAGGGGATGTATGTAAGTGAAAAAGTCGTCGATAAGCAGCTCTAGGATAGGCCAAGGAGCAATTGTCTCAGCGTCTATTCCAGCGATGGTCGGGCCATTGTGAGTTGCAATTGAAACCAAGGTTTCAGCTGCGTGATGTGGCGCCGGGGACTCTTCCTCGTTACGAGGTCGCTTCGCTAGTCTGGCAGCTTCGGCGTGCTTGTTGGGCGGACCACGGCGCTTCATGGTTCGATTGAAGGTGCATTCCACTTGCAGGTCGGAGCATGGCTTACACGGCGGACCACTCTCATCGCACTAGTTGGCAAGGATTGTTAGATTATTTCCAGCGAGATGGATATAGACGAATGAGGTGGGGGACAGGAAGAGGCAATTCAAGAGACGAAATAGAGAAGGAGGGTAATTACCTTCACTTTCCGCTGGCTGCACATATCGCAAGCACGGCGCAAACGCGTAACCTTTTGAGAGACGGGTGTCGTCGCCGTCATGGATGTGTCGATACTAGGTGGGGGAGGAGGGAATTGAGGATCACCCATTTGCAATGTCGCCGATTGCGCGTATTGTTGGGCTAATTGTGTGGCATCGGGAACTGGCGTCGAGGGAGCTGCAGAGGCAGCTTGCAAAACTTGAAGGCCATGATGCGCGACAGCGGATGCTGCGACTGACATTGGTGATGGTAGGCCATCGTAATCCTGGTGATGCGTTACCTGGTGATGTTGCTGCAATTGTTCCTCATGCTGATGCTGATGTTGATGTTGATGCGGCGGCGTTGACTGGTTGAGTGAATCTGAAGTTGGCACGTCGCCGGTAGATAGATCTGGGTAAGATGCCATCCCAGGATCATCAGCTCTTTTAAGAGCGCGTCACGTAAAAGGACTAATGACGGCAAGTTGTCGGCGGATATCCGGATATTCCTCGTGAGATGCAAAATTATTAACGTCCCTACGGTATCGGTACTCGTTAATGTATGCCCAGTGTGGATTGTGGCCTATGTGGGCTGTCCGTGGACTGTGTGTGGGCGCGGGAGGATAAGAAAAAAGAAAAATCTGAGAGCTAAGAGGGGGACAGCGTTTAGCGCGACCCACAGATCGTCATCACGCCTTACCAGTTACGGAGATATCGACGTTAACCGCATCTAACCTTTTGTGGCGCCGTATTATAATTAAGAAGCGACTCGGCAGCGACCGAGGAGCAGTCGAAAAGAGACAGGGAAATGACAGAGCAACAGCGAGGAAGTCGCGTTATTCACTGTTAATCATTGTTGAAAGAGCGATTGGCTCACAGGATTACTAAGTGTAGGTAGGTCCCTAGGTAGGTACACTCGTGGATGATTGCTCAATTATTCACTTAATCTTATATTCTGTTATAAGCACACTCTTTTTATCGTATACACTTGCGTTTAAAATAATTAAGACCATTGTCAACGACCCTAGATATATCCAGATAAATTATTTGAACTCATCCATGAACTGCCTCGAGTAATATCAGATCGTGAACTACTTAATTCCCGACTCTGTGGATAAGTACCTATACATTATCACTGGCTAACCCCTGGTCTAAATTTATAGCCTCATCTCAAATGTCAAAACTATTCCCCTGATGATGCTCAAAATCTTAAAATTATTCTTTGTCCATTAAAGGTGAATCAAGCATGTTTATTCAGCTCATAAATTGTAATTCTTCGTATATGGACAGGGTTGAGCACCCTTGATATACTATGTACCTGTTCTATGTAGCCAACAGATGAATCCAAGGCTTCTAAGTTCTCACGATGTTGTTGGCTCAGTTACCTGTTAGTCATCATTAATAAGGTACAAGCTTCACCATGCTCTCCAAGGATCCCTCCAATGGTAACCGGAAGAGTTCCCGTTTCTTTGTGCTGCCTTCCATCCCTTACATCGATGGATCTAGGTAGCTATGTAGGTCATGCTCCAACAAGGACTCGTCAACTCCAGGATATATACAGTTCTAGTCCCGTATCATTATCAAGTTGATCATATGTAAGCCCTTATAGATGGTGTCAGTCATCAAATTCCATCTTGTCACATTGCCCTCATCATAACCATCTAAAATGACTGGCACTGTCATCCTCACCGGGGCCAACGGTTCAGTTGGTATCCCCGCAGCCGAACAGCTTCTCAAAGAGTACCCTCAAAATACCGTCATCTTTACGGTGAGAAATGCCGACAAGGCGGATATCAATACAGAAGCTTTACGTCAAGTCATCTTGCGGTACCCAGAAGCGAAGGCTTCGATTCATCAGGTTGACTTAGCGAATCTTTCGGCAGTTCATGAATTCGCTAGCAAGATATCGGCAGCAGTGGAGGACGGGGAGTATCCAGCCCTCAAATCTATCATGTGCTGTGCCTGTCATTGGGACCTCGTCGGCGACTCTAAGCTTACGCAAGATGGTTACGACATAACCATGCAGGTTAACCACATATCGCATGTCGCTCTTGTGTTACCACTACTTGGGAGCTTCGCCTCTGACGGCCGTATCGTACTGTTCTCAACCGTTGGCCACTATCGCAAACCGAATGCTATGACCTCCTATTTACCAGATATTCCCGATGATATGGATGAGCTCAACCACCCGCCTATAAGCGACGACAAGAAGGGTCGTGGCTTTCAACGATACGCAAACTCTAAGCTTGTAATCACGACTTGGATGTACCCCCTTAGCCGTTATTTGAACCAAGTAAGTCTTCGGCTTTAGCAAATTACCTAGAAAACCACCGCTCGACATATCAAAGCACCGCCTAGTTGATAAAAAGCGTCGCTTTAAGTCAGATGTTCAGTAACTAACACGTACTCCAAGGACCCCAGGTTCAAAAACATCAGCGTTGTTGGCTATCAACCCAGGTGGACTCGGTGATTCGCGCTGCTTTACCTCCAATACACCCCTATCTGTACAGCTCACCCAGACATTCATCCTCAAACCATTCATGCCAATAATCCGCCGCCTAGCCGACCCGACATTTCGCTCATCGGCAGAAGCAGCCTCAGACGTCGTAAAACTTGCAGTAGACGAAGAATATCAGGGAGAACAAGGTTACTTCACCCTACTGGAGAAGGATGACAGTGACCCCCTTACAATGGATGAGCGTGTACAAGAAAGAGTCTGGCAAAAGAGCTTGCGATGGGCTAGGATCACGAAGGATAACACTGCTCTAAAGAATGCCTTCGAATGATCGTTCATACCTAGCATACATTTGACAAGGAGAAGGCTCTGACTCGGTACCTACATATTCTTCATAACTAAGTACCTACCCCTATCTAGTAGGGATCTAGTACGTAAGGAAACCAGGGCTGTTGCGCAGGAAAGCTTGGGGGTGGCAACGACTTCGGCGAACAGCCTAGGTAGGGATACGGGGAGTGTTTACATATTAACAAACGTGTAGCAGTCGTCATAATTTGATATAAACCATCTAACCGCGTCTCTTAGCCATTTCTTGATCCAACGTCGATTGATTCAATATCGGTATGATATGCACAGTAGCCCTGACCTCTCCTTATCAAATCATTCATCCTATCTCGCTCGTTTTTGCCATCAATACGCACCAATATCTCACAGGCATAGGGAAGCTTTCAAATTGGGCACGGTAAGAGTTATACAGGCTTGTATATCTAGTCTGGAAAATAACACTTAGGTCCTAGGTATTGTTTGGCCATTGAGTTCATGGGATGGGTGTCAACCTGGCCGGCCCGCTCTGCGTCTCGGCGATCAGAAATACGTTGGAGCTGCGGCTACGCACTCGGATAGAGATACGAAGATCCACTGGAGACGGGCATGGGAGTATCTTGATAGCCCAGAAGGATTCCCGGTAGGGTTTCTCTACATAGTACGATGACCTTGAAATGACGTTTCTTAAGGATTGGATACCTACTTAGACGACCCCAACAAGGGCTATATTGCTCTCGTCCAAGAAGTAGGATTCGCCCTTACGCTTTATATTCACAGATTCTAGATCCCAATTGGTCTGAACTTAATACGCTGACTTGATATATGCACCTTGTCCTAACTTCCGTATCACCAAAATGTGGTTTTCAAGTCTGCCTGAGTATCAGTGGCTTCCAACATCTTCAGGAGTCACATAAAAGGATCTACTGCCAAACATAAGTGGTGTAGCATTTTCACTCATCGTATATTTCTATAAAAGTACGTTTCAATATTCTTGGCATTACAGCTTAGAACAATATTTCATCGACCTAGACTACTCAGTTACGAAATCAGAAAATGGGCGATATGAAGACCTGCCTCCCACCACCGGTCAGCTTAGATGAGAAAGAGGCCGAACTTTCTTACCGATTTGGTGGGAGCCATCAATGTGGTTGGATAGACAAGCTACCTCCTTCTTGGATTCCATACGTCCAACTCGCTCGTCTCAGCCCACCCGCTCCCCTAATTCTGATCTACTTCCCACACCTTTTCGGTGTATTGCACGCGGCAGTCAAGTATCAATCGCCAGTCATCCATGTGTTGAAGATTTGTGGTATCCTCCTGGGAGGATCCCTCTTCTTCTCCAACGCTGCCCACGCATGGAACGATCTTATAGATACGCCTATAGACGCTTGTTGTGCCCGGACAAAAAACCGACCGATTGCCCGGGGCGCAATATCACCAAGGGCGGCATCCATCATCGCTGTCTCTCAGGCTCTCATGGCAGCCTCGTTCCTCCTATTCCTGATACCCTCAACGGCAATAGCCACGGTTCCTACCATCGTTGCCACTACTTATTACCCATGGTCCAAAAGGCACACACATTTTCCTCAGCTTGTGCTAGGATTTTGTCTTGCATGGGGAACTATTGTTGGCTGTGCGGCCGTCGGGGCAGAGCAGCCTTGGAAAGATCTATCAGCATTGTGCTTAGTTCTCGAGTCTATCTTCTGTACGATGATCTACGACACTGTTTACTCTTATCAAGACATTGTAGATGATGTCAGGATTGGAGTGAAAAGCACTGCTGTCTTCTTCGGCAATTATACGAAACTGTTCTTGTGGGCTTGCTATGGCTTGATGTGCGTATTCATCGCCATATACGGACAGCTAGCCGAATTAGGGGTTGGATATTACATAATCGCGCTCGGAGGATCTATTCTGTCGGTTGGAATCATGATAGCTTGCGTGGATCTGAGAGATGGGGCTGATTGTTGGAAGTGGTTTCTGAGTAACTCTTGGTCTGTAGGGCTACCTATCGTAGGAGGACTTGTATTTGAATATGTGTCAAAGACAAATATAATGTAATCGTGTATAGGTACCTAACTATGCTAAGCCTCGTGTCTCGTTTACCTCATAAGAAGTACGGAAATCCTACTGGAAGCAAATTGTGTATATAAGGTAGTATTGTTGCCCCGCTTGTCTAGTTGCCGGTCAATTCCCATCCTTCTCTCATACAACTTATGAAGAGTTATCACAGCCTTAGCCATGACAAGCTCACGATCTTTGCCCGATTTGGGGAACATTATCCTGTCCCATGCCAATACAATAGCAGATTGGCATCGTACAGAAAATCAACCGCAACCCTCACTGTCAGCTGGATCTCCAATACAAATGCCTGAGTATACCAAGTACGTTGAAGAATGTCGCGCAGAGCTACTTGGGGCTTTGGATGAGATGCGGGCGCTGGTCCTTGGGCCAACTTCATTCCTATTCTTCAACTCTATGATCAGTGTATGTGATACCACGCTATAAGCGCCTACATAACAAAGAGCTAACTTGCAGCCATGGCAGCCGGCTTGGACAGCAGTGTTCAATGTGCTATATAGATTCAAAGTGGCGCAACGCGTACCAGTAGAGGGTGCGATATCATACACTGACCTGTCAGAAAACTGTGGATTAGTCGAGTCCGATATGAGACCCATCCTACGAGCAGCAATGGCAATGCGAATTTTCGAAGAGACTCCTGAAGGACTGGTTGGGCATACCGCCATATCCAAAGTTCTCGCAACTCCTCTATGCCATGATGCATTAGGTTTCTCAACAGAGGAATATCCTCCAGCAATTACGAAGTTCTCTGATGCCCTCCAACGGTTTCCAGATTCTGTCAAGCCTGGAGAGTCTGCCCTCGCCTTGGCCAATGGAAGTTCTGGCGACACAGGTTTGTTCTCAGTTTTCTTATCCCAACCCGACCGGTACCAGAGATTCAGTAATGCCATGTCTTGGGTTACCACTGTTCCGGAGACTTCAGTCAACCACTTTGTGAACAATGTGCCATGGGCAAACTCTACAACACAAGAGTGTCCTCGTCTCATAGTGGATGTTGGTGGCTCCCGTGGCGATATATGCACGGCCCTTCTGAGGCGATACCCGAATATCGAAAAGGCCATTGTAGAAGATCTGCCGGAAGTCACGAAAGCCAATGCTGAAGCATTGAGCTCACCCGAACTTGCTGGTCACATCGAGTATCGAGAGTATGACTTTTTCACGAAGCAGGTCGTTAAAGGAGCCGACGTATATATCTTCAGGACTATCTTCCATGATTGGCAGGATGAGTACTCCATTAAAATCCTCCAAAACCAGATTCCCGCGATGAAACAAGGAACCAGGATATTGATCTGTGACATTTGTATGGGCGTTTCGCAGACCCTGAGCTTGCTCACAGTCCAGGCACAATGGTAAGCTAATCTATACCCGAGAATTCAAATACTCTCGAATCTAGCTGACAGCAATAGTGCTCATGACCTAATGGTGAAGATGGGGTTAAATTCAAGGGAGAGGACAAGGGAGGAGTGGTCTGAACTGCTATCGAGAGCTGACAAACGGTTCAAAATCGAATCCATCATCTCACCTCCTTACTCAGTTCATTCTATCATTGAGGTTGTCTGGCAAGATAGTTCAGCATCAAAGGTAGCATAGAGTTCAACTCTTTCAGACACGAGTGAGAATTGGGGTCGGAATTGCGTGGGATGCCGGTCCTTACTGAAATGACTTAGGATGACTCAGAATGACCCAATTTATATTCCGAAAGTCATTGGTCGAAGTGGGAATATTGTGATGGTTTAGTGGTGGCTCTCCTTTTTTAAGTCGTCTCTGGGAATTTGGGAAAGGTCCAAGAATGTGTATGGGAAAAGCAACCCACTGAAGAAGATATTTGGAAGATTGACTCGATTAGGTATTTCTCATAGTATCAAACATCATGATGATTAATGAATTTATTTAGTATATCTATTACCTATGGATGCAAACCTTTTCATTGATATGAACATGTAGTTGCTTCACACCAACTCCAGAACTTCTCTGACAGGCCAGTACCCCCTTCTTCTTTCGATCGCATACCTCCGGCCATATGATCTGGAACTGAGCCTAGACGACCCCATGGAATGATATACCTGCCATTTTCTTTGCTTGTGATGTCAGATGAGAATGCTGCGAATAATTCTGTATAAGCACCATACACAGGTCCCTTGAAGACCGCACCCTAGTCAACAGTCAGACAAACTTCAACAAAATAAGAATCTTAGGATATACCATGACTGCACGCACTGGCGCTGGAAAATTTCTTTGTAATTCGGTTTTCAACATGCCTGGGTGTAAAGACTATTGACGGTGCAGACTTGTTATTAGTCATCACGGAAAAGGGGTCAGGGGTTTATGTGGGGCCAACTCACTACTGAGATGATTCCCTTGTCACCGAGTCTCTTAGCAAACTCATGACCGAGAAATGTGACTCCCGCTTTGGATTGCATATAATTTGCCATCATGTCGGAGTGCAATACGGGTTCCTCTGCTTGGGGATCCCATACAATGCCACCCTTAGGCGTGCCAATGTCTAGCATAGAGCTGACCCACACAATCCTCACGTTGCCGAAAGAGTCTTGTTGTGTAGCAGTGCTTAGGAGAATTGGTTCGAGGAGCCTCGTTAGCAGAAAAGGACCCAGCGCATTCGTTGCCATCTGCAGCTCGTAGCCCTAGAGAAATTGTTAGTTGTCGTGTACTTGGGCAGATTCCCGTTGAGAAACTGCAACTGTTTACTTACCTGCATATTCTTCTCCTCAGGGCTTGTACCCATCACACCTGCATTGTTGAATAGTATATCAAGTCTTTGCTCCTTAGATAAGAAGCTCTCTACGGCGGGCTTGATGGTATTCGGGTTCGCAAGGTCAAGTACTAAAGTCTCTAACCTCCCATGACTCTCGAGACACTGTTTCTTGATGTTACCAATGGCACTTTTAGCCCTCGACTCGGTTCTTGCTGCTATATAGACTGTGGAGTTCTTTTCGTACAAGATTCTCGACACCTCGAACCCTACCCCTGACGCACCACCAGTGACGATAAAGACTTTCCCGGCTTGATCAGGGACATCCTTGTCGGTGAACTTGGGGCATGGCAGAAATAATTGGGTGAATTGGGACATTATAGAGGATTTTCGGATTTCAATGGCAAAAGGGGTAGTATATGCTGATCGTTGGAGCTAGCGTCAGGTTTGGGAATTGATAGCGAACAGATATTCTTGATATAATACTGTATGGATGAATGTTTCTACTATACACAGTCTACATGAAAGAGAGAATTGAGTCAGTTCTTATACATGTAAGATCCTCAATTAACAGTCTACGATTACACAATGACAAACGACAATTTTTAGCTTAGCCTCCTCAACTCAAAATAAGAGACACGGTAACCCGGCTTTAGAATTTAGATAATTAAAAAGAACCCTAGAGAAGTAGTTAACTATGACTTTGATATGACTTGGAGCGATAGGCGTCGGGTCGGAATTGTTGATGAACCTGGTGCCTGCCCGGTTTAGACTGATCGGATTTATAACCAATCCAGGGGTCCGTAAACCCGACTCCATAAAATGACCCGACAAGCTATTTTTGACGACGCTGCGCCGCATTCGAATTGAGGACTCGAAATATGCCCCTCAAATAGGATTAGTTAGTGATATCTACCTAGATTTCAAATATGCTAGGACCCATTTTGGCTTTTGAGTTGCGTGTCGAGGTTGACCGTTAGCATGCTGAAGAGTACAAACGTAAATCACTACGCTCTAATTCGCAGCACTGATTTCCAAAAACCATTTCGTATATTGCTATATACAAGTGTTCGCGTATGTACAGACGCATTCGCATCGACCCGATATTAGTTAAGAATCCTTAACAGGTCGTCTTTCCATCACCTTCGAATGTGCCCTCTTTGTAAGCACCATTCGCGTCATCAAGACATTCGGCTGGATTGAAGTTAGTGATTTCTCTGATGTCTAAAAGCTTTTGAAGAGCTTAGGAGCACATACCAACTGTAACAATCTCCAAATTGTTGGTCTTAGCCCAGTCGATCAGCCAGTTCGTTAGGGTCGTGACCGTGCCCTGGTACGTCTCGTGCATCAACGGAATATGTCCGTTTCCGGTTGCGCCGGCCTGCTGGAACTTCTGTTCGCTCTGCTGCGGAGATTGGTTGTTCCAGTCACCAGCGTCCACATCGTCGGTGATGACGGTGTAGTTCATCTGCTTCATGACGGTCAAGAATTGGCCACCGGTCTCAAGATACGGTGGGCGCATGTATTGTGGCTTCTTGCCGAAGATGTTGACGAAGGCTTGCTCGACTTTCTCCATCTCGCTCTGGATTTGAGCGGCACCCATGCTCCCCATATGAGGGTGCGTCCTAAAAGAGTGTGAGCGAAGAGTTTACTGAGCTTATTATAGGAGTTGGCTATACCAAGTGTGAGAGGCAACCTGATGCCCTGAGTCGAACGCCTTTTTGACAGCAGCCTGCTGATTGTAGATACAGCCTACTATTGTTAATCTCAACTCATACACACTCTATGATGTTCATACCGTATAGAGTGCCAGTTAGGAAGAAAGTGCCCTTGACTCCTGCCTTGTCCAAAGTGTCCACAAGTGAGGAGGTGTACTGGTACGGGCCATCATCATAGGCTAGCGCAAGGACACCGGGCTTGGAGCATTTGTTGATTACGGTCCCAGCGGTGTGCGCCCTCTTGAAGACTTCGACTGGGTTGGGTACAGCCCTCCCAGATGCGCAGAGAGCAAACGCAAACGCGGTAATCACGGACTCGAGCAACATCTTGAACTTGGAGAAAAAGTCGAACTTCTCGCTGCAAAGGTGTAAAGAAATTACAGTCACGATTGAAAAGTTCTACGAGGCAGTGTGTCCATAGGTATTTATTACCTTTTCCCCAGGCAAATAAGGTTAGATTGTCCGGGACGTGCTAATATAGCAAGGTGTAGTGTATAAAGTAGCGATGTGACGATTCGCCTCAAGGTCGGCATCCAGACCATATTGTGGGGTACCCCTGACAATACCCCCTGGATTATTATATGCTAGAACATGACTGAATATAGGTACTAGAGTGTGAATTCCCCAATACCCCGGCTCGGCGTGGAGTGGTTAAATACGACCCCTGAATAGATATGATCTTGCGTAGTATCGAACATCGTAGAGTGCATTTAGCCGCGAGATTGATTCTTCTAGTTATTTTAGCAACAGCCGTCAAGCTTCAGCTTCACCACATCTGGAACGGATAAATACTTAGCTTACGAATTGCATGGCTACTAGACAATTAAGATTTTCCTTTAAGTATACCTATGTTGATTTCGTCTGCTTTTATCTTTGATTCTCCAGCTGCTCCTAATAGTGATCACCCATGGGATTAGCTTTCTATCCATTGGTAGATGATTTGGAGAAATGGAGAGAGCCTAGGACCTTCAAAGTAACTGCCGAGGCTTCACCCGTTGGAGATCAATAGCAAAGTGAACCATATTTTCAATATGTTCCCTATTATACTGCACAACATATTGAAGCTCTCGTAAAATTAAAATATTTGACCTATCGAAAGAAATACTCGAAGTGCTCTTAAAGCGTACGTCCCACGATGACATCAGACGCCAAGCCACTCACAGTACGGTGCCAATGTGGTAGCGCATCATTCCCAACACCGACAGCAAAGCCCATCACGCTATTCTACTGTCACTGTACCGAATGCCAAAAGCAAACTTCTTCAGCATTCGGCACGTCCGCTATCTACACGGTCAACGGCTTGTTTCCTTTAGCGCCCGACCTTGCAACTAAACTGAAGTGCTACACGCGACAGACGGAGAAAGGTCGCAGCATGGAGTGTTACTTCTGCTCGGAGTGCGGCTCGCGCCTATTCCACCGCATCATAGACGCTGACGGCACGCCGCGGTCAACTATTAGTATCAAGGGCGGATGTATCGAAGGCTTGGAATGGAATGGAGGCATGCATATCTATGTGCGTTCTGCTGTTATCAAAATTCCAGCCGAGTGGGGTGAACAGTACGAAACACTGCCTCTATGGATGAAATAGATGATTGGATGTGATAGAACGGGGCCTAGAACAACCAAGCCCCCTTGGATGACGTTGGTGAGGCAGACAAGATGCTGTTGTAGCCAATAAAACTAGACCTAGCTTGTGCCTTCGCAATTTTCCAATTCAAACTAGGCAGAATGATGCAAGTCCTAACACGAAAGTCTCCCATAGTTGAGCCGTAATTTTCAAGGCTGTGCTTACCGCCTAGTCATTTGTAGGTACGCGCACCGCACAGGAAAGTCACTATCGAATTGGGGAGACATGAAAATAAACTACGTATTCTATTATGAAATGATATTAGTTGAACAATATTTAGAAGTGAAGTGAAAACAATACCAAGTCTAGTACGTACAGGATCTCTCGTAGGTATCCTGGTGATTCCCAGAAGCATCAGACCTCGCTCCCCAACCACCCCTTCATAATCTCCAGCTCCGCGCGTCTCGCATCCCTGACCCCCTCCCTATCATAATCAGACTCCCTCATCAAATCATTAATATGCGCGCCCAACTCCACAAAAACCGGCTTCGCGTCCTCAGCCGCGGGCCCAGGCGCCCACCTCGGGAACGTAACACCAGTCACAGAATCGTACTCGCCCGTACTAACGATCAACCGCTTCGCCGCGAGCACATCCGCCAAGCTCGTCTTCAGCTCCTGCTGGTGCTTGATCCCGCCATCCGTAGCCTTGATCCCGAAGGTCTGCTGACACCCGGCGTCGAGCACGTTATCGGTGCTGTTATCCGGCGCCACGAGCCCGAAGATGCTGTCTGCGGTGGAGAAGGAGTCCGGGTGTTTGAGCCAGTGGCAGCGCGCCCAGGCGTACGGGAGGGAGCCCTCGCCGCGGACTGAGGTCTCCCAGTCTAAGCAAGTGGCGTTGTTCGCGTTGTTGAAGTACTTTACGCCGATACGGATGGGCTCTGAGGGGGCGAAGGGGGCAGAGAGGGCGGCGATGTCGCGCATGGCTGCTTCGGCGGGGTAGGGGACTGTGTTTTTCCAGCCGAGCTTGAGGGGTGGCCAGTTGAACTCGCAGAGATTGGTGAATGCAGATTGGAAGCCGGCGACGATGTATGAGGCTTCGGTTGCGGTGCGGGGTTGCGTACAGAGGCTGTATTGTTCTTTCATGTTGGAGGTGTCGTCTTAAGAAAGTCACGGTGTTGGCACGGATACGATTTACGTAACGGATGGGAGATTCATGCTTACTTTGAGAAATGCGGTGGCGGATATCTTCGAACGATTGCTTAATCCTCAGAGCCCCTTTTGCGGACATCTGGCTTAAGATGCTGCTTGCCTGGTTGCCGATACCGTACATGTAAGGATCATTCGGATCGCTCACTTGGCCAAGGATAGGCGAAGATGACGAGAGGGCGCCAAAGAAAACATCCGGGTATGTATTTTTCATGTGGATAGTCAAGAATCCCGCGTACGAGCCTTGAAAATTAACGGTTAGGAATAATACTTGAAACAGGGATGTTGGAATAGACCTTACCACCGCTAATGATAACCTTACTCTTCTCTGCGCCAGGAACGGTCTTCTTAACCCACTCCAAGAAGGTTATCGTGTCAAAGTCAATGTTTTCGAGAGTCATGGGTTCAAGAGCGGATGTCGGCCAATTTGGGTTATCTTCCTGTTTGAGTCCGAAGGGGATGCTATGTCCGAAATATCGCTGCTCGATAGTCACAGCCAAAGCCCCAAGCTCCTTCGCGTAGTCATAGATCGAAAACCATTCAAGACACTCAAATTCAAGGGTCTCGGCTCCCTGTATAAACAGAATCGGACCGCCAGGTCGATAGAAATCCGAAACGATCTGATATTGTTGGAGGAAGGTATTGTTGCCTTGGCTACTGGCTCCAGATGTCGAGGAGTTGGTCTTATGATAGATTTTCTGAGGGAAATAGTAAGTGGTTTGATTACATTTCGACGGGTTGCCGGTGGGAATATTAGATGCTGGCGGAATATGGATCGAACTGTTGGCACAGGGTGTACCATAGACAGTGGAAGCCAACAGAAATGGCACCAAAGAACCTAAAAGAGATGGTATAAAATACATTGTGAAAATTTTCATAAGAAGGAAATAAAGTGAATGTGTAGATGAGCTGGTCTAGAGCTAGAAAACATCTTGAATGAACAATTGCCTTCGCTTTTATATTGATCTGAAGCAGGTTTCCATAGACATTCTATGAATACGATATAGGACTTGAACCATCAGCCTCATATTCGACAAACCCAAAAAGGGTAATTGGAATGTCTATCAATTACCGAATTGATCGCAATTTGCGCGCTGACATGGCTACAGGGCTCGTAGGGCTCATGTGGATTCAGCTGGCTGTGTTCCACAATCCATAGTTATAATAATCTCATACCTCTATATAAACTGCGACTCCTACTGAAATCTCTACTTCTGGTAATATATCGCGCGAAACTGGTAACCCGTTGAGTTGGTTGGTGGAAATATCAGTCCACCCAGATCTTGGACAACTGCGCCGAAAAATGATTGGAATGCATGTCGATTATAGTAACACAAATTTGATCTATCATTTTTGATGCACTCTTAAGATATCGCCAATTATAATGAGTGTATCAGAAATGAGTCCTATTGGGGAACTCGACGAAGCTGAATTTGAGACGAAATATACTAGGTATGATAAAGCACTGAGGGTGTGTGAATAGGGGCATCTAAAAAACCCCACAACAGGGAATTACCTAATCCAACGCCAACATCCTCAACAAATCTTATCGCCAATTAAAGCTTCGTCAGTTATCATAAAATCTCGATCATAACGCCTCACCGACTCACGGAGTACGGAGTTCACTGTGTACATCGCGCCACTCCGGCGATTGTGGCTGCAGCAAAGAGCTGTCCGACATGACGGTCCCCTATGAGGTCATCGATCTGCAGGTACAAACCGAAGCTTCCCGTCCAATCGGAGAGCTTCGCCTGCTCACCTCTAAACCAACTCTACTTTCTACAATACCACTGCCAAAATTCCCAAATTGTTATATTCGACTTGCTAAGTGCTGAATTGGCCAGAGTTATTGTAAAGATGCCCACAAACCGCCCACCCCTCCTCCTCCCCCAACGTTCCTCCACCCTCTTCATCCTAACCACCGTCGCCATCGGCCTCTTCACCGATCTCTTCCTCTACGGTCTCGTGGTCCCCGTGCTCCCCTTCCTCCTCCAAACGCGCCTCTCGATCCCCTCCTCTGAGATCCAGTCCTACGTCTCGAACCTGCTTGCCGCGTACGCCGGGGCCTCCGTAATATCGTCTGTGCCCGCGGGTTGGATCGCAGACTGGACGGGTGCGAGGAGAGGTCCGTTTTTGGGTGGGTTGGCGGCGTTGCTGGCTGCGACTGTGATGCTGGCTTTTGGACGGAGCGTCGCGGTGTTGTTTGTGGCGCGTGTGCTGCAGGGGGTTAGTGCGGCGGTGGTTTGGACGGTTGGGTTGGCGATGGTACTGGATACTATTGGTCCGCAGAACTTAGGCAAGGTTATTGGGTCTATATTCAGCTTCATCTCGGTAGGCGAGCTGTTAGCTCCCGTGATAGGCGGCGTGCTGTATGAAAAGACGGGATATTCGGGGGTGTTCGGCGTGGCTGCTGGTGTGCTGGGATTGGATTTTGTGATGCGATTGTTAGTTGTGGAGAAGAAGACGGCCGCGAAATATGATGGAAACGTATCGTCGGATCACGATAGACATTCCATACCACAGGTAGACGGAGCCGAAGACCACAACGATGAAGAAGCTTCCACTCCCACCGAGAACTCCGCCCTCCTCCCAAATAAACCCAAAGATTCGTCCACCTACAAAATCCACAATCCCCCAAACCGAATAACCCGTACCCTCCCCATTCTCCTATGCTTCCGGAACCCGCGTCTCCTCGTTGGCTTCATCCTAGCCTTCGTACAAGCCTCTCTCCTCGGCCTCTTCGACGCCACGATCCCCACCGAAGCAGCATCCCTCTTCAACATCACCTCCCTACACGCTGGCCTCCTCTTCATAGCCTTAGACGTACCATACCTAATCCTCGGACCCGTCGCCGGGTGGGCCGTAGACCGGTACGGCACCAAACTCGCGTCCGTCCTAGGCTTCGGATACCTCGTCCCCGCTCTAATCCTCCTCCGCCTGCCCTCCGATCACCTGCTCTCCGGGATGAGTAACGTAGTCCTATACTGCGCTTTGCTAGCGCTGAATGGTGTGGGGTTGGCCGTCATCGGGTCCCCTAGTGTAGTCGAGACGAGCTTCGTGGTGCAGGAGTATGATCGTGCTAACCCGGGTTTGTTCGGGGCTAACGGCCCATACGCCCAGCTGTACGGCTTTAACTCGCTGTTTTTCTGCGCCGGGCTGACTGTCGGTCCTGTTATCGCCGGAGCCCTCCGCGATGGAATCGGCTACGGCAATATGAATCTTATATTTGCTATTATATCAGGCGTCACCGCTGTAGCTTCATTTTTCGTCATCGGGGGCAAACCTACGATAAGTTTCCATCCAATACTCTGGGGAAAGCGGAGGGCAAACTGAGCTGGTATATTTTCAATTGGTTGAAAATGACTCTATCATATCATATGGGTAATAGTAAATGGGACGATTTCACAGCTTCATTCAAGCACTCATTCAGTGAACAAACCCCATCCCCAATTATGAACCACCCATTATCATCACAGTAGCTTTGCCATTCGTAAACTACCAACAGAGTATGAACGAGAGCTGCGATTATCTATTTAACCGGTCCTCAATCTTTAAGGAATCTTCGCGATCACGAGTATATTTGAAGCATATACTGGAATAATAACGAAGGAAAAGACCTGACCTAAAATGTCCGACAGAAATTGGGGTATCAATCCCACAGTACGCAAGCAAGTATCCGAGCCTTCCCAGCTCTTTAAAAAAAAAAAAAAGTCTCTGCTCTTGTCTAATCAGCGGAGCAGCGTACTTGGAAGCTTCCTGAGGAAAGCCTCATGCTCGCCGCTACGCAAAAGAGGATATGCAAAAGACCAATATTAGTTCCCTCCTATTCTTGCGATTACCCTCATCTTAGAATGAACGGGTATCTCAGTCATATCATCAGTCATCAGCTAGAAAATATTAAAAAGAGAAAACAAAATCATCGCTGCAGCCCATATATCTTGTGTAAATCCACGATGGCCAACCTCTCCGGGACAAGAACAACGAGAGGATTCTTGAAGGAAACACATCATACGCAAGGGCGGAGATGGTTGCGGCCGCGTAACGAATGGAAACGGTAGGCCTTCCCTCCCTCAGTCGTAAACAAATCCTCCAATAACGCCAACTAGTGCCCCCATTATATAGCCCGGTCCAAGAGTAAATGCAATTGCAATCCGCATAGATAAAAATGAGATGGTATATTCGTAAGCTGAGTAGCGATCGTGTATCATGCAAATGCTTGATTCTAGAAAGATGATCAAGGAAAATCGTGAGTCTCATAAGTCCGCTGTGCCCAGCAGCCGTTAGGGTCCATGTGTACTAGGTATCTTTCGTAAGGTTGGTTTATCGACAAGATGATGTTGTTGTGTATTCTTATGGGGTCTTATGGGGCTGGTTCCCATGATAATCAGTAGGCGGTTGTGGCATTTCCCTCGCTTGTTGCCACCGCTACTAGCGCCTGTAATCGGAGCATGTTATCTCTCTCCCCGGTACTTTCCTCTCTTGGTGGAGCGTTTGCGACATTTTCTCTAGCAGGGAAGCCTGAGAACTCGCTGATGTTGGGGTGAATCATACGATCCACTCTGGCTATCTTCTCGGGAGGTGCGTCAGCGTGCACCGTCACGGGACCGTTGTACCAACCCCGCCGTTTGTTTTCTCTCGCAGTGTTGACCAGTGGTGCTGACATGGTATGTTGGTGATACGCCCTGGGAAGGCTAGATGCAACTGGCGGTCTGCTTTCTATAACCACAGGTTCGTTGAACCGTACGGTCGGAGGGTTTATCCGAACTCGTTCAGCTTCTACCTCCACAGCATGGCTTGCCTCACGAGCCCAGGAGCCTGCTGTATCCGCAGGTGGGGGATTATTAGACGTGATATCCAGTCGAGTCAAGCCTCGATGTAATCCCATGTCCCAGTTAGCTGTATTGCGTCTCTCATCAGAATCACCGGAGTGGGCAGCAGGGAGTAGGGCCGGTGGGTGAGAAACTTCGGAATCAACAATCATGGGAGAGGGATTTCGTCTAGGGGGCGATGCAGGGCGATGGGGAAGAGGACCAAAAGATTCGATTCCGGGCAATCGGAGAGTCGTATTTTGTTGTTGTGGAGCTGCCAAAGGTACTGGGGCTGCGACAGGGTTTTGGAATTGCGACGGAGTCACGACGTTGCTCAAGCGGCTGCTATTAATCGTGTTGAAGTTAGAAGAATCGGGATGCCATGTACGACGACGCCAATCCTCTCCACCCGCCTGGGACGATGATTCTCGTCTAGAAAATACGGAAGAGGTCGGTGACCCTAGAAGGCTACTGGTCGGAGAAAACGCGCCAGGGTTGGAGGTGTTGACCGGACCCGGACCGAAAATAGGACGACCTAGAGCCGCGCCGTGAGGGGACTGAAATGGTATTCCACCAGATGGTACGCTGAGTCGTCGGCCTGGCGTTCTGTGACCGCTGTACATACTCTGAGGACGCTGGTGAGATGAACTTGGAGACGCAATTGCGGATCCCCATCTAGGGCTGTTCTGACCAGTTGAGAAAGTAGCCGAGGTTGGTGTGCTGAAATCACTCGGGGACGGCGGCCGATACGAATAGGCACTCTCGGGACCATGATACGTCTCAATAGATAACCGAGACCTGGGATCTGCCATGACCAGGGGTGGCGGACGCCTGCGCACATCTTCTCGGGAGCTAAAGGTGGAGCCAACTGAACTTATGCTCGAAGTAGAAAGCGATTTGGCGTGGCCACGAGTTGGAGTACCCATGCTCCCTGCCGTCGAGGCCCGAGCTCTCCCGGGTTGCCGCACTCGGTCAGTTCGGATTTGTCTCTGAAACCTCGTACCTGTGGCAGCGAGCGAATCGATCGGGATATCCTCGTTGACGTGCACGGTTTGCGCGTGTTGACGTAGATTGTCTAGTCGCGAAAATCGTCTTGAGCAGTGACATTGGAACGGACGCTCCCCGGTGTGTTTCCTAACCTTGTTAGCCTTGACCTTCATTTACGAAGGGAAATGGGAAATGGGAAATGGGAACGGGGCGCTAAACAATACCGAATGTGTCTCGCTAAATGTTCACTCCTTGTGAAACTCAAATTGCAAGGCGGATAATCCGTGCAGTAGAATCGCTGCGACTTCTTCTTCTTATTCGATTTCGTCCCATCTGCATTCACACTCTCATCATCTGATCCTGCACCGTCTTCATGAGTTTCTCCATCCGATTCATCCATATCGACATCTTCGGAATCTCCTCGCGATCGTTTCGAATGTTGGGAATTCTCTCGTTTAGGTGTCTGCTTCGTCGCCTGCTTCGGGGTCGGCTTCTCTTCGATGCTCTCGGGTATCTGAACGGCTTGGGGAAATGGCGATGTCGGTAGCGGTCGCTGGCCAAAGGTAGCTTTCGTCGGAGTAGGCGTGGTCGGCGACCGCGCCGCCCCGTCGTCCTTCACTTCAATCGCCATCGGTGTATTGACAGGTCGAAATGTTGATGCCATGGTACAAGCCCCCGTGGAATTTCGGGCGTATGTTAACGAAATCTAGCAGATGTGCCAATTAATTTCGGGGTCGATTTGGAAACGACGACTTTGGTGGTGCCAGAGGTTTAGTTTAGGCCTCTTGAAGATGAGCGACGGCGGAAATCTCGGGGATTAATTGCGACCGGTCAAAAAGACGTAAGAAGCACGCAGCCAAGAAAAATATTGAAGTGGAGGGGAGGGGAGAAAGGGGACAATGATGAAAATTGGATAAAATTCATTCGCGGGAATTATTTTTTTGCGAGGTGAAGATTTGTTGTTAATATTCTGAAAATGGAAGCAGATTAGATATGTTCGTAGGATATAGAGGATATAGGCGTTCAGGTTCCGGGAATTCTCGGTGGGGAGTTCGAGTCAGGTCAAGCGGGCAGCGGCTGAAACTGAGACAGATGGGCAGTAAGATAGGATGGATCCTGGCTTGGAATGACGAATGTCCTCCCTTGGAATGTTGCGACCGACTAAAACAGAAGCGGCAACAAGGGGATCCAAAACAACAATTTTGTTTACGTCGGATGCGAAAACGCGAAGAAGAATATCATAAATCGACAACAAGGTTCGATATGATATTCACAGCGATTCTTTTTTTAAAAAAGTTAACCAGTTATCGTGCTCCAACCGAGGACGTATTCATCCCGAAGGGCGAGTGAGAAGAGAGAGTCCGAGGAGTCTAGGCCAGGGACTAACCAACCACCTTAAAGGTTTGATCCAGAAGCGGGAGTTGGGGTCGATCAAGCTGAAAGGGATTAAGAGTCGAATTAAAAACATAAAACCATGCAGGCTGCCGAGTCGAGGGGCCAACCGAGTAGCTGTAACTTTGATATTCCCAATATCTCTTATGAAGTGAAATAAATCACTTTCAATCTGCTTGAAGCAGGTAATTGTTTAGAGTTGATGCCAATATTGCGCAGGTCAGGAAAATATGATGGCAGTGTGGCAAGAAGTAAGAAGGGATGTATGTATGTGTGAGGCGAAGATAGAAAAGAGAAGGGATCCGAGATTCAAAGCGGATTAACAAAAAAATAAAGAATTGTTAATGTTGGAGGGGCGACGAAGCAAGATGATGAGATAGGTAGGAGGTAAGGTAGGTTAAGGTAGGCAGGTTGGGATGATTCGGCTTGTCAATGATCCTGACTTGCGATGGATTTACGGGCTAGATTGAATAGATGGATGGGGATCCCTAGTTCAAATCATGTATGTAAGTGTAAGTGTGTCTGGTGTGTGTGATATGTATCTGTATAATATTGGATGTATGGATGTATGTACGGTTTTTTAGTATGTATAGAATGTAATGCGAGTTTCAATGTTTTAGTGTGCGAGTGTGTGTGTAATAGGGGAACATGTTGTACAATGCAGATGGAGCCGTATGTACGTAGTATGTTCCATGTAGGTACACGATTTAATAAAAATATTACATTTGTTTTCTGTTTCTTTTTTTTAATTAAGAAAAAAAAAACAAATAAAAAAGAGAAAGAGAGAAGAAAATAAAATAAGCCGTAATGCCGTAAAACTGTACCTCTTTCTATTCCGACAAGGGACATTTGAGGAGACAGTTGACACTTGGGAAAGGCTTGGCAGTATGAAAATATGCACGAATGAAGAGCTATACGAAGTGTCTGCGTGTGTGTGTGCCTGGTAAAGTGGATAGAGAGGAACAGACGTACAGAAGTGGATATCTGATGTGGTTATTATCGCGACGCTTCATTCGTTAGAGTCGTAAGAACCTTGGAATGCCCATCTAGTCGATAAGAACGGCGCGCTAGTGAGGTCATCGAACGGCAAAGCGACGTCTTTAGCTGTATAGTAGTATCGCTTTCGTAGTCATGTCTCTCTCTATATCCCCTCCTCTCTTTTCCCTTTCGCGACTGGGAGGAGACGGCTGAAATATTAGGTACCCAGACAGCCAGACAGCCAGACAGCCAGACAGCCCAGACAGCCAGACAGCCCAGACAGCCCGGATCACCTATAAGGAGACTGGAGTGGATGATTCGGACAACGGTAACACCGATGATTCCAGCTAATATCGACCAATATCAAAGCAATCCAACAGCAACGGAAAAAAACAACACCACCAAATCAGAATGCGACGGGAAGATAACAGGGTTTTTAATTCTTCGAAAACGTCCAAGGTAAGAGTCAGGTCAGACCAGATTAAGGTCAAGGTCAGGGTCAATGTTGACAGTTCCGGACTTGCTTGTGGAGGATTTCCACCGCACAGATATCAAGTTACGAAAAAATAATGAATTATTAACCTTGGAGCATTAGAACCTCGAACATGGGGGGAGTTTTTTCTTTTTCTTCGGTTTATGGTGGGATGAAGAAGAGGGGCAAAACGACGAGAGAGAGAAAAAAAAAGAGGGACGGAGGGGTTTTGCGTAGCGAGCTTATTATTTTACTGTTGGTGCGAGGGGCTGGACAAGCAACTTTACAGGGCACCTGGGCAACTTCCCTGCGTAGAAGCAATAACCCCTGAGAGTGGATGGGTATGGATTGGATGTGTTGAAAGTGGGCAAGTGGATGTACCATGTACAAATGTCTCGTCTCCATACTCCGGTACCTGTTCTTTCCCATCGCACTAGGGAAGTCAGGGCAAGGACAGGCTTACAAAAGGTACCCTGGCAGCCCTGAAGCCCTGAGAATAAGACATCCATGGGAACATTGAAGACATGGGAGGCAACAACAAACTGACAGGGGTTCATTAATTCTATAAAAAAAACAACCTCAAATCTCGCAATATGATTGGTCCAATCCTTAGCGTATCCTTGTGTTCCAGGGAAACAGGTCCCGGATTCGGGTAACGATGAGAAGGAAGTAATCATGGGATCAAATTTGAAAGTCTCTTGAATTCCTCAATTGTTCCCAATCTGCAATCTGCCAATCTTCAACCTCCTCTACTAATACATACATAATAAACATCATACAACAAATGCATCTCTCATTCCCTCGTTCCCCCAACCTGGCCACTCAATTACAACCATCTGCTATTACAAACATACAATAATGATCGATGATCACACGCGATACATCCAATGTCTAAGTACATTGATGATTGATCGCGACCCAAGTCGCCTAACATGTTAGTACCATGTTAGTTGCATCAACTAGTATAAGAGTCCTGGCACGAACGCCTCAGCTCGCGAGGCACAGCAAGGCACAGGAACTTGGAAAATCTCCATCGCGACTATATCCACTAGCCCCATGCGCTTCATCGGCATTAGTATTGCCGTCGTAAGGGACGAGATGAGAAAAGAAAAAAAAGGCCTCTTTATCATACCTTCGTATCGTTCCTGGAGGTCCCGAACATTCGTCACCCCCGTGGCAGCGTGGTCGTGTGGATGCTGTGCCACGAAATCCATGGATGTCTGACTTGCTTACCTAGCTGCCTACATGTAGGCATGTAGGTACCTATATGACTTATAGATTTAAATCATGTCCTCCGATCTCCTGGTATTATCACCAAGCACGACCTAGGACAAGTGTGCTCCTCTTCGGTACTTCCTGAAAATGTCTGGACCTGATCGATTTCTACGGCAATCCGTCAATCCATCGTCAGTCAAAGCATCTTACAAGCCTAGCTGAAATCCCGACCTTGGCTCTCCTTGCGAAACTAGCAAGAAAGTAAGCTTGTTTAAAACCGCACGAATATGGTTCCGCAGGTACCGGATACCGATACCAAATGCCAGATATGTGTCTACCCCAGCGGATATCTAGATATTCGCTCGAGGCCTTGGAATGTGAGTAGATATTCAGGTACCGGGATAGGATAGGATAGATGGGTATTTGTTCGATTCCTTTTCCCTTCTTCCTTCATTCCTTCACCCCTCCTTTTTCGATAGCCGATTTCAGGTTGTATCAATCTTTTACACCATTGATGAACCCATAAACACATCGGTGCGACGGACGGCCTCACTTTTTGAAGGGCAATTTAATCAACGAAGGGAATATGCATTTTTTGATAGTGCTAATTACTTAAAACGATCTTCTGTTCACCCACCGGATCTCTGCAACCCTGAGGAGAGGGCTACTGTCGACTAAACCTCATCAGGTTACGATCTACATCATATCGGTGGCTCTCTGACGCAACGCCTGCCTTTCCAGTAATTATATTCGACATCTATCATTTAGCTTTTATTGCCGGGGAGGTTATCCCCATCATCCCAACGGACGGACAACGAGCGCGTGTTGACTCGCTTGATGTTTGAGGACTTATCTCGTGCCTTTATCGTTACCGGCATCAAAGCACCAGAGGAGAGGTACCAGAGGCACCAAAAACACCAGGAAGGATCTCATCCTATCAAAGACCATCGTGTCATCGGGGATATCGTGTAAAGATCCCCTTGAGTTCCGGAGATCTTACTGGTTTCGCCTCACTCATGCCAGTTCATCACATCTAGGCTGCTAGGCCGTTTGGGAATACACAGGTCAGCGTCCAGCTGATAGTTGCTACGTAAACCATAGCAACCGTAGTACTCTGTTCTCTCTCACTTCTTCTATGGTACCTCACACGTACATTACCAATTCCACAATATAGTATCAGGCCTATCTGGATACCCTCCATCAGGTCTTTTCCCCACTCACCTTTCGCTTCACTCGGAGCCTTTTCCCCCTCCCTTGCCTGGTCTGCCTGCCTACACATGCGGGCGCATCTTTTTCGATGCACTGATCGAAACTTTGGACCAACTTTCAGTTCTGTGGCTTTTTCTTTGCCAGATACGCGAACGTGCCATCAAACCCTCACCGCCTGCCCTACGAAACACAGGACATGTGTGCGACGTACGTGCGGTGTTCCCATCACCATTATCGTGGTTCTTGTACCTGATGATCCACCGCCTAGCTACCACGTATGCAGTAGTATTATCTGCATTAGTCATAACACGCCAAACTCCGCCCTGCCTACTACTATTATTGTAAGACCTGTAAGACGTCTCAAATGCCCAGCCAGCACTATCCATAGTAAAGGTACCTATCTACCAAGGCTGTGGTCGTTGGTAAAGACGAAAATCCCGTTACCCTCGGTACCTACCTTGTAACCTATCTTGTAGGTACCTATCTACAACCCACGGACCGAACAAAGATTGGACCAGTTGGTGCGACACCCGAAATGAGTCTTTGGGGTTTCATGTATACCATATTTACAACTACAACATGACGAAACTTTCCAGAAGTAGACATAGAAGTCTAGTCTAAGACCCTTACCCACCGACACATGAACATATCGACACATTCTAGCCCGCCCAGCCTAAGCGTTCTAGTCAGACAGTCCTGACTGTGTGTCACGGATCACGATGAGCAATCAATCAATAGCGAAGACGATAAAAGCCCACATCTCTAGAGTCTGGAGACCTCGACAGCCTAAAAGGGAAGCGTGTCAGCGAAAGTGACAAAAAAGCAAAAATATCAAAAAGGCAAAAGCGGCGTCCAGACTTGTCGAGGTCCGACCCTTCCCCCTGTCCCCTGTCTCCTTAGCCGTCCGGTCTCTTATGTATCCTCCTAGCCCTGCCATATTATCTGCTATATACCTGCTGCATAGTATGTACAAGGTATAGGTATCCTGTTCAAGGTGTTCCCCTCTTCTTCCCCTCCCCCGCCTGATCTGACGCAACGCTATCGCTTATCGATACGCCCTACCAGGAGACGAGATAGTCGGTGATGAATATAAGTGGCGTCATATTGCTAATATCGATTTAACAGCGAGCTATATTACATGCTGCTAATAATCTCCCAGGTATCGCGCATCTGCAGATTACTTCCCGAATTCTGCCTAAGGCGACTGCCATGTTGGGGTATTTGCAGGATGCAAAATTAACTCAAGCAGGGCTACATACATATCAGATGACTGCTCTGACCCAAGTCCAGGCCGTTATCGCCGGTCACCTTAGTCGTGCGTAAGCAGTCAGCACAGGTAAATGTATAGTAGGTACATGCATACCTACCTACCTACCTACCTACTCACCTGCTTCGTTCTGTACCTGGCGAACAAATTCCCCTCGATCCGAGAGATCCTGCCAAGGTACAGGGCTGAGATGAAACGTGGTTTACGACGACTTTACGTGTTTGTTCGCACGCTAGCATCGAGACGACTCAACAAATATCGATAGCTAAAAGTTAGACTACTAAAAGATTCAAGATGTGGTGAATAGGTACCCATAAGTAGGTATCGAGAGAGGTTGGGATAAGATGCCTACTCATAACGCCACAACGAAACTTACCTGAGGGTGTCAGGATTGGCTTTGAGGAATCCGAACTATTCATGGATCGACCAGCCAGCCGTTAATATACCTACATGCTATTCATGTATGTAACGCCCCGGCGATTCGGGTCGTTCCTTGAGCCACAGGGGCATATATTCGAACCACCCATTATGATAGCCTTGGACGCCCTAGAAGACAGGGAGGAGATTGGAAAGCATGGGAGGCATGGGAATATCCGGTAAGCAGAGCAGAGCTAGATGTAGCTATGTATATGTACCTCGTACATCGAGTACATACGAGTTCGCCAACCCCATGCTCTCACCATGCTCACAACCTTATCCCATGTATGCCCATGTAAAGTCCATGTACGTATGTAGGCAGGCATCCATGGATGTATAATATAATCGATATGTAGGATACCATACCGTGTTTATACCACACCATACCATTAGGTCGTGACAGTCTTACGCTGGTATTTCTAATAAAATAGACCTGCAGGATGCAAGGCACAGTACATCGGCAGGTAACTAAGTACCGACCATAACCAGCCCTGATTGTTGACCTTGAACCGGGTACCTAGGTCTATCCGTTTCCAATTAATCGTATCTGCGCATTCGACCATTCGCCTTCCACTTTCCCACTTTACCCGCGGGCGGTTATCGCCGGGAAGCTCACCTAGGCACTCCCGTCCGTAGCTCCACCAAAAAAGCGAACCCCTCAAGCCCCTCAAGTCCGAACCCCTCCTTATTCTGCTTATCGCCTGTCGTCGTCCTTATCGCCATGTTGATCTTTTGGATCTTTCAAGGTTTAGCGCTATAGGACTGTATTTTTTCCAATAATTACAATAGCCCTAGAGGATTAAATAGGCCTCGCTAGCCAGGAACTCAGAGCAGCCCTGGAGGTGAAATATTCCAAAAATCACAAGCCCCACCCCTCCCACATGCCGATTCATGTCGCCTTCAAGCCCAAGAAACCTTACGTCTTACTATAATATTAAGGTTAAGTTTTTGAGCAATGGCCCTGTCAAGCCAGGTTTAATAGTAATTTTTTCTCTGATATTTTCAATATATATACTTTTTTTCTATTACTTACTCTAACTTATTCTTTTTATTTTTACTCTCGTTGACCGCCACTTGGGGAAAGATGACTCAAAGCAGCCATCATCATTGTGCCTCGTTCCCCTTTTTTTACTTTTCGCAGGTTTTGGCTATTGCAACATTGCAACCTCATCCTACTCATCCCGAGATCCGCACTACGCCCGACGTGTGCCTGACTCTGATGCTAGCAAGCAGTTAGTGTAGGTAGTGTAGTAGTAAGTACGAAGTAAGTCATTAAAGTCCGCGCGACATCTTCTTTTAACCTTGGAAACTTCCCAAAATCTGGCTGGACTGGAGCCTTTCGCCCAACTCTATCGAGTCCAACATCGAAACTACTACACAACACTACACGACACTACACTAGTTAGTCCCCATCGACCTTGCGCTGTCCAACATATCCACATCCACCGCGCCCAGCATATATCCAATATCCACACTATGACGGCTCGCCCTGCGACTAGGTACGACTATCTACCCCATTTTGTGCCTACGCTTAACCTTGGAACTTACTTACTCCTTACTCATGGCTCGCGCCAACAAGCAATGCGGAGCCCCCGCGCCAGCAGCACAACACAGCATTAGGTGCCTCCGGCCCTGGTCTTGGCGCCGTATTATTGACCCTATCGAACTTACCTCCATACCGAAAGATAATCAACCTCGAGCAAAACAACTAAACTTCCTACCTAGCTAGTATAAAGCATTTCCCCCTTTCCCCCGAATGTAAATCAGTGCTTACACATACGTACCAGTATGTATGTACGTAGATACTACTACCAGACTGCTGCTGTGCGATCTAGCCCCTCGATTGGTATCATACTTCGTCCGGCCAATGGCGTAAGCGGGAAGGCTGTCTGGTGGCGTGGGTAGCACGGTATGTAGCGTGGTCGCCATGCAAGTGCTGGGTTCTGCATCCTGATCGGCGACCAATGCGATCGATGCTACGGTGCCCGACGCCTATCAGCGCGCGTTTCACTCTGTCTCTCATGCCTTTCTTCTTTGCGTACTTGCTTTGTTCACGGCTGTATGCTGTATGCGCTACATAGGCAGACAAGTAACTATGCAATGTATGTACGGAGGTAGGTATATGTAGGATGTGTGAGATATGCCTTCTTTCCAAGTTTTCCGTCCAGCGATCGTCGCGCTGCTTCGGCCGAGTCGCAGATGTTGGGGGTGGATGAGGATGGGGGATGTGCCGCGCGAAGCAAACCCGGGACGGAGCGGTGCCGGCGCGGGACCTGTATGCATGCCTAGTGCCTATGTACCTATATACTACAAATATTGCAGATATTGCAGTCTCGCAGCGTACGTACATAACCTGTCTTACCTAGCATGTGATTACCTACCTATCCACGGAGACGTAATATACACAGATACCCAAGTTTATAGTAGGGGAATAAGAGGTACCTACAGCTGCTTAATAAATAGTAGGGTATCGATGCCCCGTAGGTATGGTTACCTCGTAATTTATATATAGTCCAGCGCCCGGGTTTCAGATACGACCTCGAGTGGTTACGGCCGGCGCCTCTCCGGAGCATTTTTTCTTAGCCTCACCCCGATGGGGGCCGCCGGGAGCAGATGCTCGAATTGGGCAGAAATTGAGGGTATCGTGTAACTTCGGCTTGCAAGTGTTCATTCTCTTCTTGCGGAAATTGTGAAGTTTGCTATTTGGCGGTATGGGTGTGGTTGTTTAGGTCTTGGGGGACGTATTGCTGTCACATAGGGGGCCATGGCTTGAGAAGCGATATATACACCGATGATATCCTTGATTCTGGTACCTTGTATACGCTTATTTAAAGGTAGGTAGTGTTTAATGATTGCGAAATTACGTAGTTTGACACTCTAGAAATATCGCTGTGTTGGTTCCCTTGAGAAATTTTGCAACTAGATTCGGAGGTTTAGACGGTGAACGGGTTGTCCGGAACGGGGCGTACCATGATAATAAAATGCTAACACTGACATAACCTTGGAAATCTTATCTCGATGAACATAGTTACCTATATTTGTCGAAAAGCTTACTTGATCTATTCTAGAAGCTCTTTCAGGTATTAATAATCGAACTCGTTGTTTCATTTATAAATCATCTCTATGAGTGAAATCACCACCTAGGTGGGTACTTACCTCCTACCCTTTTTTACCTAGGTACTTATATCTCTATCAGGGTTTGAATACGGTATAGCCCCCGTTGGAGTTGACATCTGCCTATATGTTGGATTTAGAAGAGATATAGGATATTGCTTTGCAACAACTACGTTCACGATGCCTAAATTTCCCAGTGGATGAGCTAGTCTAGCCAATTTAGGTAAATATCAAATCTAGAATTTGGCCAAAGGAGTTACCAGAATGTTACAGAGAGAAAAAGAGGAAAGGGAAAGTTAAATATGAGACATTGTTCTGATAAGGTGCCTGTATATTCGAGAGATTTATAGACGAAGCGGGTGGGTAATTACAAGTCCATCTACTGAGGCAGGTACCTAGCTACCTCCTACATATGGTACGTAGTAATCTTATGTAGGTAGTTTACCTGGTTTAAAAACTTGTTGACAAAATCTCAATCAAGTCTAATTTGAACTCCGCCAGTATCCGTTATGAAGAAGTTGAATGGACGTTTGATGATTGACCGTTGAACTGTCTATCATGCGTGTCCTCCAGCTTACATCGTTGCACATCCGGGATTCAGGAGCAACTCAATCGATTCTCGCCGATATATTTATCTACTCTCTGTTTGTATCACTACAAACTGTATCGGAAGTCCATAACTCTAGTCGAGTTGAAAAGCATACAAATTACTTGCATCGGCATCGGTTCATTCTGTTGAACGAGATAACCGTCGCTGTCTACTTATTCTGGGTTGGATGCTACGGCTCGAGCCGTAGCAAACTAGTTAGAAGCTAATAAAGATGAACTGCTTTCTCACCAGCCTTATATTTATCTTATTTGCCCCTATCGTAGAAAAGGGGTTGTTAGAGGTTGGAGTGTCCCTTAGATCGCTAGTTTTATATCGTTTAAAGCCAGTCACATTCTATATTCTAATAAGGTCTCATATTTTCATTCAACATAAGAAAATAACTTATTAAACACTTTCTCCTTCAATCAAAGACGAAATGGCATTTCATTAGGACCTTGGTCAAATGTTTGCTCATTCTAGGAGCAAGAAGAGATAAATTTATATAGCGAGTCGCACGCTTATCCAGTCTAAAATTGTATAGGACAAAAACAGGAAGAAACTAATAGAGGTGAAGAATGGCTAAGTTTCCTCCCATATGCCATTAGAGATCTTCGGAAGAATTGATATGCCGCGGGTTTCACATTGGTACTCATTTGGGACTTATTGGGAGGTGCCTAGGTATGAAACTGTCAGTTTGTTAACTACCCCAAAACGAATATGTACCTACCTAGATAGAAGGTAATAAATCCAGTAGTCTCATTCAAATACGAGATTTGGGGATCAAATCTGCTTCACCAAAGACGAGGTATATCTAATATTAGGTATTGGCTTCTTTCCAGATTCGAGGGGGGTTCTTTGCAGAAAGGTTCACCGGTTGGTGTATTATTTTGAACCAGGTATCTATGTGTAATCTACCTGATCTTTCGTTGCCAGTTTCACCCCTATAATCCGAAAAACAGTACAAGTAGAAGGTAAGGCTAGCCACTTGTGATTTCAAGAATATTGCTGTCTGCCATGAAATACATGCTTACACTACTAGATATTGTAGGTGCCTACTATGTAAGAGGCGGAATGAGCAGACGTACATGCAATTTATGTCTTATTCTAAACACTCACTAACTAGAAGCTTATTTGGCAGATTATAACGTACTATGTAGGTAGGCAATTTATTCCTATGCAACTCAATAGCGATGAGCGTGTGAGGAGCTACCAGGGGAACACACCTACCCACAGGCGAAAACCCCCTTTACTCAATTCCTGTCATATTGCGCATAATAGTATAGTAAACGAAGATTATATTCAAGCCGCAATTCTATTTTTCCAAGAGATCGAGAATCTTGCAAAGCTATTCCTAAGAAAACGCTATCGGTCAAGTCCCATAGGTATGCTTACCCCTAACCAAGACACATACTTACTTAGTGCACGTACCAGAATAATATGCCCAGCGACTTTCCAAGGTTGCTTCTTATCATATAGATAATTCTTTACGAAACATTCTTAACATGATAACTAGCCATATCATAAATATGAAAAAGGTGGAAAGCACGAGTGTTCCATTTGCAGGATTAGAATTTGACATTGTGGCGCATCGCGAAATTCAACTGATTTTGGCAGAGGTAGTAGGTAAGTAGAACTACGTTTGATTTCCAAAGTTAAAAAACTAGACTGAAGCTGACAAAATATAAGGGAGTCAGATGCTACTTCCATTTGAATGCCCAGTCAGTGTCCAGTCAATGTTCAGCTATCTTCTTACTTCTTCTCCCTCTCACAAGAAGAATCACACGCGACACCTTTTTTCTATTACCCATTCTCCCGGTCCGAAGCCCAAACATAATAATATCCACACCCATATCATACTATAAACACAATATTATCAGAGTCCAAGTGGTACGTGCATTCTACTTCTAAATAATAATTGCGACTGCAACTCACGATTTCTACCTAGCAAGCTGACCCGATCATTTGACACCTGGTGTCATTTGGTTGGGTTGACGAGGATTGACTCACTGATTCACTGTGGACACACTGGAAAGTCGAGATCCAAAACAAAGAGAAGCAGTTAGAATCAGTTTTTAACTAGAAAACTGCTTATCTAATTTTATTTACATACTTACTTACATAGTATACTGTGGACGGTCATAGAACAAAGGTGTGTACTGTACAGTATTCTTCAACCATCGTCACCGATCTATTCACCACCTGGACAGTTGTCCACCAGCCAACGTCTGTTTCGTGGCTTACTGCTGGGCGGTAAAGCTGCAAAGTTTGTTCTTGTCCTCGTTTTTTTAAACGCACAAACTCATTTCATTTTCAATTATGCTTCTTTACTTTATCCGGATCGTCCCGAGTTGACTTAACTCTCAGATTGTCTCTCGAGGCGCTAACTTTAACATCCGCCATCCAAAGCCATCGATATCGAATACACTTATTACATCGGAGATAACCCTGCGCCAAAACAGATTTCTTCTCCATCCCATATATTTCTTGGAAAAGAAATATTTATTTCCTTCATTTAACTTTCATCACTTTTCATTATTCAACGGGTCTTTTCTAGTTCAAACAAACTTGAGATTCCCGCACACATCACATCAAGATGGCTCCCATTCCACCAGACGAACTTGAACGCCGGCTGCAGGAACTCAAGAACCAGCAGAACCAGCAGATGGGGGAAAAGGTGAATGAAGCTATAAGCAATGCCATCTGGGGTCCAGGTCAAAGGCCTCCCCAAACACCTACACAAGGACACCCAATGGGGCAACGGGTATTGCAGCCAGGCCAGCAGCCTACCCAACAGCCTGTCCAGCAACATATCCAGCAACCTACTCAACAGCTGCGTCATCACCCAGGGTTCATGCCAAGCCCTCAATTCGCAGGTCAACCTCAATTCGTAGGTCAACCTCAATTTGTAGGCCAGCCTCAATTTGCAGGTCAATTCTATCCACACCAGCATATGGGCCAGATACCACACCCACATCATCCTCATTTTATCCCACCTGGCCAACCGCGACAGGGAGTTCAGCTCATTCCTCAGGGCCAACAGCACCGCGTAGATCAGCGTCGCGAACAACATCAGATGCGGCGAAACGATCAGCTTAATGCCCATTTAATGCGTGGAGTTCCTCATCCTGGTCAATCGCACATCCCTCAACAACAATTTCTACACCCGTCTGGATTCCAGTTTAATCCCCAGCAGATCCCGGCACAGTTTGCGCCGTCACCAGTGCCATCGCCGGCAGGATATCAAGACCAACAACAGATTCAGCGACAGAGAATGGCTCAACTGGCCCATAGGGATCAATTGGCTCAGGCTCAAATGGCTCAAAACGCTCAAAACTCCCAGGGGACTTTTGTTCCGCCTCACGTTTCAAGCCCTATGCCACCTCAAGCAGGTGTAGCACCAGTCCCTCATCAACAGGTCACCCCCCAGCAAGTCGTGGTTCTAGAGAAAGACGGCCAATTTAACCCATTCACCATCCCGCTTCCGGCTTTCGGTCCTCCTATTCATCTCCCTCTAAATCGGCGTCAAAGTCGGAGCCCCGAAGAGCCTCCTCCTACACAGGATGAATATGCTGCTCATTTCTTGAACAGAATCACGCAGGCAATACGGGACCCATTTTATGTTAACCTACCAGCCGAGATGGCATTAGAGATGCGCTCGGCTATTGGAGACGCAGTCCAGAAGGATTCGCCTGGTAAGTACTTCTTTATCTCTTCACGCCCTAAAAACGTTTCATGCAAAGAGGGAAAATATAGAGATAGGTCATAACTATCAAAGATAAATGAAGCTGATGAATTCTTTCCTTTTTAAGAATATGAGGACTATTATCACAGGAAGCGGTATTACTTCGATGTCTTCGTCCGCTTTATCAGCGACTATGAACCCAAGTCTCCTACGGATTACCGAATCCTGGCAGACTTGTTGATGTGCATGCAAGGAGAGCATACTATCGATCAAAACTTCGTGTTTGAAGCTTTTCTCCAGGCTTATAGTAAGTCTTCTCTTACATTATATTCGTGGCTTGTTTTGGGAACTTAAAGAGTCTCACGCCCCATAACATTGTGCTCCATTGATGCTAACATTTTCCCACTAGGGTCTTCTAGAGAGACACAGACAGACGCGATACGTTCAGAGAGATTATACTCGTTCGCTAGGGTCCTTTACGACACACAGTTTATTAACTGTGGTATGTTGAAAGCTTTTGCGGCGCCCCCGACAAGTATGATACAGGAGGCTGAGCCAATATATCACACATCGGAGCTTCTGCCGCAAAATATCGCCGAGATCATGGGCACCCCTACCTCAAAGGAATTGATGACGCTGGGCACTTTTCAAGCTGTCCCGCAGCCTACCCAGCAACCAACGTCGCAGCCTCCGCCACAACACATGCCACAACCTATGACTCAACCCATGGTGTTGCCTAACGCACAGCCTAATGCGCGGCCTGTTGGGCAGCGGATCTCGCGACCTCGGCCGCAATCCATACCCCGGTCTACACCGGAAGTCGCACCACAACCCTCAGGACAGCCCATGCTACAACCAATGCCAAATTCTATAGGGCTACCTGGCAGACAACCCACGCCACAAACTAGCACGCAGCCTATCGCGCAGCATACCAAGGTACCTGTCCAACGATTCACGGGGCACACTACCCCGCAAGCTACGGCACCAACCTTGACGATGCCTCCATCTCAACCTCCTACCCAGCCGACTCGGCAACCCACCCGGCAATCTACCCCACAACTTATCCGGCAACCAACTCCCCAGGTTATCCGGCAACCCGCACAGCAAGCTACGAGACAGCCTGTGCAGCAGCAGCAGCAGCCTCAACTGCAACCCATTCAACAGCTTGCTCAGCAGCCCGTAGATCAGCCGGTGCAACAACCCGCACAGCAACAGTATGCTCAGCAACACTTCACCCCCCAACCCACCCAGCCACCTCCTCAACCAGCCACACAGGCACCCGCCGAACCTCCCGTATCAGACCCTCTCCCACCTCCCTCGGAAGGCCTCTTCGACCCGGCTCTCTTCGGCGAGGGGGATTTCGATGACCCGCTGTTCAACGACCCGAACTACAACTTCGACTTCGACTTCGACTTCGGCGGGCTCGATTTCGACGCCAACGCGCAGGGGGCTGAGGCTGGTGGCGATATCGACTGGGATACCCTTTTGGCTAATGATGTCAATATGGGGAGTGATCCTAGTGTGGAGGAGGAGCAGGAGCAGAACTAGGGGTGGGATTAAGGGGACGAGTAGGGTTGGAAGGAAGGCTGGAAACCAAGGCCGGAAGTGATTTAAGGGAGAGGATGGCGTTCTTAAGGAGGATAGTCCTGTTTCTGAAGAGTATGACCGCGCGCAGGATATGCGAACGGCAGTTCTTTCTCGGATACTCCCCTATGCCGAAGTCATTCATATTGACGGTAGGCTTGGGGTGGTTGAGATTGGATACTGGCCTAGTACTATCGGATTCGTTCGCGAGTTTTTACTTTCCGCGTTTTGCATTTCGCATTCTGCTTCTTGCTTCTTATTTCCTACTCTTTTCTTTTCTTTTCTCTTTCCTTTCAATCTTTTTTTTTTCACGATTGCTTGATACCCACGGAGTTGGGATATCCTCCCCTTGCACATACCTACCCATCTTCGTTGATGACAGTAAGGGCGGGACCTCGGCACAGGATACAATCACCTTCATACCCAGGTAGTTGAATATCCTTGGAACCACGGAGAGGGTTTAGGGGAAGAAGTAGGATCGACTTCAAGGTTGGTCCTCATGTTTTCTTCCCTTCCTTTGGTCTAGCTTTGTCGATTGGAGGTGGGACGGTTAGGCTTCGGCTTTTGCGAAGGGGGAGGTGGCTATTTATCGAATCTGCGCGTTGGGGTTCGTGCGGATATTCGCGATGGGGCGGGTAGACTGCCAGATGGCTTTGATATGGTCCCGATAAGTCCTCAACAATAATTGAAAATGCATTTTGCGAAACGTGGGATGAGTGTTTTATGTGTGACTATGATGATGATGGTGGTGAAATGGCTTGTTTAGTTTGACGACCCGTTCCGGTCAACAGTGACACGTACCTACCGGTCCTACGTATTATGTCACTACTTACTTTGACACATGTGCCATGCTACGATGCCTTGATTGATTCCACCAGTGATGACAGTATGGGAGCACGGAATCATTAGAGTGACGGCTTTGTTGTGTGGGTTTGTTATGGACCGGTGTCTCGCACTAGGTTACTAGAAAAACACCCCTGGAATCTGATTGGCTTAAATGGCTGCTGGACTTCCAGACAAGGCAATTGCTAGATCCTGGGCGATGCCCTATTGGTTGGGCTGGGGTACCCCGATACAAATTTAGGGTCCTCGATACTTCGGGGGATAACATTATTATCCTAGTGCACAAAGAAAAGGCGTTCGGGGGAAGGAGAAGGTGTATGAGGCTTAGGAGAAACACAGCGATGGTGATGGTATATTAGGACTGGATGCATGGTATTTGCAATCTACCGACTTCGATAGAACGGATGTAAGACCTAAGAATTCTCAGATGCACGGCACGATTCATCGACAACAAGATCGGAACAACTACGCAAGACTGGGCTTATCCAAATCACAAAAGTGTCATAAAAAGTATATTAACAGCAGCTGTCATCAAAACCATGCTTCTATATGAAAAAGGGTTGGAAGCTCTCTTTTAATATATGTGGCTTCCTATCTGCCAAATCCATAATCATCTGGCCGAAAAGTCCGTTCGCCCAAGTGAACCTATGTAGGTGAGAAATTAGTTCGACGACAAGATATTGATACTGTAACTGCAAGGATTCAACCTACCACTGCCGGGTCCAGTTGCTGGTATCAAAGGTATCGACGCTCTCGTGGATGAGGCCAAACCCATCCGTGCTGCGCAGGACTTCCGTGATCGACGTTATGATCTCGCTGTCGTTATCCGAGGTCATTGCGCGCACTAGGTAAGAAATTAGTAAAATCTTATCTCAAATTCTGGAGGAGCGCATGGGGGAAATATTCCGTGGATAGGTCGTGTGATCATGAATTGACTGGTGGGTAAGCATGAAGAAAAATGCTACTAGAACACGTACTGATAGCCGCCATTGGCCAAGCTGCACCAGGCCGAATGTGCGGGGAGCCGACAGCATTGATGTTAGGACCAACACACCACCACGGGTTGCTTCTGCTGAGAACGAAAGCTCGCGTGTTTTGGTAAAGTGTGTCGTTCTTTTCCAAGTATCCCAAGAAAGGCGCTGAAAGGAGCGATGGGATATTCGCATCGTCCATCAAATTTTGACCCCCGAAACCGTCGACCTCGTATGCGAATATCTTCTGGCCGTTTGGTGCACTTACAACGCCCCACTGATTGATAGCTGCCCTAATTTCGGCGGCCATTTCGTTCATTTGTCTCGAGAGACCTTTGGGGGCGTTTGGTAGCCGCTCCATGATTTGCGACGTCGATTCTAGGTATCTTGATAACATCATGTTTGCTGGTATGTTAAAGTCGAACATTGCTGAGTCGTCGCTTGGGCGGAATGGGGACCGTACCAAGCCTGTATCGTTTACGGGAGCCCCCATACCATTGTTCCCTAATGTACCAAAGGCAGACATAGTTAAGGATTGAAATGTGTATGCTGGCGGAATCCATTTGCCGTCTGGACCATATGTAGGTTTTCTCATCGCCTCGGAGGCGGCTAGAATAGATTGCACTGCTGCTATCCATTGAAATTTTCCAAAAAAGTCCACATCTCCCGTTGCAGTATAGTAATCATGCGATAATTGTAAGAAGCCACCAAAATCGTCGAGCTCGAAGTTGCAAGTGAAGACCACACTTTTATCGTATGAAGGCGTGACTGAGTATGTCCCACTATTCGGCTCAGTCTTTATGTTAGCCTCTGGTGGAGGTTGGAATGCGTTGCAATATGGCGATATAATCAAATACCGACTTTGCATATTGATAGTTCCACGGAATAACGAGGCAATATCGTCGGTCGCACTCTTCATTACTGATCTATATGGCGCAATTTGGTTCGCCGAATCTCGAATCCACATAGCATCAATATCTCCAGTAATCACAAAAGCCAACTCTTCCTCCGAATTGTTCGCTGCAAACCCCCGCCATTTTATCGCCGTGTCAAGCGTATTCGGCCAGGTATTCTCAAAAAGGCGAAATAAGTCTTCGTCGTATATCGCATCTCTCGTCCGGTTGATGGCCTCTTCGACTAGGGTCGAGTTGAACGTTCGACATTCTGGAGAAGGTCGCTGGTATGCGAGTTTGTAAGCGCCGGGGGAGAGAGGTGGATTTCGCGATAGGGAGTAAGCAGAATATTTAGGACAGCTCCCTAATACGCTCCCTACGAGCAAAGACGCCGATAATATCACATCGCTCGACCGCATAGCTTATTGCACGATGATCTCTTGCATGTGATATCCAATGTTTATGAAAGCGAATACAATGCCATAACATTAGAGAATGGAGAATGGAGAATTAAAGTGCGGAGGAGAAGAACCATCAGGAGTTCAAGGAAGGAACCGTGTCATAATTGACCGTGTCTAGATTTGACGATGGACTGGAAGCCAAGAGTCTTGGCTTCAACCTTCTGGAGCTGTACCCCGGCATTTTTGTCAATTTGGGTCATTTTGGAGCATTTTTGGTCCAAGTCTAGATTCGTTCTCCATGATGCTGCAGTGCTTTTCGCGATCAAATCCCACCAATCCCTTGCTTCTATAAAAAGTAGTTAGATTGAATATGATTCGCTTTACAGGTCAAAGCGTATTTATGAATACAGACTATTGGATGATGGTTTGATGACATTTTGAAAATAATGTTCAATTGATTTTGACAGTGATCCTGTTCCTGTTGGTTCGATTGAGACGTTCGCTTAGAAACTGAAGAATTGGAGCGCATAGGATGGATGAATTATGAACATGGATAAATATGGATAACGAACTTAGCTAAGCAGAGCGTTGCCGTGTCACGATAGATTCTTATTGGCCTGTATAAACATTGGACCGAAAATGGAAAATAATAGACGCAGGTACCTTAGTACCCGCTGTCGTTAGTTTTTCTCGGCATTTCGGGATGACGTCGTTTACCGTTATCGCTCCACTCATCGCATCGTTTTCTCTTATCGGAGAGCGATTAAGTGGAGATAACCAGGCGATTGAGCGACTTTTTGGAAAACTCTCCATTGAAATGCCATCCGAAGCTCCGGATTCAATCGACCATCGACCGTGCAACTCCACCTCCGCAACCTCGCGATTTTTAACTTTCTTCTTCTTTTCTTCTTCTCCTCCTTTCGTCGCCGCGCGTCTAGGTCATCTAGCAATGGTTCCAATATATTAACCTCGACACGATTGTACACCCAAGTATCTTATACGTCGTGTCTAGAGAACATCATAGAAGACGACAAACCCCGCGCGCGGGTAATCCGACGAAGCCATGCCTCTCATCGATCTACGCGATATCCTGAGTTCCTTCCCCACAGGCGACAACTCATCCGACACCGTAATCAGCGGAATTCACTTTAACCTGACCACGCTCGATTACTGGAATTATACCTATTATCCTACGAATAGCACTCTATCTAATGGATCGTGGTGTTTCCTCGTCGATTCGCCTTACACTCCGGTCGGACTTCTCCCCAACGGCACCTTTCTCAATAGTACGTGGTGTTATCTAGCAACGCAACCTATTGGAAATCGCGCGCGTGCCGGAATTGGTTTTGCGGTAGCATTTGCCTTGGCTTTGATATTCGTATTCGTAAATCTGAAGAAACATGGAGAACTACATCTTCCGGCGGAGAAGAGATTCTATCCGATTGGTAGGAGATGGCAATGGTATTGGTCACTATTTGTCTGTGCTACAGCCCTTATCGGTTTGTTCACAGGCATAGATGTTGACCGATACCGTGTCGTCGAACTTCCTCTCGTTTTGAATGTCTTCTTTTGGTTCCTCATGCAGATGGGTATCATGGCCGTTGTTTGGGAAGGAGTGCGGCATTGGGGTAGTTGGATGGAACGCCAATTCATCGATCCAAATCCCTTTGTACTCCAGCAGACTGATAAGAGAGGAATGTTTGAATTCTGGTTGCCATTGTGGTTCTATTTCTGGCTATGGATAGTAAGTCGATCTTATAAAATGCCCCAATCAAAAATAAATCGTGTGCTAATTGACATCCGTGATGTAGAACTTCTTCATGATCGTTCCAAGGAATTGGGGTAAGATTGAGTTGCAGCGCTCTGCCGAACAAGCTATAGAAAATGCGATACCCGCTGCGACAGATGGACGTTTCAAGGCGGCCACATTCTGTCTCTTAGTCTGTTGGCTGACGATTATGGTGTCTCTCTGGCATTCTATTCGACACTATGAGCCTCGCAATCGTGGATTCTTTAACCGTATTATTGGATTTTTGGGATATATGCCTTTCCGATTTACGCTAATGGTTCCACTCTCATTGGCAGTTGTGGCATACCAAGGTCTATGTGCTTGGGAATTCTATTTATCGCCTCTGAAGGTTGGAACTAATCTATTGGCCATGTATCTTGGAGGATATGCGCCCACTCTCCTAATTCTCATCATTCAAGTAATTGCTGGCTTCATGCGTCCGAATGAGGATCGCGAGCTCCAGCGGCAGCGACGAGAACGAGGCCTGGCTATCGACCAGGAGCTTGGTTTAATCCGAAAACCTGCTTGGTGGAGGCGCGTCAATGGCGATATCCCGTCGGGTAACATGCGGGATCGCATCATGCGGAACGTCCGGGAAGTGGGCGGCGGACGACCCACCGCAACGCAAGTCGAGAGGCTGGCTGAGCGAAGAGCCGCAGAAGCCGAAGCCGAAGCAAATGCCGCAACCCGCACTAACGCGATCGAGATGAACGAAATCCGCCGCACGAACAGCATCGCCAGTAGCCGTGGTGCAGCTGCCCCGCCACCGTACTCGCCTTATGGAGGCAAGTCGGATCAGCGAAGGAACGATCGCACGATGCAGATGGCAGCTAGTCTTCTATTCCCTGGAGCGAATGCTGAGGTCTCGGCTGGTAGGGGTAGAGGCTTGGAATTATCCAGCGATCAAACTCATCGCCCGGGTACGAGCGAGAGAAGTTCGAGTACGAATAGCGGACAATCTCTAAACGCGCCTCCCCAACAAGTGAAGAGCATGTTAGATGTATAAGTACCCAGACAATTCAAGACCCTTGGACTGTGTTGGATTCATGTGGGATAGGTGGTATGGTGGGTGGTTTTTTTCTGATGGTTCGTAACGACTGAATGCGGTATGGGGAATTGGAACCTGATGTTAACATTCATTGAGCGGCTGGTTGGGTCGGGTCATACTGTGGATCATTCTTCACCTGGAAAGGTCAAAACGGATATATTTGGATCTTATGCGGCATGCTTCGTCATTTAATTCATAGGTGCTATGCTTGGACGTTAAGATATATAGAATGCAGTGCTCTTAATGAATAATAGCTCTTTCAAGAATGATGGACTTCTATTTTTCGGACGTCGTTAGACGCTAGCTTCTGTATAATTATTAAATGACTTTGACCTAATGTAGAATATGGATACGGAGATAATTATAACTTGATGAGCAGGAGCGGGTTTGTCGTGATCTGGTAGCTTTCGCGATAATTCATCTCCAACTATGGTGGCGCTCAATCCTTCGCCATATTGACCCCCACCTAAAACCCCCCACAATTTCAAGAGATTTTTCAAAGGCTTTGAAATCAAAAAGACTTCAATGAGGTTACAGTATCACAAGCCCAAGAGAGGAAGACCGATGGTAAATCTGGATATGAACAGTGGTTGCAGACAGACCAAGGACCTCGCTAGACAATAAGGTTATTTCCTCCGGATCGAATCCTTTCATGTAACGATGGGAGGCCGATCTTGGCATATCCCACGATTGTGAGGCGTCGATCAAAAAGCACATTCTAAGACATCAAATCGTTAGAGACGCAGAACACATCACTCACATAACTTTATGTGAGTGAAGTGGATTAGAGATCAAGTTAAAGCAATGGCTTGTGGTTTTCTATACTAGTCGAAATACTAGTTGACGGCATCCAGTCCCCGGCAACTTGTGGGGAGCACAACATCGTCGGAGGGCTGAAAATGTGGACGGGTAGGACGGATGGAATGATATACGTCTTACGGTGGATAGACGAGGACGCAGCACCGCGGCACTGTGAGAACTTCTTACAGTGCTCACAGCTACGGTGCAGCTCCCCTGCCACCAATCATCGCCAACCAAGGTCCTAATCCACGTTGCTTTTTCGAATCCTTCAACCAATCTTCAGCCAATGCAACCCTCGAAACCCCTCGGAAAACCCCCCAATCGCAGGGGCGACGGTTCAACTTCCACGGCATCCATGCATGCTATACGTATGGCGCTATCGTGGAAGGTCGCAGTGACAAAGGAACCGGTCCGAAATTACCTTATTTTCTATCTATTCGTATATCCGTCTCATAGCACGCACGAGGCTCAGCGAATACACACATGCCCAGAAGCGATGTTTACTTCGCGTCGCATTCTCCCCCAAAGCCTTATTTTCAGGTCTACAACCAACAAAACGACTTGAATTATACGTACACGGGTTTAACGGACAATCAATCCACAGCCAGGGCTGAGACAGCGCCGAGTAATTCATCACATACCCTGCGAGAAGCTCGGAGCTTCCACACAGAACGGCTGACATGCAGCAAGAAAAGCAGGGGGGTTAGTCGCATTTCTAAAGCCCGGAAACACTCTCAGCCACCGAATCTGAGAAGTAACCTGCTGCTGACACCGATCGCCTTCGAGAATTGTTCCTCTTGTCTTACCCCAAACATCAAATTTCTCATCTCATACTACCTACCCGGAATCCATGGTGTGATAACCGCATCTCGTTGCGGATTTGCAGATTTCGATTTAAGCTCAGGATTAGGATTCGAATTTGGATTGGGGTGTGGATTGGGTACAGGCATAATGGATATCACAGGAACCTCGAAAGAATCAATCGAGCTGCGCGTGGCCTCGCAGAATAACGGGGACACGCTGCTCTCGTTCTCGGACTTCTCGGGGGGCAACTACCACTCGTCGCGCGATGACACGACGTTGCGAAGGCTGGGAAAGCGGCCCCTTCTCAACCGCAGCTTCGGGTTCATGTCTAGCCTGGGCCTCTCGTGCACTGTGCTGCTGTCTTGGGAGGGCATACTGGTCACGTCCGTGCCGACGTTCCTAAGCGGCGGGTCGGGAGGTGTGGTTTGGGCTTTTCTCATCGGGTGGGTGGGCATGGCGTCGGTGTATGCGTCGGTCGCGGAGCTGGCGTCGATTGCGCCGACGGCGGGGGGACAATGTAAGGATGTTTTCATTTTTCTCGACGTTTGCCATATTTGCGGGATTTCACCAGCTACATCTACACCTACTATGGAGCTGGAATTGCAATTAAACTAAACTATGCATCGACACAGATCACTGGGTCGCAATGATGGCCCCCGACTCCTGCGCCAACTTCCTCTCCTACCTAACAGCGTGGCTCACAACGCTCGCCTGGCAAGTAATAGCCATCACAACCAGCTACTCCGTCGCGACGATAATCCAAGGCATCGTCGTCCTGGCGCGGCCAACCTACGTCGCGATCTCCTGGCACACGGTCCTCATAATGTGGGCCGCAGCAGTGTTCTCCGTGCTCGTGAACTCGACGACCGGGCGCGCGCTCGCCAAATTCGAAGGCGCGGTCCTGATCCTGCATTTGACGGGATTCTTTGGGGTCTTGGTCCCGCTCGTGTATTTCGCGCCGCATAATACGCCCGCGGATGTGTTCACCACGTTTGTTAATAATGGCGGGTGGCCGAGCCAGGGCGTCGCGTTCCTTGTTGGTATTCCGACTGTGGCGAGTACGCTCACGGGCGCGGACTGCGCTGTGCATATGAGTGAGGAGGTGCGGCAGGCGAATGTGGCTGTCCCGCGGGCTCTCGTCTACACTATTTTTATTAACGGCGCGTTGGGGTTCGCTATGGTTATTGCGTTGCTTTTTTGTATTAGCGATGTGCCGGATGCTGTTGCGGCGGCGGATACTATGTTCTACCCTTTTCTCCAGATCTTCGAGTCGGCGGTCAAGAGCACGACGGGGGCGTGCATGATGGCGGGCGTGGTGCTTGTGCTTGCGGTTGCGAGCTCGATTAGTACGTATGCTTCGGCGTCGCGTATGATGTGGTCGTTTGCTAGGGATAAAGGGTTGCCTTTTGATAGGTACTTGGTTAAGGTATGGCGATAGATACAATCCCCATCTAGATTAAGCGTGTCTGCTAATTTGTTTACTACTAGCTTAATGGGAACTCACTTCCTGTCTACGCTATCATTTGTACAATGGCTATCACGGTTTTGATTTCTCTTATTGTACTAGGTTCCTCCGTTGTTCTATCTGCTCTTCTATCCTTACTGCTAGCCGCTATTTACTCTTCGTACCTCTTGGCTTGCGGGTTGCTGCTTTGGCGTCGGTGCACCGGCGCCTTCTTGCCGTACACCGCGGGCGCCGACGAGGACCCAAGAAATGCGGACCAGTTGTTTTGGGGTCCGTGGAAGCTACCCGAACCATTTGGAACCATCAACAACGCCTTTGCCTGCGTCTATACCATCTTCTTACTATTCTGGTCATTCTGGCCCCAATCGAACAACCCCGATCCAGAAGAGTTGAATTGGAGTGTGGTAGTATATGGAGCCGTTGTCGTGTTCAGCATCGTGTGGTACGTTGTGAGGGCGAGACATTATTTCAAGGGCCCTATTCGAGAAGTCTAGCTGTTGTATTCACCACATTTGTACATCTGCACAAATAATGAAATAATTTGATATCAGTGGGCTTTTCTTGATTCGTGCGGATATGGAAAACTATTGCTTATGGCTTGCTTGGTGTTTCATATTGCAGAGACATCGATGACGCCGCAGATTTCATTGGGTGGCATTTGAGATGTCCGGTATTCGGCATCCTACCTTGAACATGAGCAGGCTTTTCTTCAGTAGGCTACCTCCTCCTTGTTTTATCTCAATAACTATGATGGCGTTTTTACATCGACCGACAGGAACCAATAAGCTGCTAGACTATGTCTAAGAAGAAACTTACGTGAGCATCGTGAGGTCATTTTCCGAAAGTAAGCTGACTGACTACTTCGTATACAGAGTGCTTAGGTGGCTTGCGTCAATCGCGGGGTTCAATCTCGCCGCTGTAATGAGACATGGCAGAGCTGAACAGCCATTGGTTAGAAAGTTGTCGCCTATATTGTTTGTAACACAGCTCCTGTTGCCCAGTTGCCCAGTCGCTGCATAACGGGTCAGCATGCATGGCCGATGTAACCCTAGCTCGTAAGCGTCACCTCGCCAATATTACGACGCCGGCGAAATCCAGGAGCCTTTAGAACAGAATACAAGATCTACGGTATCACTGATCTACGTTACATGGTCACTTAATCATCACCTCGTCTCATTATTTCCTCAACAATCGCGTCTCTGGATAGACATCGTTGTTGGCGATATCAAAGCTCCAACCTCTAGGCTTTGAGCACGGCAACGGGTGTCGTGTAGTCATCTTGTGAACCCTGCCACCCTCTACTCTATCAAAAACATTCATCCTGGCTGGCCCGGTCCACCGCGCCGACGTGCATTAGAGGCCGACGGGATCCATTTTCAGGGGTTTTAGCTTCATCGCGCGGTACGTTACTTGAAATGGCGTCTTTTTTCATAAGCTCCCCGCACGTAGCATTGGCAAAAACTGCAAACATGTTTTCTATCTACATTAAACAACCATCTCTCAATCGGTCCACGAAATATCCTAAAGCAGAGCATTGGCATTCCTTCTAGGTTTAGACTCTGTACGGCGTATTATACATGGTACAAATCAGATCAATTCACGACCCCCTTTTTTACGCAACCCCGCCACTAATCCTCATATCAAATAGATCATCTTCAACTCCCCCTGGTTATTTCCCATTCGTGGTAAATGTGTTCTCAGACTCGCAAGGGGGATAATTCGGCATGAAAATGCGTTTCTGAATTATCATATGTCAGATTTATATTATAAGGAATCACATAATTATTCCTTGCTCGTGCCTAGGGCTGGTCTTCGGCTAACACTCAACTGCCGGCGCAAATCAGACTAAGCTTAGTGCTTGAAGATCTCTTTTCCTAATGTGTACAGCCCTAGTCATCAACGGCGTCTATCATTACTTAAGGTTAAATCACATCGAGATATACGCATTGATTTTTGAAGTATTCATATATCCAGATTGTCATAGCTCAATATCCATACTACGATCATAAGGTTGAATCCCAACAAAAAGATGTTCCTCCATCGCTCGAAACTCCGCCCCTCATAGCCAGCATCGTGTTTGCAGTTCCATATTCAACTCGCTAGGTTTATTCGTCTTCCTCAGCCACAACGTCGGAAATAGCAATGATGGCTGGTGGAGCTCTAGCTTCGACGGGGTTACTGAGTCCAGAGTCTCGGTTTCCTATACTTAATCATAAGTAACGCTCATGAAGTATAACAAAACGGGTGGCGAGTAGTACCTAGAACCATTGAGGAGGCAATGCCGGTGAAGCCTAGGAAGGCGAAGAGAACAGTCTTGTAGAGCATCTTGGCGTTTTGTGCGTTGAAGATAGTTTTTTCGTAGGGCTGAAGCTTGACTGAGATCTTAGTGTACAGGAAGAAGATGAAGAGTCTTGGTATCTCTTTCGTTCGGTGGGAACCACGTGTTCTTATGCTCACACCACTGCTAGAAACCGAGTCCTATCTACCTAGTAGTCTGCCTGGCGTAAGCAGTGACGATATATTTCGATATACATATCACGACTAGCGGATTTATGCATATCCAAGTGTGATCGGACCCACTGACGTAGAAATGGGGGTGTTAGCTTCACCGTAAGATAGGTTCGTAGTTTCAGGTTCGCATATCAAAATCCTGCTACCCTACGTCGTGGGTAGTATCCAATGGCTCGGCACCTGGTAACAGGTTAAGGTTAAAATGATTCCATAGGGAATTTGCTCTAATCCACGCCACATCCATGCAGGTCTATCGAGGTCCAGATACTACACTTCCATTCGCGTCATGCCACCGCATCGACTTGTGGTCACCCGATCTCCCCCCTTTTATCCTTTCCTTGGGTCGTTATTACCCGAGGTCTCGATTTTTTCCAAGATAGCATCTTGTATCATCAAAGCTTTACTCGGGCTCACTACCTCTTGACGACATGGAGAAGCACTCCCGAGAATCTGAAGATCCTCTCCTTCGTCACTCTACTGAAGAGAATACCATTTGTATAGGCGACGATACAAGCCACCAAAGAGATGGCCACCGACCGATACGATCGTGGCTGCGGGGAAACGTCCTCTTCTTAGCAATAATAGCCCTACTGCTGTACATTGCCATAGCATTGACAGTCGATATCGCGATGAAGCTTTCCATACAATCACCGCAAGGGATGTCGGACTACCGTTTACGTATGAAGCCTCTCTTCCCTCTTGGATGTTTACTAATATGGCAATAAGCTTTAATGGGTGACCTCTTAAGATATGAGGAGAGGCCTGAATGGTTTACGCCTGGATCTCCTTGGGACCAAGATCCCTCAGACGAACTTGACGATGCTTGGGATGAGTTGCTACACGGTAAACACCATATCTCCAAACTACTAATGAACGAGGCTCGCTAATTCGCCCAAGCTATCAACATCAGAGTCACCGGTGACGAGTTAGATACCCTCGGCATCAATAAGACCAACATGGTTCAGGTGAATGAGGGCGATTATATTGGGTCGATGGGCGTCTACCATCATCTCCACTGTCTGAATAATTTGCGAATGGTTGTACATTGGGATTATTACGAGCCGAAGTATCGCGACTCTCCATACTTTAACCATCTTGGAAAAGCACATTCTGGTTCGTCTCCCTCAAACCCCCATGACGTACTTCAAAGCTAACTATCTCAGATCACTGTATTAACGTACTTCGTCAGGCGGTTATGTGCCATGCGAACACTGCAATTACTACTTTCGAGTGGGTTGACGAAGAGAATTCACTTGACGGCAAGGAACAGAGGCTGGATGCTTCGACGACCTGCACGAAATGGGAGAGCTTTGACAATTGGGCACGCCAGAGGCTGCTTATCGCGGGGAATTACACGTACCGACCGGGACCATTCGAACGGAACAAGCCGAAGGCAAAGCCGCATAACCAAGGCATAGGGCAGAAGTAGATGCGTGAGAATATAGTTACTGCTTATGTGAGGCTCGTAGGACACGGGAATAAGCACCTAGATTGGCTTGAGAAGATGGATACCGAAAACTTATGATTATGAAGTCCTAGATGATGCCCAATTAAAAGCTTCATGAATTGTCCATGATATGTTCCTGGCGGATAGGCGTGAGATATTTAATATTTCTCATGCAGCCACCCCTTTCCTGAATGCGATTGGCTGCAGCCGTGTGTTACCTGAAGAGTCGGTCGTGATATGTAAGACGGGACAAGTACCCCTGACCAACAGAGCCCTACGGCGCAACTTTGCATCATCCCTAGAAAAGAGCGGGGAACGAGTTATTACCTCACATGCATAGCCCCCAATACGATCCCGAATGTACCTGAGCAAGCCAATGATAAGACGCTGCCTCGTGCAGGTCGGATAGCGGAGGGTCGAAACGGGTAACGATTCCCAACACCGCTACGTGACCAATCTAACCAAGAGACGGGCTCGGTCTGCGATGTGCTATGTCTCGCTTCTCGCGTGCGGGTCCGCCAATGCGACTCGCCGAGTGGACAGGACTCGAATCGCTGGCTCGGAGAGTCACATTGCCGGACCAACAATCACATCTTTTACATATTCGTGCCGAAGGGAACCGTAAGCGCGATAGGCCAAATTACCGACAAAATAAAAGCAACAATCCATAGCCAATGCATGGATACCTTACCTAACTCCGGCTCCTCCAGCGCATCGTCTCACCTTGCGTCCCCACGTGATAACTACCGCCATTCTTCCTCGTCCTTCCCCAAACCGTCTTCTTACACACAGTAGTTTAATCTAACTACGAACCACTCAACAATCCCCAACCCCCTATTTTCCCAGCGCCCAGACTCTCAGCCCTACAAGCCGCAAAACCGTCTAGCGTCCAAGGATGTCCTCACCGCTCCCCACCGCCGAGTCCGAGATCCCCTTCGACGCCCCAGGCGCGGGGAAGCCGTGCAAAACATGGTACAAGATCGTCGGGTCCCTCTCCCCCTCCACACCGCCCCTCATCGCTTTGCACGGGGGCCCCGGGTCCGGCCACGACTATCTAGAATCTCTCTTCGACCTCACATCCCAGCGCGGCATCCCGCTTGTCCTGTATGACCAGATCGGGTGCGGACGGTCGACGCATCTACGCGAGAAAGTCGGCGACGAGGCGTTTTGGACGTTTGATTTGTTTATTAAGCAGCTCGACGAGCTCGTCGACCACCTCGGGGTCCGGGAGTCTGGGTTCCACGTCTTGGGACAGAGCTGGGGCGGGATGTTGGGCAGCGCGTATGCGGCGCGGCGGCCGAGGGGACTAAGGAGGTTGGTGCTTAGTGGGGCGCCGGCGAGTATGCCGTTGTATAAGCAGGCGTGTAAGATACGGCTTGCGGAATTACCGGAGGATGTCGGACGCACGTTAAAGGAGTGCGATGCGAAGGGCGATCATGAGAGCGCTGAGTTTAAGGGCGCGGCGTCGGTTTTTATGAGGAGGTTTGTGTGTAGGCTGGACCCGCTGCCGGAGCCGATTCAGAGGACGTTTAAGAATGTTAGGGATGATTCGACGGCATATGTGACTATGTGAGTATCTATCGTCTACTTTGTTTCTACTCCCCGTTGATTGGCATTTCTTCGCTCTAGTTTCTTTGCCGCGCACGGGGTTGGTGTAGGCGATTTCATGGGGAACTAACACGACATAGGCAAGGGCATTCCGAGTTTGACACCGTTGGATCGCTCAAGGATTGGGAAGGATGGAAGGATGCGCATAACATCGAAGCCGAGACGTTACTCCTAAATGGAAGGCATGACGAGGTCATGGACTTTGTGGTTGAACCCTTCTTCAAGGCTATCAATAAGGTCAAGTGGGTAACCCTTGAGAACTCGAGTCATACGTCTATGTGGGAGGATAGGGAGCGGTTCATGCAACTTGTTGGTGATTTCTTGATGTATTAGTTGGTATCTATTGGGTACTGGCATTGACTTGTGATGGCCTCTTTGCCTTTGGCGGTGCGCTTCAATTGTAGCGGGGAATAACAAGCAATGCATCAATCACGTTGTACGAAAGTTCCTTACATAACAAGACGCATACCTAGGTAGGTACCTAAGTATGTATTGAACAAGCAAGACTAGGTATTCAAATGATGCAGGCTACATATAAAGAGCTAACATTAAGTTATGCCTTAATTTCTAATGACTTTAACCTAGAGGCACGGCAGCCGATCATCAGCACATGATGCCTAACATTAGGTAGGTATTTTGTCAATCAGCGTCGTAGCCAATGCTACTGTTGGTCGTTCGTATCAAGAACCGGTGTCGTGATTGGACATGACAACGCTCCTATGAAACCGGTTTGGATACGTGTACGTGCATGCGTTTTCCCATTGCATAGATCTCCTAACAGCTAGTACCAGGTGCCCATTGAAATATCGGAATTCTATTTCAAATTTGTTCGTTGATGATCTTTTACAATATTCTAGTTCAGGGGCCCTATTCTAGGATTGTCTTGCTTTGTACTAAGACAGCGAGTGCGAACTCTCAAGAAATGGGTTCATCTTACGATGACTTATCCTGCTTACGGCGAAAGAATCGCGAGTTCTAGTATGTCTATATTCTATCAAGTTACTTGAGGGCATGTGCTAATTGAAACCCTCACATCAGTGTTATTACGGTCCATGGGGTTGACTAAAGTCATGGAGATAGGGAAGCGGCATCCGGCGACAGCAAGAAAGCGGCCTCTTTAGGGGGGCTAGCTCTAGAGTGTTACGGCGAAGACAGGACCATCAATATTACATATAGACTACAGTCTAGCTACGATGCGCTATCCTCAAGAATCGACGAAGTTGCTGTTGATCTCTTAGACCGGGTGAAGTCGAAGCTGCATAGTGTAAGTGTCCGACGCAACCATCACGACTGACTGGGTATTGGTACTCAATTCTTGCTAGATACCATCTATTGTTTTCATCGGGCAAGATCTCGGGGGCATTATAATTAAACAGGTACGACGACTACCTAGGTACCTACGGATACAACCGCCCTAGAAAATGATTAACAACTAGCAGGCCTTGTTGATAGCTTTGCGCGGGGGGCGGTATTCCCCGATAATTGGAAAGGCGTTAGCTTTGGTTAGTATAACGCATATACCTTGATAATATTCACAACTAATCGTCATATTCATAAAGGTATTCACCGAGACCCCTCATCGAGTCTCAGATCTGGAGTCTTGGGATATTATTGCAGCAAAGCTCGCTCTCAGGGACCTTCACGTAGCCACTTGCTCATTCCCGAACGTAGTCGCAGCCTTAGCAAGTAGAATAATGGAAATCAACCAGAGTTTCCAGACTGTATGTTCATTATTTAGCGTTTTGAACTTATATAACATCACGAATTCACCGGACTCCTTGGTTAGTCATACTTTCTCTGCCTTTTCAATTATTTCGTCCTCTTAGAGCTGCTGCTAACCTATCGTCTGCAGCGATTCTCTAGAGAAATCTCTATCATGGACTCGCAGAATGAGAAGATAGAGGAAATTGAAGGGAATCTGCACCACATGATGAATAGCACTTTTCAGAATAAAGAAAAGTTCATGCAATTGACCGAGGAGTTGATGGTGAGAGCGTCAGGTTTGTCTTCAATCCAACGCGGTACGAGGGTTCACCATAAAGAACCTCTCGCGTAATATTGAAATCCACACTCAGCTAATTTGCTCCAGAAACTGATACGACGCGATTGAAATTAATTACCATCTTATCGAAGCTTGGTCTCGCGAGGCCCCCAACTAGAGCCGCCCGATTGGCTGTAAGCAAATCCGAACCATGCCACTGGTTGTTTGGAACAAGCGAGTACCACAAATGGCATGAACGTCCCAATGCAGCTCTATGGTTGCATGGTTCTTTAGAATCTGAATTGTATGCCTTGTTGTCTATTATACAACGGAAACTCGATAAGAACTCAATGGATATGAGTGCTGTCAAGTTCTCTTTTCGAAAATGCGACGACAACTATCGCTCTGTGCAGAGCATGATGGCTTCTCTCAGTCATCAGCTGTTGATGTCAAATCCACGTCTATATAATCGGGTAGAGACGTTGTGTGATAGGATGGGAACAAAAGAGGTATGGAAATTTGACCAGGTGTGGACTCTCTTTCGCTCCTTGCTCCTATCACCGGAACTGGGCCGTATTGTCTGCTTCATACACATGATCGATCAGTGTGATGACATAACACATCAGTTTCTAAAAGAGTTCTCCAGCATATCTCCCAGGGATGGATGTAGCTTCAAACTTGTCATTACTAGCACAAATACATCAGACCTAGTAATCCGAAGTGGTATTCCCATGCTTATTAACTTGGATTTGCGGATTCCTATCGCGAATGCCGATGCCGAGAATACAGGAGATCGCATGAGATCCTTTATTGAAAGAGAGATGTCTCTACTAATTGAAGCAAATCCAGAATATCAGGACTTCCATGACGTTATTAAAAACAGGCTCCATAATGCTACCGATTCACTAGCAGTTTCTATCTTCCTGAGACTCCTTCAGGTACATTTGACTCGGTCAGAACTAGAAGCTGAGTTTCGTTGCATCCCATTCTCATTACCTGAGGTCTTTGACTATTATCTGAAAAAGATACCCGCGGCTCGATGGGAATGGTCTCGACTTGCTCTATCTTGGATCGCTTTAGCGCATCGTCCACTCAAATTGACCGAGCTAGCAGTTGCACTGGCGATTGGAGAAGCAAACTTAACATCATTAGTCGCTTTGAGACGCAAAATCTCCAAAGATGTTGGATCGGAACTCCACCACACGCTCGGAAGACTTGTTGTTATCTACAACAGGGAAGTTACTCTAATTGATGATGTCTTTCGGGACTACCTCCTTAAGTTGACCGGCGCCAACTCTCTCTACGACAATGCTACACTTGCGGAAGCATGTATTAACCTTTTGGAGCTTGTAGTTCAAGAGCAGCGGCATCATACGATGCAAGAAGGCGACGAGCATCACTTGGTCACGTATGCCAAAAAGTACTGGGCAAAACACTACAGTTTGGCTCAAGGACACATCTCTTTTCAACTCTGCGAAAGGGCGCTTACATTCTTAGAGGAAGATTGGCCAATTTTGGATAATTACCAAGCGATAAACTCCAATTCAGCTTACGGAAATATCCTCTGCTACGCGGTCAGGTTCAATTGTACGGATCTTGTGCATTCACTTCTCATGAAGCGGTCGCCCGGGCCCGCCTTTATGTCTGTGGCACTGGAAATGGCCATTGAAAATGGAATCGACGAGATGGTTAACTTACTTGTGAAGTTTTCTGCGGACTCCCCACTAAAGCTGCACATAGCAGTACTCAATAGACGAGAGAAGCTGATAACCCAATTCCTATCATCTGACCAAAACCCTATATCGAAATCAAGAGCAGGGAATAAAGTTTTTCAAGGTCAAACTCCTCTGCATCTCGCGGCTGCTGCAGGATATCATGAGATATTCATCAGTCTATTAGCTGCCAAATTCGACTTCAATGCTAAGGATAGAAGGGGTATAACTTGTCTTCACTTGGCGAGCCAGTTTGGGCACCCCTCTATCCTAGAGGAGCTGTTGAGCCGTGGCATGGAGATCAATGTTGAAGATAAATTGGGAGACACTCCTTTCCTTCTAGCATGCGCATGGCAACAATTGGATGTTGTCGAAAAACTTCTCAGTCATGGTCATGTACAAAGTACCACCGGACTTTACACAGACAGCGCCCTACACATTGCTGTAGCGGTAGGGTGCGAAGATATTGTGGATGCAGTTTTGAAAAACATGCAACCTGAAGAGATCAATAAAGCAGTAATGCTTCAGGGTAAAGAAGGAAAAACGCCTCTTCATCTCGCAGCTGAACGAGGGTGTAGTGTAGTGATTGAGCGACTACTTTCCGAAGGTCTTATAGCACTGGAATCTTTACAAGATAAAGATGGTAACACACCCCTCCATATTGCCATTCTGAATGGAAACTACGGCGTAGTAGACCAGTTACTGCGATTGAGGAAGATTATAACCGAGCCTACGACGCCCGAGACAGAGAGCTTCAAGTCAAGCATTAGGATCAAAGACAAAAGAGGGAGGTCTCCAATTCACATGGCCGTCGGAAGTGGCGATCTGAAGGTTGTCCAGAAAATCTGCGAAGAACATGTTCGGATTAACGTATCCCTTAACGTCGGCGGAGATAAAAGTCGGCAGAGCCCTCTCCATACAGCAGCGCTATATGGGCTTACTGATATTACGGATATCCTTCTTCGCAGCGGTGCGAAAGTAGATATTTGCGACAAGAAATCTCAGACTCCGTTTGTACTAGCCTGTAGGAATGGTAACATCGACACGATGGAACTCCTTCTGCAAAAAGGAGCTGCGCCGTTGCACAAATATTCTCTTGGACGCACTGCTCTTCATGATGCTATCGAATCAAGGAATATGGCCATGGTAAAAAGACTACTCGAAATACCAGGTGTATCCGCCAAAGATTCTATAAGCGGGAGGGATTTGTATGGAAATACCATTTTTCATTCAGCAGCAATATGCGGCAATATGGAAATCATGAAAATCCTCTTGGGCTTCGAAACAAGTCAAGATAGCCTGCTAGACAGCCTGCGAAATCCGAATTCTTCATCAAAGAATATTCTGCAAGTTGCTTTGGAGCACAACAAACTCGACATGGCACATTTCCTCGTCGATAAAATCAAGGTGTACATCGAAAGTAGCAAAGGCGACAATTCGGTTTCAAAAGATTGTGTTAGCCTTGCTACAATAAGAAGTTTCCTCGAGGCAATACGACCCCCAAGTGATGCTGAAAAGACCGGAGAGGCTTCCAATGCGAAGAGTGGCTTTGTCAAGGTTCGTGAAGACCTTCAAGAGTTACTAAGACTAAGGGTAGATTTCGATATTTGGGATACCCTGGAGTGTGGACCTATCGGTCCTATCCTGAATCTTGCCGTGGAAAAGGGAGTTATCGAGATTGTTGGAAGGCTCGTTCAGCTACTTAGAAAACGTGATGAATATTTCAAGGATGGGATAACACAAGCTCTTCTTCTTGCTTCCCGAAAAGGCCAAACTGAGATCGCAAGGTTGCTGCTAGATAGCAGCGACGACGAAAAGCAAAGACGTACAAACTATCACTTGGCTTTCCAAGAAGTAGCTAGCATAGGCAATATGGGTTTTCTTAAGTATCTTATCTCACTCCATGGATCATGGCTTGACTATAAGACACGTATAAGCGCGTTCAGGAACGCGTCTAATGGTGGCCATGTTGAGGTTTCTGAATTTCTTCGAAAAGAGATTCTCGATGCCGAAACTATTGACGGTAACGGATCCACGCCTCTACATGAAGCAGCGATGGCAGGTGACGCAGCATTATGTCGAAGTCTGCTTGAAGTGAGGGAGACATATTTGAACATCAAAGACTATCTCGGTCGTACTGCTCTCCACATCGCCGCATCACGTAGAGATGAGGTTTTAGTAGACTTGTTGTTAACCGTTTTTCACGCGGATGTCGAGGCTGCCGATCACTGTGGAAACACACCTATACACGAGGCACTCTATTCGCCTGCCGTTGCCTTGGGTGATGGCTGCGAAACGGAGAGCACGGCTAGGCTACTCCTAAAGAATGGAGCAAACCCGCTGGCAATAGGTAAGTATACTGGGACTCCAGTCCATGTAGCATTGAATTTGTCCGACATTTCCGATGAATTCATCCAGGAGATGTTGGAGAATATTAGCCAATCACTGGACATCAAGAACCATGCTGGTGAAACTCCTTTATTCATTGCGGCTAGAGAGGGCCGTACGAAGATTATTCAAATACTGCTGGCTAGGGAGGATGTCAACATCAACCAAACAAATGACAAAGGCTGCTCACCATTGAAAATCGCGATTATGAGAGGGCACATCGACATAGCTAAACTGTTTCTTGGAAACTCCAAACTCGCACTAGACTCGGTTATCCCATTCGAATCCGCGGACACGCTACTTCGAGATCTCGTGGAGCGAAATGTGCCGATCCAAATGCTCCGATTTCTGTTAGTTGAAAATCCGGAGATTATTAACCGTTTTGGAACTGACGAGTTGCATCGCGCCGCGGTCATGACGGATGATCCCGCTATCATCCACACCGCATTGACTCTGCACCCCGAGCTTGCGTTTAGAGAAGATGAGCATGGATGGTCATTTTTGTGGCTTTATTATGCTTCCCAGGGGCATTTAGCAATTTTGCCTCCTGAAATTCTCGGGTTGCATTTCCAACAGCCTTCACGCTGGCAAATCAAAAAGTCATCATGTGGAATATCCTTACAAGACGACGCTGCCTTGATCTTATCATTCTCCACTCCGAAAGGAACTTCGAATTTGTCCCTTCATCGGGAAGAACCACGTATTGAACGAAACTTGATCCTAGCAGACCATCCAATTCCTCCGATAGGAAAGTTCAGCTTTGAGATAGAGATTCTTGATGGAGGAGAGAACAGGTAAGCGCTCCCGCATTTCGATATGCTATGCAATAATGCGTCGGCCTGAGTACAGCTAACGTCAAGTTTGTTCAATAAGTAACATTGGTATTGGGTTTGGCACAAGGCTTGCACCTGACAACGAGATGCCAGGTTGGGGATCACAATCATGGGGCTATCACGGAGAGGATGGCATAATCATCCATAATGACCATGAGATAGCCTCCGCCGAACCCTATAGCCAGGGTGATAAGATAGGATGTCATATTGACCAGACAAAAGGGAGTGCCCGTTTCACCAAAAACGGCAAATATATCGGTTAGTATATACATACCTACTTACTCGACAAACATTTCCAGCAATCTGAGTCAGTGTATTGACCATATCGAATGCAATATAGGTGGGGAAATTGAGAAATTCAGGGGCCGGTTATATCCAATGGTCGGCATGATGAGTAATGGAGGGAAGATTTCGACGAAATTCTCAAAGTGGGATCATGATGGCAAGTAGATTGAACATAGTGATGACAAGCCAGCCGGTGAAAGATGCGACTTCGCTCTTATGGCGGTGTGGCTTGTGCGCTGTCAGAGTCGACGAACTTGGATATATCGACATATACTTGGAATTTAATTGGGAGTGGAGATAAGGTAATTTGGAGGTTTCTATGAATCTATACGGGCGACGAGATTTCTTGTCCGACACAATATCTAACATGCGGCACGATTGCATCTGGTGACTCATCGTGGCGGTGCGCTGACCCATTTGCCTTTCCGGACCCCGGCCGTCTCTAGTGTTGTAGGTGCCCCTATTCCGACTACTAGACTATGTTAAATTCCGCAAGATTTGGTTTCGGGTCAAATATCTCCCCCGACATGAAGCCGTGTAGATAGCTTTCAGTGTAAGTGTTAGCTACATATAACGCGAGAAGAAGAAAAAGAAGGAGTTAGGAGGGAAGAATGGTTTAGTGAGAAGAACTCACCATTCACCTATCAATTCGTAGTGTACATGCCCTCTCATATCTTCCACCGCCCGCGATTTGGGGCTGTCGATGTTTGTATGCAGAGCGAACGGCACTTGGCCACCGACGAAGACTCCTATGGTATCACCAGTTTGGGCTGTGCCATCAACGAGGCCTAGGAATCCTTGCTGGGTGATAATAAAAGCACGACCACATAATGCGCTGTATATTGCCTCATTGTACCACGTTGCCCATGTCTTGTTATAGGGCTTTCCTTCCCTCTGACACGACCACGCATCCCATAGCTGGTCGGCCTCCTGGAGTCCTAGGATGGTCGGGTCGTTATTCGGCCCTCTTTCCCGAATCCTTGCGGCAACAAGCGTTCTCCGAAAGGCGTCTCGAACCCGATCAGTATTTTCGAAGTTATGTTTAGAATATTTTATTACGGCACTCTCGATATATTTGACATCTTCATATATTTTCTGTATGTTCTTAAAGTCGTCTGATTCAAAATTCTTCAGCCACTGTATCCGGTCGATAATCTTTCCTTTCAGAGTAAGAATATTGCCACTAACGCGAAATAAGGCTGGAACGCTCGGGTCCCCTGCTGCTCTGTACTGTGTCGGCCAGAGTAAGATTCTTTTTCCTCGTCGGACTGTCCAATCTGGGCACCAGGTAGGTAGGTCCGACAGCCCTTCAATCGACCTGTTGTGATGAGAAAGCACTTCGAGTGTGGTAGATGACTCTATCATGGCACTAACTACATCTTTGTACAGCTCGTGGACTTTCTTTGCATAATCTGGTTTAAGCTTCGGGTTTTCTGCAATGAGCCTGTGCAAGCTATAGACTTTGTCTCGGGGATCGAAGGATTGCGACCCGCGAAATCGATATAAAATACCGATTGCATCAGGCCGCGTACTGGGTCCCGAGGTTTGATATCTCTGCCGGGTAATCCACAGATGATGAATAGGAGTTGATGCAACGTGCCTTATCAGGTACTCGTAAGCTCGCGGGACAGAGTCACTAAAGCGGTATTCGACTAGGGTCTCTAAAGCCCTTCCAAATACTTCACCATCCATCTTATTCGCGCCACAGATAAAAACAACAAGTTTTGCTACTGCATACTCTTGAATTATCCAAGCTCGACCCCACCACGGACGCTGCAGCAAACAAAGCAGAGCATCCCATGAGGTTGATTTGTGCTGATCGTTCAGCAGCATAGTTATGCGATCGGCCCCGCTAGCACCCCGCAACTGAGAGAGTTCGGATAGGAGACCGAATGCGCTATCGCTGCGGCGATCCGCTTCACCCAAAAACACTAGAACCTGGTGTGCATATTCGTAGATGGCCCACATCCTCTGGACTTGTATATTGACTTCAGATATATCTTCTTGATTAATGCAGATTGAGTCCACCCACAGCATTCGAGTTGTGTCTCCTAAGCGAATGTCACGCAATGCTGCTTCCAAGTTACGCGTTACAGGAAAAGGCCTCCCATTTACCAGAATTTCAGACCTGTCGTTCATGTCACCCCAAGTATACGATAGGGCTTCGTAGTGATCCCGAACGTCCGATAACGTAGAATAGACTAGGTCGCATTGTATGGGGTCACTGAACTGTCCAGAATGTATAACTACACATCGCAATGGCCACATAAGCGGGTTAACGGACGTCGTACCATCAAAGGAAAGGTGTTCGACCAGAGGATGGTAAATCTCCACGGATAGGTTCAAGCTCATAAACGCCATGCTCACATATGCAAAAACTGTTGAAACGAGCGTTGCTCTTACAATACGAGCGAATAGCTGGTGGTATAGATGTAATACGTCATAATAGATGGATAGTGTCACAAACCATACAAAATAAGCAACCATCCTATAGGACCCACTCTAACATCAGACCAATCACGGCTAAAAACCGGACCTTAGGATCTGTCTCATCTGTATGATCTGCTCACGCTATGCTACCAGATCAACCAGAACACCCAGATCCTAAGGATATGTCGCCAGATCAACCAGATCAGTCAGATCATGACAACCTCAACCAAGAAAGTAGGAGGGAAGGATATCTATATAATCATAATTGTCTCTCATGTATCTAGTCATTCATTTAGCTCTCTAGCTATCAATCTAAGTCTATTACTTCAACCGCATCGAACTAATAGGGAGAGGACTCCAAGCCTCTCTCACGAACAGACTTAACTTTGATCTGATCTCTACGAGTACTGCTAACAAACAAGGAAACCCACGAAGCACCCGTATACCTGAGTACCTAGGTATAGGTTCGTAACAAGTACTTACAAAATGTAAGTCAGTCAAAACCTAGCACTGATGGAAATTAATACATGCCAAGGAAAAATTCACGGTTTGGAATTCATTATAATATAACTAGATGACCGTTCAAATATCAAGCAACCCCTTGGTTATATGTTCAATTTGTGATGGAAGGACTGGTTGTGTGCAAGGTGAAAAGGGGGTGGCGCATTATGTCAGCAATTTTCCAAGTTTCGTGATTAGTCATCATACTCATTTGAAAACACAATTAGAAATCGTCGATCTTCGTCTTTGCGCTGAATGCACTGTCAAAATGCCTAGGCACCATTTCTAAATGGCTATGAAGTGTATTTACTAGGTATGGTTCAGGAAAATGCTTCTATTGATTGGGGCAGAGCCCGATTTCCTTCGACACGTATCGTGGCTTAGACGATCAAAAGGCGGCAGTGCCATGCGCCTCACTGACTTCTACTGCCACTCTGTCAATCGCAAAACTCATATATCACGGCTCATTATTGACGTATAAGTAGCCTCGGGCCATATGAGAAGAGTCTCTTATTGTATCACGAATTGAAAAAAAAATAACTCCGTCCCCTGATCTAATCATCTTCTACTACATCCGTCAACAGCAATCAACCTTCGAAGATATCGACATGGCTACTTCATCACCCGAAAAGTCACTATGCTTCTTTGAGACCATCATCGCGAAACAGCATGGAGAAATCACCAATGACGAATATTATCACTATATCTTTGACCATTTAGCTGGGAAAACTCACGAAGACAATATCGGAAATTGTACCGGGGAGGACAGACGACTGAATAGACGAGATCTTTTCGTAGATCTTGTTCAGGGCTTAGCTAAGAAAATGGAGCGTGTTGACGGTACGTCATGTATCCCAAGTCCCCACAGAAGATCTCGGGTATCTAAGATTGTGTTGCAGATACGACTCCTTTCGAGCTCGTCTTCAAAGCTTATCACACCGGCACCTTAGAAGATGTCATCGCGCAACACGACAAGCTAGATGAAAAACACGTCAAATACATCCGCCAGCTCCTAGCAACAAGGGCTTTGCTGGATAGACGACCCGATGTCCTAGAATTCTGCCTGGCACGCGGATTCGATTACGAGTACAATTTCGAATTCGAGGCAAACGCGTTAGATGAAGAGGAGCACCCTAAAACATTCGAGGTGCTCGAGGCGTCTGAGTTCCGCAAAGTGCATCCACGGCGGGACCCACCTTGGGTCGCCACAGATGTCGGCGGTGAATTTCCTGTAGATTGGTAACAGGGTGGATGCGAATAATAAATAGTAACTATCGTGTTATGTGACGCGCGGCTGGGGCTTCCGAGAAATAGTCGCGCTGCCGCATCTAGACATGAGGTGGATTGATGGTCAGTTTAATGCACTGAATGAGGTCGGGATTATTAGTATGTCAAGCAGTTCAAGGGACCCATTATATCTCGAGAATTTGTAATGCAGCAAATGATAAATATCCAGATTATTATGAGGAAATCAATTAGCGTGGCCTAAAAGCGAAGAAGCCCCGAAATATACCTTGAAGCCAAGTTCGGAAAGTTAACATATTCAGTTTAATAGGGAGCACGACATTGATGTTGGCCCTATGATGGTACCTTGAAGCAATGACGCGACCGACATTGCGGATTGCGTGAGAGGTTCGGCACTTTTTTCAACTCCATTGATCTCCTCGGAATGCCTGTTCCAGGTGCTAGCCTATTACCTAAGTGCACACGATGTCGCCATCGCTACGGTGGGGCATCTGTAGACCCAGGTGCAGGGGATGGGAAATATAGAAAATGCGTTCGATGCTTCCATGCAGAAATAAATGAATTCTAGATGTTCTAGTAGTCTTCTAGACTTGCGCATCTGCAGTGGCATATGCCTAATTATTGACATTTTTGATAGGTAGCCACATGAGGGAGGTTTCGGTGTACTAATTACCCCTATTTTTTGGTATAGAGAGACGATGTCTTCCAAACAACCAGCAGTCGCGTCTTCGCCCGCGGGGTCTACTACGCCTTCCGACCGCGAAAGTAGGAAGTCTCATGGGGATGTGGAAGATAAGCGCCCTATCGAAGTGATCCCTCCCCTAGCGCCGGCCTTAGCGACCCAGGAACCTCAACGGGTAGAAGGAGCTTTGGGTGATGCTGTACTGCGTTTCCTGAGAATTCGAAAGGGTCCTAAGAACGAAGGATTGGACCTTGATGCTGTACACCATACTTCTCATTCTTCAATCATCTATTAACAATGGCTGACGTGGTTCAGATTGCTACACAACCGAGTATCTGGGACTCTGAAAATGTGGAAGAGTACAAGGAACTATACATTCACCCGCAATGGGAGAATTGGTCTGCCTTTGACCCGAAGTTCCGCTGGACGTGGAGAGAAGAGAGGGCAGTGCGACGTAAAGTTGACTGGAAGATCATGGTGAGCCCTCGTCACCAACTCAACTAATATGCAACCCATATCTCAAAGAGAGAGGCTGATTATCTCTTACTTCTAGGTCTGGGTCTGCGTTATGTTTTCGGCTCTGAACATTGACCGAGGGAACATATCCAACGCTGTTTCGGATAACATGCTCGGCGACTTGGGTCTTACCCAGGCGGATTATGTAAGCTAACCCCTGAATGCAGTCATGGATGAAATCTGGACACTAATAACCTCAGAATACTGGACAAACGATCGCTCGAGTTGGCTTTCTTGTCGCCGAACTTCCGTCTCAGCTTATATCCAAACGGTTTGTGAAATTGCGGAACATCTTTCGGCGGGTCGAAGTTGATAACTCCTAGTATCGGCCCGGATCTATGGATCCCGATCCAAATTTGCCTGTTCAGTATAATCTCTGCTCTGCAGTTCTTCCTCAAGGGTCGAGCCTCTTTCCTGGCCACTAGATATCTCATGTGAGTGGTAACCATCGCAAGGGTATAGGAATCCTAGCTTACTGTGTGCTTAGTGCAACATTCCAAGGCGGATTCATTCCGTAAGTCTTCGTCGCTCAATGTCAGGTGAGGTATTGCTGACCTAGCGGTAGCGATACGATCCTTTACCTCAGCTACTTTTACACCGGCACAAGAGTAAGTCGGAAAACATTCCATAATTGGTATGCGCATACTCATTTTCCTAGCTTCCGATTAGGCTAGCTTGGTACTGGATGTCTTCGCAATTGGGTAAGATTCCCGTTACTCGCCCGGATGGCTTTTCTAACGCCGTAAAATAGTCGACATTGGTGTTGGTTTTAGTGCCGTTGGCCTTTTATCAATGCGAGGTATCCGAGGCTATGAAGGCTGGCGATGGTTGTTCCTCATCGAGTAAGTCGAAATATTCAAGAAGTATCTTGTAGAGTTATCGCTGACATTTTTAGGGGCGCGTTCACATGTAAGAAACCCCCTTGGCTTTTCCGTCGCGAGTATTGACAGTGTTGTAGTCTTGATTGGCGTTCTATCCTTCTTCCTCATGCCTCAATGTCCCGCAAAGACGAAGAGTTGGTGGAATCCTAAGGGATATTTCACCGAGAGAGAACAGAAGATCATTGTCAACTCAGGTGAGTTGCCCAAGACAGATCCAAAGCGAAGTTTTCCCTGACTCTGTCTCTAGTTATCCGAGATGACCCTCAAAAGGGAGGAATGTTCAACCGACAAGGTCTTTCGGTGAAGCAGATCTGGAAATGCTCAAAGGACTACGACATGTGGCCATTATATGCCCTAGGGTTATTGTTCGGTCTGCCCAAGTACCCGGTTAGCCAATACTTAACGATTTCTTTCCGACGCCTAGGATTCAACGTTATTCATACCAATCTGCTTTCAATTCCGAACGTCATCGGCTCCAGCATAACGATGTTACTTATCACTGCCTTAAGCGAGTTGATAGACAACAGAAGTTTCGTATCGATGGCAGAAGACTTCTGGTTGCTGCCATGTTTTGTTGCTCTGATAGCTTTACCAGATCCGATTGGTCCTTGGGTTTACTTCGCAATCGCAACGGTGTTGCTGTCGTTCCCATAGTAGGTATTGACCCCTAATTGTGGAGTCATCGCGCTAACTGGATCTAGCACTCATCCCATACAAGTTGCATGGACAAGTAGAAACGCTGGATCGGTCCAGAACAGAACAGTTTCTGCTGCGTATGTCAAGTTCTCGTCTCCCTGTTGCGTAGTAATGTGCTGACTATTATAGTATCTATAACATGTGGGTACAAGTCAGTGGAATGATAGGGGCAAACAGTGAGTACTCGCGCCTGAGCTTTTAGAGGATACATGCTAAGTTTCGTAGTCTACCAATCCGCCGATTCGCCACGATACTTCAAGGCGAACAAGGGGTTGTTGGTGATTTGTGTCTGGATGTGTGTAAGTGGTATCCCTTCTCTCAAGTGTCATGTAGACAAAGCTCAAGTTCGTTAGGTCATACAATACCCTGGTACATACTTCTATTATCGCTGGAGAAACGCTTCGAAGGCGAAGAAGTGGGACGCGATGACCCTGGAAGAACAGGAGGAATATCGAAAGACCACAACAGATGAGGGTAACAAACGGTGAGTTTCCTTCGCCCTCGAAGTTGGAGACGCGGTTACTAATTTTCGATAGGCTTGATTTCCGTTTCGCTACTTAGCCTTTCGGTACCTAGTAAAGATTAGTTTACGGTCGATGGATAGGATATGCGCGTTAGAGGATGTTTTTCATGGGTATACATGATATTGAATGTACACGAATTAGTTGTGTAGTCGATTAGAAGATTGCTACTTGATCATTCCACTCGATGTTACCTCCATGGAAGAACATACTTTTATACGTGACCAGAAACCCCAGAAGAATTTTAAGCACTGCTACGTGGTAGTGGTCCAGTAGTCTTTTTGCATCGTGGAAACGTGTGCATGAGATCGAAGGAATCGTTGGTTCTACCCCTTGCCTGGGTCCAATCGGCTTTCAGTACCAAAGGATCGGAGATCTTACGATCGCCGACAGGGTCCACATGACATGAGATTGGCGATGTCCAAATAGGGAAGCGTGCTATGGAAGGAATGCGAATAAGTGACTTCTATGCTCATTATTTGAGTTTGGTGGTTCTGTCTAGTATGCAATTCATAATTGTACATTTTGATACAACTCGGTAAAGTCGTCGTATGTCGTGACTCGTCACACGTATCGAACGAGTTCCCTTAACGCTATGCGCGATCTTCTAACGCCTGCGCATGAATCTTTGAGTGATAGGTAATACAAATCTAAAAGTCTAAAATGGTATTACTTCTGACGTTTTAGCGTATTTATCGCCATCTCTATCAAGCCGTCCTTCGCTTCGCTAGCTGGGAATGCGCTAAGAGCTGAGATGGCCTTTTGAGAGTACTCTTCTGCTAGAGCCCTCGTCTGCTCTATGCCATCGCTCTGATATACTAAGGCGCGTGCCTATGGAAGAGATTAGTAAGCAGTTCGTGGTGAGGAGAGATTATTATGAGACCTACTTTCTGCACGTCGCCTTCTCCTTCAAATTTCCTCCCCACTAATGTACCCAACTCTGGTGTCGTCTTCCATGCAAACAGCAATGGTGCGGTCGCAAGACCTAACTGTAAATCTGCTCCAGCCGGTTTTCCTAAGTCCGCCCCCGATTTGGTATAATCTAACATATCATCCACTAATTGGAATGCTAGGCCTAAATTCCTGCCATAAGAATAGGCAGCGTCGACGGTGTTCAGGTCAGCTCTACCAAGAAGCGCAGCCGCTCGACAGGACTTTGATATCAAGCTAGCTGTCTTGAGATAAGTCTTCTGTAAATAGTAAGTGAATATGTCCTCCGACCATTTAGGGTTTTTTTCGTCCTTCGCGGTATTCTTCAATTGCATAAATTCACCCTCAACTAAATTCGCTATCACTGTCGCCAGTAGTTCGACTACCTCGGCGTTCCGTAGCCGCGCCAGTGCGACGGAAGCTCTACCTAGTAGAAAGTCACCAGCCAACACAGCCATCTTGTTACCAAATTCATAATTCGCAGACGGAGAGCCTCGTCGTGAGACTGAATGGTCTATGACATCATCGTGAAGGAGGGAAGCGGTATGAATTAACTCTGTAATCTCGGCCAGGCGGCGCTGGGATGGAAGTACGTCATTTTCGGCAGACTCGGGTTGTGAGGAGTATTCGGCATGAGGAGACGAAGGGTTTACGTCTGCTAGGACGCTGAGTGGGGAGATTGACGAGTCTATCGTGGACAGGGTCTGCGACGGCGGGGACTCCGGAGCTTTAGGACATAACGAAGTAGCTCTGGACATAAGCAGAACTATTAATGGCCGTACATGTTTTCCCTCGGCTTGTGTGTAATATTTTGCGACCCGATCTAAGGAAGGATGTCCCGACCCGAGGAGTTGACGAATATTTCCTGTCAAATGTTTCATCTCCTTGGCGACAATTCGTAGTGGATCGATAGGTAATTCGGACTTAGTGGCTCGAGAAACGGCGTTGGAGACCATATTCGAGGCAACAGACACGGCTGCCGCCCATGCTGAAGATCTTTTGGGAGTATTATGGTATAGTGATTTATATATCCGTATCCTAAGATCTAAGCTTGTTGCTCTTCGGCAATCTGAGCATGGTGAGAAAACCGAATGTCGAGCTCCGGCTGCGCGGGCTTTTAGCAGCCCGGAAGCTCCTATCCGGAGCTGCATAGCGTCGGATTTCCTGGCCTAGAGGGTACTCTAGGGGTCCAATTGAATTAGCCGTGTCGTAAAGTAGGTGGTCGAATCATTGGGGTCACGACATCAAGGGTTGTGAAGCTTCAAATCGGAATGCGATAGTTTGGGTGCTGACACAGACGACGATTTACAAGTAAAAATTTAGTACTAAAAAGATGGTGGGACGTTTGGTGGACCGAGGGAGGAGAGGGTATTGTGGCGTAGCTTGATGATTCATGTGGCTTGCGATGGAATTTCGGCGTTACCTTGTATTTTATCGGCGTTAAATAATGGTACCTAAGTACATGTAGCTTCATAGATCCAGCCCATGTCTGTGAGACAGTTGCGACCGACAATAGTGAGACCCACCTAAGCTTAATCCTCCAGGTTGTGAATTCAAAGTCGCTGCCTTCCATCTACCAACTTAATACCTACATCATCATGCTCATCACCATAATCGAACATGGTGCTTCTTACTATGACATCCTCCATAGTGGAGGCGATAAAGGTATTGGAAGAAGGGGCCGTCGATGATATACCCCAGGACGACAAGCACAATTCGAACTTGAAGGGTGACGGCGAACCACCGTTAAAGGATCCTGAGGTTGGAAAACCTATAAGCCATGGGCAAATCATCGATATTTGGAGATCCTTAAAGGATAAGCAGGATCCTGTGCCAATATTGGAAGACCTTCTTCGCGGTGCGACCGTCTACGTACCTCCCCCACCTCCAAAACCAGAGCCGGTTCGTTCCCCCTCTGCCCATTCATTCAAGTATTTTATGCGCTGACTACTAACCTCACGTGTCTATAGACCGAAGAGTACAAAGCTCTGATGGCTCGATTACGTCGCGAGGAAGAAGAGAGAACCTATGAACGCATGCTGAAGAAAGCTCCCCCAAAAGAATCGTTCGCACGAAGGTTTCCCGATGCTCCCATGGCACAATCTTTCGCCGAGGTCAATCGACCCACCAAAGCTTCAGATATAGGGGATGACATCGAACATGGGGATGTTCAGAAACAGGTAACATTAGTTATCAATTTCCTGCTTAGCATTTTCGGTGCCGGCGCAGCGCTCTGGATTGCGGCCAGATGGTGGAGCGTACCAGCGCGACTATTCCTAAGTTTAGGCGGCAGCATCATCGTTGCTATTGCAGAAGTCGCTGTCTACTCTGCGTACACTTGGAGGATGGCAGAAGGTGAAAAGATCCAGAATAGGAAGAAAGAAGTTAAGGAAATTGTCCAGACTTGGGTTATAGGAGAAGACGACCATGAGAAGAAAGGATACGACAAACCTTTGAAGCTGGACGAAACAGAACCGGCGACAAATCTCCGAAGAAGGACTAAAGGTCCAACATGAAGCCCATTGGAATACAACCAAAATTCAATCTAAACATTCCATCTACCAATCTATCGTCTTTGATTTTATCACTTGAGCCTGACATGATTTTAACACTAACAATACTTTGGGCGGGCAGCTGCCAATTAACCTCCACCGACCGCTTGACGGTCGCCATGGTAATATGTACCCACATTTATCATACCCCACTTTCGCGTCATAGGGCGTTTTGACGCGTTTGAAGCATTTAGATTAATTTACGCGTTTCTCCCTGCTAATGAGTCCTCTACATTGAAGCTTCAACGCATTTCAAAACCGTGGTTGGGGCAATCAATTTACATAGTTATTGGACATCACAAACCTTGACATTTTCAATTTCATATTCTTCTTTTTTCCAAATCACTATTCCGATTAATATTGTGATGTCGGAAAATCGCATACATTAATTACAATGGGTTCGTCAAATTTCGTTGACCAAACTGAGCCGAGGTAAGCCAATTTGCATGCTACACACAACATAAAGACGTACTTACAATGGGATGACAGGACTGTAGGGAAAAACAATCGGTCGTGAGTATTTTGCACTCCTCATCTACGCGACTCGAGTTCGAACTAACTACCATAGGCGCCCACTACGGACCTATAGCAAGCGTACTGCGCCAATCGATGCAGCAGAACCGACATTGAAGAAACGACGCACCGAAGGAACAAGGGAGAGTAGTGAACCGAAGGATGAGGTTGTGGAACCATTGCGTCAACCTAACGTCTCTTGTCCTTCCCCGACTCTGCCCCCATCGCAACCAATAAAGAAGGGCTCGATCATGAGTTACTTTAAGATTGTACAACCTATACCAAGTAGCTCGCTCTCTTCGCCAGAGCCTACTTCTGAACCTACCGAACCGGCCACTACACCTCCGTCTTCCCCACCGATGTCCAACCGAAATCGAAAGAAGCGAAGACTTACTACGCGTATAATATCTCGAGCTACGTCCCAGGAGCTTAGCCCAGACAATGCTGTAGAAGAAGATGAAGACTTGGGTGACGTACGCGACGGATCTACAGCGCTAGGAAGTTCAGCAGACATATTGTCTGATGCCAGCTCAAATACGATCAATCGATCAACTGCAAAAAGGAACAAACTGTTGGACGTCAAAAAGCGGAAGCGGAAGCACGTCCCCAAGCCAAGCGCAATCCAAACTACGTTAAGCTTGTCGATCTCAGAAAAGGGGTTCACAGAGTGCAAGGAATGTAACATGATATACAATCCTCTACATAAACCGGACGCGCAATTGCATTCTAGAAGCCATGCTGCAATGCTCAAGGCAAAGTCAACGATCCATGACAGTAGAACGACGGACTGAATCAAAGCGAAGGCATCAAATTTATCCCCCAGCGATACTATGATGTGAAGACATACTACATGAATACCATCAAGAACATTCATCCGCATTATATCCTAGGAACCTATTCGAAGTGGAATCTATCTCACTGATCTAAAGGTGCGAGTATGAACAGGCTAGGCAGTCTCCGAGGCTGTGACCACAGATGTGGAATACCGAGACAACTGCCAGGGAAACGCACTGCGCCTATTACGATATTCGCGTCGCCACGCGTGTCCTCCGGAATAATCCTCCACGAAACACTTGGGCCAAGCGTCCAAGAGGACGACGATATACGTATCTTCTAATGCGCAAATTGACCCTATGCAAACGTATAGCGGGAAACGCCATGTATCCTAGCAATACATGTCGGCATGGCGGGCGTCAAAGGTTCAGCCGCAGCACGATCAATCTATGTTAGGCGAATTTTGACGAATCGTTGAGATTCCCCTGGTCGCCCCCCTGACTTCAATATACCGGCAAAGCTTGGCATAAATTGTGTCAGCAACTCTCGTCGGCATTACCCTTTTCCCCAGCCGCTGAACCAGTATAGCGTCATTTATAATAAATGACAATGCGCGCCGTTTCTTAGAAACCAAGTTGCATCTCTCCACACTTTCAATCAAGGATACCAGGCATCCCGGATATTGTTGTACCCACGCGATGGGCGGAAGACAGCCGAATTCGCCTCCAACTCGCCTATTCGTCGATCAGTCGATCTTTTAGAATCCGCGTATCTCAACAATCAGACACGAGGGCGAGTGCCTTCGTGGAGACTTTCGGCTCTCTACCCGAAAGGGCTATATCAATTTGACCCTGATTTCTGTTCCACCCGATTGTCATGTTTATGGTGACGCATGACGGGTTTGATCAATATGGTCCTCATGTTCCAACCAGCTTATTCACATTATCAATTTTCCGTAAAGCCTTAGTTGTGTTTAAGTACGGGTTACGAGAAGCCAAGGCTGCGTTGCCCAGCTTTCTAGAGCGGAGAAATGCATCAGAGTTCCAACCTTCTCAATCGACTTATCCCCGTCGTCTGCAGACACTTTCCAGACACTAGCCCGGCAGAAAACGGCTAGGCTGACGATACCATCAAAGATAGTGCATGTCCATTGCCGCAATTTACACGATGCCCATTACGTACCATATATCGATGGGATATCGGGACGACATCCAAATCCCGCGTGTGAAAATATGATACGGGTCACGGCGAAGCAAAACATCTTAAAGTCATGTGTGACCCGCAAACCCGCCAAGGGACACAAGGCTCACCACGCGACAATCTTGTGTAAGATTGGCGAAAGTTGTGTTTGTAATTCCCACAAACATGAATTAGACATTACAGACAGGCTGGAGTTCACCAATATACTACACCATTATCTTTGAAATGACTAATAACCTGGGAAATCGGCCGACTGGTGTCCCGTGCATGCGAGTATGTTTCGGCTTACGTTGACGATTGTCCAGTTGACGTGCGCCCCTCCATCTCCATCCCCTACGTCTGCAAATGGACACATCCTTTAGATGGACTAAATACGACCGAGACCCTCAGTATATTAGGGCAATATAAGTACACCCACTTCACCATATCTACTCCTAGCACTTCGTGCTGTAAGATGTTAAGTTAATATTAGACGATTATGAATTTATTCTCTACTATTTGTAAGATGGTTAAATCGCGGGGTTAGTACTTCTCATCCACTAACCGGTGGGGTGCGACGGGTCGCCTCGTGGAGTATGTCGTTCCGATTCAAGAGCCTGGGGTCAAGATTCAACCCTCAAAGTTAAGTCTCTCGTGCAATGCAGTGTAACTCTGTCACCAACATCGCAAGCCAAGACATGATATACAAGATTGTCACCACATTGCGACGTCTTCCACACTCGATAAGCAGGTCCGTAATCTCCACTACCAGGCACGTAATGTACGAAGAGGCAGCTAATTCATGTACAATGCAGGTTCTGAATTTAACCACTAGTATCGCCCTAATCTGCCGATCCTAGTCAAGGGGGTCCAGTTCTTGGGGACTCTCTGTCTCTTCGGACCAGACCGTGAACCAACGGCTCCTGTATCTAGGTGTATCTATCTATATATATTACACGGGTACGTAGATATAACCCGGAATGTGGGCATTGCTCTAAAATAATCAATGAGTCGTATGTATCTACGTATAATCGCGGTCCAGAACATCCCCTCAAGGTGGAGCTACTAGAGGATTACCGAAAAGGGTAATTTAATCCTGTCCTGACCAATCACGTAGCTGGACCCCGGGCTATCGACGAATAGTCTGATAACGGTAGTTAGGTACGTACAATCTAAATAGAGGTGTCTCCTTCAATCCCGTGTATCTTGACTTCGCTTGACAAATACCCATTTATCTGTTTGCTCTAACAAACTCCTTTTTGTTTTCAAAAGATAGTAGGTAACTAAATCAATGTCAAGGTCAGTTGCTACACAAAACTTAGGACCATACACCAGGTACATAGCTGGTGGTACACATCCACAGCTTTCGTGGTCATCAACCCTGAATTTGTAATGATCTTAACTTGTACATGAACACCCCCAGTTGACAGAGCATACAAAACTTGTAACACACCACATACGTGTAAACAACCTTACATATATGCATATAATATCTATCATTGATGATTGGGTAATTTCTACTGCATCCTGCGGGGTTACCATAATATATCTATCCATCTCCAGGGACGCTCTGGGGGTTACGCTGAGACGTCCTTGACGTTATGACACGAGTTATTGTCAAATTGCCGTTCCGCCATACATTAAATCCTTCTGTTTGTTCAGCGCTGAGTCGCCCATGATCCTAGAATCGCAGATCTCATCTTCGGCTCCATCTGGTGGCGCGAATTTCCCATCACCGGTGAAGTCCTGGGTTTGCTTCTAAGCTTCCCCCCACTCGGCCTGTCAACACGGCTGTATAAACCACTATATCTTCCACAATAAATGAGGAGGTCAGTGTTACCAAAGTCCCATGAAGTCATATATATGTCATGTCGTACTCCATGATTCAGATCAACAGTCGATCGATCAATCAGCGTGCTTGGACCAACGATACCTAACATTTTCCTAAATACCAAAACTTAACTAGGTCACGAAATAAGTCATGTGTATTCTCGGCAAGTTGGTAGCCAGCGCTTCTCTCGCGCTCACTGCCATCTTGCCTAACGTTGCGGCTCAAATCCCGCCATTCACCAATTTTACCGTCTATCCAAATAACATCCAAGCCTCCATTGTTCCCAAGTACACTCCACTCAGACCACCAGCCATCCCTCTAGCTGTCAGAAGTCCATATACCAGTGTTTGGTCTTCTACCGTCGCGCATGGAACATTAAATAGCCAAAACCCTATATTTTGGTTTGGTCAGGGACTCGGATGGGAAGGAATAGTGGTAGTCGATGGCAACTCCTTTGAGTATATGGGCACCGTCATCAATGATTTTCCAGAGCTGTCATATTTCAACACGACCGTTCCCCTAGAAGTCAGATTTGACTCGCAATTCTCGAACTTCACATTCCTTGCCGGACCAGTAGTAATCACGGCAAGCTTCTTCTCTCCAGTAATACCTAAGGATATCTGTCGGAGCTCCATCCCGCTCAGCTATCTCACAACCACCGTTCAATCGAATGATGGAAGACCCCACCATGTGCAATTCTACTCCGATGTTAACGCCCAGTGGATAGGCCTAGGCAACGAATTTGACATCATCAAGGAATTTCACACGGGTCCCATGAATGGGAATGGGACAGGGAACAGCACAGACGCGCCGACGAGCTGGATATTGCGGCCAAGATTTCCGGCAGACTTTGCCGAGGCTAATCAAATACCACGATGGGGAAATTTCTCGTTCACCACGAGCCCTATGAAAGCTTCGAATTTCTCATACCAAAGTGGCTCCGCAACCAGCGTTCGATTTGGGTTCGTGAATAATCGGCGGCTCAATAATGACGCCGGTTCGGTGACGCGGGGTTTTGGAAACCAGGAGCCGGTCTACGCTTTTGCGCACGACATGGGCGAGGTGGTAGAGACTTCAGTTCGCTACACTATTGGCTCGATTCAATCTCCGAATATGAGATATCTCCATAAAGGGGGGTTGTCAAATTTGGCTCCTTGGTGGGAAAAATGCTATGGAGGAATGCACGACACGATCCGTTTCCACTGGAACGACTTTAACACCGCCGCTGCACTGGGACACGAATTTGAGGCGCAACTCCGGGCTGATGTTAACGCCTTTTATAAAGGTGCTGAGCCGCCTATCTTCGACAACAGTAGTATACCTACTTCGTTTAGGAAGAATGGAACTTATCGAGCATCTGATTTCCTGAATGGAACTGACCAGTATGGCCAACCATGGGAATTCGACCCTGACACGGCATACGGGTACCTCGAACCTGGCAACGCAACCGGATTAGCTGTTCCCTTTATCTCGGAGGCCGAATCGTACTACGCAATCGTAGCATTATCAGCACGTCAAGTAATGGGCGCCTACGTCTTCGCTGTTCCTCCCTCTGTGCCTAACAGTTCAGACTCATCCTCATCCGTCGAGCCCCTCATGTTCCAAAAAGAGATCTCTAGTAACGGGAACATCAACACGGTAGACGTGCTGTACCCGGCAACCCCATTCTTTCTATACGCGAACCCAACACTGCTGAAGTACATCATGCAACCTCTTCTCGAGCTTCAGGAAGGCGACTTCTACCCAAACACGTATTCCACCCACGACATTGGAGCGCACTTTCCCCTCGCCACGGGTCACGTCGAGGGCACGGACGAGTACATGCCAGTCGAAAACAGCGGCAACTTCATCCTGATGGCATACGCGTACTACAAGTTCACAGGCGACAAGCGCTGGCTGACAGAGCACTACGAGCTATTATCGCAGTTCGCGCAGTACCTCATCGACTTCTCGCTCGTCCCCTCGGCACAACTCAGCACAGACGATTTCGCAGGCGAACTCGCGAACCAGACGAACCTCGCCATAAAAGGCATCGTGGGCCTGCAAGCCATATCCGCCATCGCCCGCATTGTCGGCAACAGCGACGCGGAGTTCTTCTCGGCCACCGCCGAGTCCTACTACGACAAATGGGAAACCCTGGCCATCGACCCGTCCGGGCGACACACGCTCCTCGCGTACCAATGGCGCTCCAGCTGGGGCCTGCTCTACAACGTGTACTTCGACAAGCTGCTGAACATGGGGCTGATTAAACCGTCTTTGTACGAAATGCAGAGTAAGTGGTACGCGACGGTCTCGCAGACGTTCGGCGTGCCGCTGGATAATCGACACCACTACACGAAGAGCGACTGGCAGATCTGGACCGCGGCGACGTGCTCGCGGTCCACGCGCCGCCTTTTCATTAATGCTGTCGCGTATTGGCTCAACGAAACGAGCACGAATCTCCCTTTTTCGGATTTGTATGAGACGGTTGGGACGGGCGATTACCCGTTGCTTATTGATCATTTTAGCGCGAGACCGGTTGTGGGGGGGCATTTCGCGTTGCTGGCGTTGGGGAAGACGGGGCAGATGGCGGGGGCTACTGGGGGGGATACGACGGGGAGCTTGTTTGAGAGGAATGGGACGGATCCTCTGCCCCATCCGGATACGCCCACGGTGCCACCTACGTATGCTGGACCGCCTTTTAAGCCGCGGGCCGTGAGGAAGCCGTCTGCAAAGCCGGAGATATCATGGCTGGGGAGGAATGGAGGTTGAGTGTTTGATAGAAGGATAGGAGAGATTGGAAGATGAATGTGTTCGTATCTTACTGTCATTTTCCCGGGTTTCTCCTCATATTTCCTTACGCGCTGAGTTATCTGTAGGGACATTGTCGCATTTACTTGCATGTAAGATTTGAGCGGCGTTAGTAGACTCCATAAATGAACCCAATAGTTGTATCTCTCCTTGAGATTTGGATATAGGTACCTTCTTTGCTATGTGCTGTTCTTTAGTTGCAAAGTCGCGCCACAGCTATAGTGACTATCTACTACTACGACGTAACAAGACTTCATATGGTCAAAAGAGTAGCGTGAGCCTCGGAGGTGAACGTTCGGTGATGGATCACTATCGAGGACATACCCCCGTAGGTAGTTTAGCTTAGCTTGCTGCCGCCTCTGCGGCGTAAAATAGATCATCATCATCAATACCGAGGAGAAACCAGCAAGCGAAGTCTCATTAGAAAGTACTAGAATGGTCGACGACACGTCAGGCTAATATGACTCCGCATATTCGGGTACCTTATAATAGGAAGAAATATACTTCGGTAGGCACCTGCACAATATTCTTGAATAATACTTCACCGGGATCCTATAGGAGGTACCTAATTTACGCCACAGTTTAGGCTGCGCATTAGCTCGAAAGGCATCGTGGAACATTCCCCTCATAGAATTAAGCCATATTCCATCCGTTTCTATACTATGAGTGGTTTCGGTGTCACTACCTCCTGTATTGATACCTAGCTACATAAGCAGGAGGGTAGCTCTGCAGGCTCATTCGTGGCATCTTCCTTGATACTTTCATGGAGCCTATCTACTTGAGCCATGTATACGGCGGGCAAGTGTGCGATTTGCTTTGAATTTGGTTGTGTGACCACACCTCCAGCAGATATATCGCTTGTAGGATGGACAGAATAAATCTTTTCTTCTCTTCACACTCCAAAAGGCTCATAGTTCCTAGTAGCCGTGAACTCAATTATCCATATATTTTGAAAATATGTCTTTACTGCGGACTGATGAATTGAGTCGTGAATTCTACGGCAAAGTAAACGACACATTGAAAGTCGTTAGAAATAGAGGGAAAGAATCATCGTATGACGATTTACCATTTCAAAAAGATTCTCATGACTACACCATGCGACTCAAAGATGAGCTCCACATGGCAAATATCATCGCATTTTTTGCCCAGACACAAGAGGGCGTAGGAGCCATCTCGGGAGTTTGCATCGAGGAAGACGATGATCGATTAATTATTCGTCTTGCAAGCAACGAAACCCCGCTTCATACCACTGTCGATGGGCTCAGAAGGGTTCTTGACAACGTTGAAAATGGTCTAAAAGACGGTATGTTTATGGTTAAGTTTTCTTGGAGTACCTATTTAACTTGAATGACAGATATGTCGAAGAGTGCCCTAGAGGACTTGATATTCGAGAGTGTCATAGACCTAAACCAGGATCGAATATTACAACGGATACGTCCTAATTGGATTTCTACTCCCGACTATTTTCGAAAAGGCAAATTAGAAAGGAATATCGAATTACCTTTATGGGAACGAATAAGAGCGATATTGCATCGTCCCGAGTGTCACCCCAGGCTAAGACGAGGGCTTAACAAAGTAATTTCGGAGTTGCAATTACTCAAGGTGAAACCTTGCGAACATGGTCTATTTAGGTTGTTGAACTCCATCATTCGAGCCTGCACCTCTATATCTTATGGAGATTGCCATCGCTGGCTACAACAACTACGACATTTGTTGGAGAGTGAATGTGATAAGTCTTTAAGAGACTTAAGAACAAATTCCTTACTTGTCCAATTATCTCGCCCTCTCAAGAGATTTCGTAGAACTGGTCCGACGTCCTGAATACCAACATCTAACTCAGAAGATTGATCTCAGACCAGTCCAGGCATACGAGCCTCACCAGCCCGCAGGATCGCTGAAAGAATGTTATGCACATTCTGAAATACAGCTTATCTTATTCTATGAAAGATATCCCCCAAAGAAAAATCCCCGAGCTATTGGATGTAGTAAATCTGCATGCTATCTTTGTAACTCTTTGATACAAAGATTGGGTTACTATCGCATTTCGTACACCCATGGGCGACTGTTTTCGAAGTGGTATGTTCCGGAAGTCGAATTACAACGCAGCGGAAGTAAACACTTACGATCTGCCCTTGAAAGTATTATGAAGGACATGGATGAGATCCAAAGGGATTCAAAGTCATACAAGCCTTATCCGCTTCAAAGCAGACCAATCATCCCCCTTTCGATCGAGTCCGACTTGGATTCGAGTTCGAACTCGGCTGTGGACCTTACGTCATTGTTGGGAGCCCTCAGTATTGGTAGTTGATAGCTTGTTGTAAAGATGCACGAGGCATTAGATCCTAATAGTGATGGGAAACACCTGTTATAGACTCAGTATCTGATGTTGGTAAAAGAACAACTGCTTTCCTATTATGCACACATTTATTTTATAATACTTAATCATAACTGAAATTGAGTTCCACCACAGTGATTGGAGTGCATTAAGAACAAGATAAACAGAAACTGTATTTAACTACCTATTCGCTTACTAGGCAAAGCAAATGCTGCAATATTAAGAAGACCTATAGTTTTACAGCCGTAGGGCTAGACAAAGGTGTTATTACCCATAGTTGCCCAGGTATAATTATAAATGATCTTGGCGTTGGTACTACCATACTCAAATGACGAAATATATCTTAGATTTGTCTCTACGAATATAAAGTAATTATGCTAGGAAATGGGCGGAATGATCTCCACGTGCTATCTTTGACGGTATCTGTTGTTGTAGGATATAAAATAAATCTCCGTTTTAACGATACTTGACAACTTCCTATTCTCATATAAGATGCTTCTCTACAATATTCTTTAGTATGAATGACCCCTTAAAGCTGAACCCACTAAAACTCTATCCTTGGTTTGTGTCCACGAGAGCCTGCAACTGTGATTCCTTCCATTCCTTGATTTGGCGAGCCTCTCTTGCCTCTTGTGCGGGATTCCAATCTTCCTCGTATTCGGGTCCCCATCCGTCGTCCTCAATTGCTTCCGCCGCGGCGGCCTCAGCTCCTAGCATGGCTAAAGCTCCTATTGTCAGCGGCCACTCTCTGAAATTTAGTTGCTAGGGAAGGCCCGGAAGGATAATCAGGATGGAGACTGTAGACGACGGCCGTGAAAATGGAACCAAACCCACCTATTATATTCTGTAATTGCTGCTCATTCTCAGCCGCCTTCTCCTGCGGCCGCATCGTAGAATACACCCATAGCTGATACGCTTTTTTCTTGAATGAATTATATAGATTCGTTATCAAGTCCATTTGGGTTGATGATCTTCAGATTGTGCAGAGGGTGGATGCCGGGTTTGATAGGTACCTAGTAGGTAGGCAATGGAGAGTTGTAGAGTTAAGAGCGATCGCTATGTAGACAAGTTAGAAGTAATTTGTTATATACAAAGATCTATTCAAGATAGGAAACAGATGCTGGGAAGAAGCATTTGAACTTATCTAAGGAGTCACTCCAATAACACGTAACTAGGTACCTACCTAACATCAGAGATATCTTAGCCAAACAGACCCAGGTCTAGGGTTAGGGTTATTCATTAGCTGACTAATTCCTGTATATGAATGACTAAGCCTTCCTTGAAAACCCTTCCAAACGCTATAGTTACAGGGGGTATTCGACTATAGCTTAGTCCGACTATAGTGATCCATAGATGTTGAGACCTAGATGCATTGGAATAGTTGCCTCATGACTATTAAGAGCAATGAAAATAGCCACGATCATCGAATGAGACATTCATTTCCATATTTCTATTCACATGGAAAAAAGGCATATAGAGAGCTAGGTCAGATCCTCTTAATTGTACCATTGCTCAATTCCAACTTTTCCACATATTACGACGGACATTTCCTGCCATAAAACGAAATGACAACAGTAATTGCCATGCCTCTCGGAGCGAACAAAAATGTAATTGAATAACGAAGAAAGAAATTGCATTCACGGCACTCCTAGTTCACGTGGTCATATGTGCCATAGCTCTTGGCAGGCAGACTAACAGTCGAACTCTCGCCCGCGCCGATGAGGATAGGCTGTGATGCATTGAAGCAATCGTGATTCGCACTTTTATAGACATTGCGGACTAGGTAGCATGTTTCGATTTCCATGTTGCGGTATCCACCGTTAGCGATCGAAATAAAATCGTAGCCGTATCTAGTATCCCTCTCTACCCCAAGCTTAATATTAGATTTTTATCTTCTACATTGATTCACATCCAGTCCAACGACGACTCCCAATACTCCTCAGTATCTCTCCAGTTTCGAGGGACTATGTAGGTGTGTTGATATATCTCTCCTACTCCGTGACAACGGCGTAACATCGCGCCTCTTTCCACCCCTGCTTCTACAAGCACGTCTACCATAGATTCCAGCTCATTACACTGTGCTATGGCCATCGCCCAGTTCCCGGTCTCTGGAGTATCTAACCTCGCGCCAAACTGGCGCAAAAGGCGGAACATATCCATATTCTCCTTCCAGACGGCCATGACGATAGGTGGAGGATAGCCCTCGTCGACTTTTGCCCCAGCCTCAAGAAGAACCTTGGCTATAGAAAGACGTGACAATCTTGCTGCAGCCATAAGAGCTGTGTTAAAAGCTGGGAACGAATCTACAGTCGCTCCATGATCTAGAAACATCTTGACGATCTCCAGATTCCCCCCTTCCACCGCCTTCAGTATACCGACATCAGTTCTTTTTAATTCAACCGCAATGTCTTCCTGTTTGGGCCAGGAGGGCTGGTCGAGGAAAAATCGTACCATGTCGACATGACCGAAACTCGCCTGTTCATAAAGTCGGTCTCGTAGGGTCCCGTTAGTAGAGTAAAATATTTTACTCTCGGACTCAAATATTGAGGCACCACGTTTGAAAATATTCGGATTATTCGTCAAACGTAGCGATGCCCTCAAGCTTTCGTACCCGATGTTGCCGCTCAGGCGATCACGGCTGTCATCTCGCTCGCTTGGTCCTAGATCTATAGGTCTACTATCGAGCGCGAAGTCGAACATGTCCTTGTAACTGAGAAGACCAGTCCGCCTTATAGTCATTATTTGTATTGTAGCATCCAAAAGTTCAGATTGGTTGTAGTCTGGGTCGGACGAGAGGAGAAGCCGTAGCATGGATAGGTCACCCTTTTCGAGGGCTGCACTATAGGCATTACCAAAGGCGACACTATAAACGTCTCCCATCCCGTAAGTAGTGAATAATTGATAACCCCGAGAAATATACGACTCGACAAGCGATCGGTAGCCAAGATATACAGTGGCAATACAGAGATCCATCTCTAAGCCTTCCTCAAGTAAACTAGGGGGCTCTATCATTCTATCAGGCCATGAGTAGCTAGAAATATCTATAGAGTCGATCGCGAATAGAGTGTGTGCAAGAGAATGTCGGGTGCCATTACTCAAAGCAAGACGGCACAGGGATTTCACACGAGCTTTTATAGAGGCCTCGTCTGTCTCGCCAACTTTCTCAGAGATAGCCACTGCAGCACGCCGAATGCGACCGCGGAGAGTTGTAGATTTTTTCTCGATCCATACATGATATGCTAGATATTCAATGGCAAAGTTATCCCATTTGCTGCGTCGAGTCAATGACAAGTCATCTTCGATGTTGACAGCACCGAAAAGATGGAGGCGAAAAATGGTGTTGTCGACAAAGTACTTGAACTGACGATTAACAAGACGTAGTCTCATGAATCGCTTCAAACTGCGAGAGTTTGCGATTTCCTCAAATATCAGCTCAACGACTTCCGGGGAGAAGTTAAAGAGATGCATCGCGAACAGTGGTTTGAGAGCAATGTCGGCAAGAAGATGATTGATAGAGGCACAACGTTAGAAGTCATAGATGTATTTCATATGTTGGTTGTTTGTACAAGCGTCCAGTTGGTTCCTTTTTACCCTGTTCGTTTGACCCAGGATCCAGGCTACCAGGTCCCAAGCACCTGATAGCGTTCCATATTAGTGTCGATGCCCCACATCTGAACTCTTAACAAACCCTAGGCTTAGCAAACGCTGACCAGTTGCAAGAGTAGAAAGCAGTTTATTTCAATTCAATGAATACCTACTATGGAAAAGTCTTAAAAATTAATATATATAGATTTATTCATTAGCAACTTTTCTATGCTATAATAGGTGTTCGCGAAGTTCACGAAAAACCTAGCCGACAAGCAGCTGGTTTGCAACTGTTACTGGGGCTTGGCGTGTTGAGGTAAATTATTGGGCCTCCGCGCTAGTGTGGAAAGCCAACCTTGGAACCTTCTTTGGTCATTATTATCTAGTGGACGAAACCACTATATTTTAGTGGTCACTTGAGGATCTAATTTACTGGAAAAGCGCTACTCGGCGCAAGATTTTAAAAACTACCTACACAGAGGTTCTGGGATCTGGAAATGACATTCCCTATGTCACTCTATTAAAATTAGACACGGTCGTTAAATCTGGGCATTTCGAATAATGTTATTTCTTATTTTCTTCGATCCAATAAAGCAAGTAAGTCGTGCGATACAACGGCCTTTTAACAATACCAGTATTACGAGATGATTCCTGTTCATTATATTGTGAACATGGATTTATGGTTAAGAATCTAGGTGCGGTAGACGAAGGGATCAGGTCTAGATGTGGTGCCATTATAGATATCGTTACACTGGGGAAGGTGTTATATCACTCTGAGGGGTGCCTCTAGTCTAACTTTTAGAAACGGCTCTTCGAGCCTTCATCCTAATAAAAACAACGCCTGGCCTTCTCTCCCACTATCTGTTACGAACCTATACCTAGGTACTCAGGTATACGGGGTGCTTCGTGGGTTTCCTTGTTTGTTAGCAGTACTCGTAGAGATCAGATCAAAGTTAAGTCTGTTCGTAAGAGAGGCTTGGAGTCCTCTCCCTATTAGTTCGATGCGGTTGAAGTAATAGACTTAGATTGATAGCTGGAGAGCTAAATGAATGACTAGATACATGAGAGCCAGTTATGATTATATAGATATCCTTCCCTCCTACTTTCTTGGTTGAGGTTGTCATGATCTGACTGATCTGATTGATCTGGCGACATATCCTTAGGATCTGGGTGTTCTGGTTGATCTGGTAGCATAGCGTGAGCAGATCATACAGATGAGACAGATCCTAAGGTCCGGTTTTTAGCCGTGATTGGTCTGATGTTAGAGTGGGTCCTATAGGATGGTTGCTTATTTTGTATGGTTTGTGACATATCTACCTGGGCACTATGTAGGATCACACTTGAATCAGCCAATCTAATCCTAGTGCTTAATCTTGCATATCTCGGTACCTAGATACCTACATAGCTATTGCACTTGTACTGTACTTGTATTGCATTTTCATTGTTGGTCAACCAATCAACACCCTTTTCTAACAGCTATTGCACTTATATTGCACTTTCAATCGTGGCCGACTAGGTAGTGTAAACTACTCTATTGGCTATTGCGCTTTGATCAGCCAAGTCCACCCTGGACAAGTCTCCACTTCGCATTAAATTGGTCGATCGATCGGATTTCTTACATATATCCGATACCTCGATCTCCTGAATCAGCTACATATTGTGCTTAACCTTGACATTAAAAATCTGCCCTATATTTTCTTCGTCGTAAGCTGTCAGCCAAGAGCGATATCCGCTCCGGAATAGTCGAAATGAATGTAATGCCACCGGAAAGACAAATTTGGCCTGCTGGCTCGCTAGTCATGCCACATCCCGCTTCCCGGCCGAACGGTAACTACCAAGTCGCAAGGAGACGCCGTCTTCATTCTGATGACGAATGGGAAAACATAAAGCCAATGGTTGAGATGCTCTATAAGTATAGAGGCTGTAGTCTTAAGAATACTATGGAGGAAATCGAAAGACTGGAAACTTTCAAAGCTAGGTAAATCTTGTGCATGACAACACCTATATGATGTATCGGTGCTAACTTGCGAGGAAGCGAACGTAAATGGAAGATGATGATAGATAAATGGGGCTTCACGAAATATCGAAAGCGTTTGAAAGTGTGGTGGCCCTCCGCAGGTTTGATTAGTCGCTAGCCTCATATAATCAACTCTTACTGATTTAGAACAGGGAGACCGAGTACAGAGAAATATTCTATTGTGAAAGTGTATCCCATTACACCATTTCCAGCGCTTAGTAGCCTATGGATTGTGGAGTTGGCCTTCAAAGCCTGGCCTACGTTTGTATTTTACCTTCCTGTAGCAGAGGCCAACTTCAATAGATCAACCAACGAACAACACCACATTAGAAAGCTCACATTATGTCTTTCTCGGAACTATCCGGATTGCCGAGAGCAGATGGAGATCTTCCATGAAGCCTACAATGCTAGTCCCTGGATTTATAGATTGATGTACCCATCAATGCAAGGCTTGTTGACGGCTCAGTTACTCCGATATTGTAATGAATGTTTTTGGACTACAAGTCCTAGATGGGGTTACTTCGAGACTATATCACCGGATGAATTTTTAAATCATGTAAAGGGCCTGTCATTCTTTCGCATTACGTTGAGAGCGCTTGGATACCATGCCGTCAACGAGTGGCATCCCCTGAGGGGCGGAGAGGAGGTGTACTTGAGGTCGATTGCACAGACAATATTCCCTACGGACTCTCCAGGGCTTGTACACCACGATATTTACTTGTTATTCAAGTCGAGGCATTGCGACGAGTTGTTATCGAAGATCTCAATCGGGATGGACTGTGAGCCGCATTGTAATGTATGCGAGTCTCATTCACTGATATTTCAATTCTTTAGCCGTCGAGGGATGATAGCTGTCAATGTTCCCTTGATTAAGGATTCACAGTTTTTCTCCACACACTACAAGTATGGTTATTCAGTGGAGGAACGGACTGGATTGTGGAAAGATATCACAAGTTTTCAGGGTAAATGCGATCGATGCCCGGCACCTGTCTTGGATCTAGTAGTTTGAGGTCCTTTCAGAGCTTGCTCGTGATCGGAGATCAGTCCTACAAGAGGATGATAGCCTCAGGTAGCATCAGGTAGGATTCCATAAATTCTGGAAATATAGAAATAGTAGGTAGACAAAGAGGATTATACCTATAGATGCCTTATGGAAGCCAGGAGTTCCGTGGATAACAATGTTATTATTTCTTAGTCTGTTTAGTACGTCGCGTAGTATTGCTTCTAATTACAGGCGGAGGTTTTCATTATTATTAAATAGTTTAATTCATACCATAAGTTCATCTCTTGTTATCGAAATTCGTCGCTCAACGACAATCTTCCCCTTTGACGCCCCCGGATCTATAGATGTAAACCCATAAGAATTACTCTGAGCTGTATCGGCACCAGACCGTGACCATTTTCCGCCATTCGATTTCTTCTTCCACAAGGAAAAGATACCTGTCTTGTTCCCTAAGCGAGAGTAGAAGTTTCGGAATTTTATATTCTTTGTCAGGATATAAAGGGTAGGAAGACATGATGCCATTTCTGCCAGACTAGATTCAAGCATACCTAGCCAAAGCATGGTCGAGACAGTTTCTATGTGATTCATTAGCATGCTTTGAGTGTATTAACTCTGCAAAGGAGTGTCGAGTAGCAGAATTATATTTACTCACGGTTCATATCATAATCCATTTGATGGTTGTGGTGCGATACTATAAAAATCATCGTCATGCGCGCAATTGCCGCACCTAATGATAAAAGCCCAACTATAAACACCCCGGTTGTCGCGATCTTTTTTCTAGGCGACATATTCAGTCCCCAAATCTGCAAAGAAATATGTGAGCAACTAAATTGGTGATTTCTAGTAGGATGATTAGTCTTACCGTGGGTGGTGGGTGAACGAGAATTAAGAAATCGAGAATGAAATTCGATATCACGAGGGCTTGCTCCGGCTTCATTGCGTCACAGCCGCCCACCTGTATGGACTCGATCGGTGCCCAGCGCAATTGCGAATTATTGCCACACCCAATTAACAGACTGAAGAGGAATGACAGGGCCCAAACTATCGATATAGTAACCAAAATCCACGACGCCTTATTGAAGACTGAATTTCTGTTGGCAACGAAGATCCGGCGCGAGAACAAGACGATGCTTGTTTTTATACACCCGTGAGCGAAGCACGTTAGGACTTACGCCGCAAATTCGATCTAAGAATAGTTAGATACCTAATTAGGCACGTAGGGAAACCTTTGGGCGTACTCACTTTTGCCTCTACTGGGTGTGATAATAGGAAGCCCGTGTATGCTTGGGTCGTCGTATTTCCAGGTGGTATAGGCGTCGGATATCCAATATATCCACGCCGCTCCCCAATTATCATACAAGCCGCTATTGCTGTTATCATAACTACACCTACGGCGCTAAGCCAGTCGGCTATTCCGATGTAAGTTCCATACTGCCTCCGGGCGTAGAATCGTAGCGTAACGAGCACGATACAAATTATTGGGAAAGAGATGCCAACCGAAACCACGTCGTTTGGAGTGGTGAATCGAAAATGGGGTGCTAACCATTCATTAGAATCCATAGTTTGTGATATAAAAAATATTTATTAACATTATGAGAACCTTACTTGCATGATTGGAATTCCCATGCGCTACAAATGGCTTTATGATATGGCACCTTCTACACCATAAACTAGAGCGATATTTTGCGATATCCTAAGATCCCGATTTCATCTTGTTAACATCACACGATTACCCACAACACCTCTTTACCAATAGATTTAATTACAATGTTTGTCACTCAATGCTATCAAGGGCATTCTCGGTAACCGGAGAACTCCAGCCTTGTAGCTATGTGAGTTAACACAGCTTCGTTACCATTCGCAAAATGCCAAGATACGCGACCCTAGTTTCGGATAACAGAACCGAGAATCGTGGAAGGGGAGAATGGCACGAACCTGTTCAGCCCTTGCTCATCTAGGTAATATACCCCAGAATCAACGACACAACCCCGTAAGACTCGAATTCGGTAGATATAAAGGTCAATAATCTATCAATATGTTGTTCTTCTTACAGTTAGAGATAGAACCCTTTCATGCGAATCTCAATCAATATTGGGTCCTAAGGACTTGGAATCGCCAAGCGTTATGGTTCGTAGCCTCTCATTCACGATTAATGCATCGCCTAGGGGGATGAACTGGACACAAACCTAAGAATCGCGAGTTTGAAATGTTCAACTACAAGTCATCCCGATATTCGAAGAAGGTGTGGGGAGGAACAGACATGGAAGTACTCCAGGGCTGTGTGGAAGGTGCCACACAATGGCTGAGAATATATGTTGTGTAAAGTGGGAAAGTGCTATTAAAGAATAAGGTTTGAGGGAATTTTTAAAGTTTATTAGACCCCTATGATTCAATACGGTGCGGAAGTGGCTTACTGCAGTTGCGTGGAGTGCATCTACATATAACTCGGAGGCCTCGAGTGGAATCGAAGTCTTATCAACAAACAAAATTTGAAGCCTGTCCCATGTTTTCAAATTCTCATTCCATTCATTCCAGCTTCATCAGCCCTCGCTTTTCTTCCAGATCACTCGCAACCATGTCGAAAGGATTATGGACACGAGGCGACGACCATATTCAGGCAGTTAGTCAAAGAACGATCAACAAGCCCGAGTAAAGACTGGAAGTCGCTGAAGAATGACAATTCTTTGAAGCCTTGCATCTACTCCCTGATTGTCGCCGACCCTAGCAAGGAGCTATTTGAGCAACCGTGGATTGGGCAGATGATTATTGAGTGCCATGATGTTCCTCTTTTAATGCGTAAGGGGTTCCATTGGACGATCTCAAACGTGAAAAAGGAGAATGGATTTGTTACAGGCCTCAGCAAGGACGTGAGATCAATGGAATTAATTAGCAAGTATACAAATACTAGATGGTGGCTTTTAAAAGACTCGAAACAGCCAATGGAATGGGTTGCAAGTATACGAGTTCACGGCACACTTGAATCCGTAACCAATATTCGACTCCAAGATTGGTTCCCAACGATGGTCCTTAATGCCGAGGCCGTCAATAACTCAGGCAATCAGATCTACTTTTTCGACAGAGAACAACCACATAAAGCTTTTAACGCCATTTACGACGACATGCCACTCGAAGGGTGGTGGCCTTGGCCAAAGAAAAACTAGCTCATACGGAAAATGGAACACTAGTGAGGTAGATAGAGGATTCTTTGCTGTCGTTCAGAAAAGGGGATATAATGGTGGGAAAACAAAATGATTTCAACTGAGAACCTGACGGGCCAACGGATTAGCTAAGCATTGATGCTGTACTTTAAAAATTGAAGATATCCTCTTCATGAGCTATCTCTACTAAACATTAGATTACAGCTATAGAGAGAAAGAGAGTAAATGAATATTATACCCTTGGAAGAAGAAGTTCTGGCCGTGAAATAACCATGAACGTCCGAGTTCCAAGGTTTCTAGGTGTCGAGACGTATTAATAAGCATATGTCACGACAATTAGGTAATCTTTGATTAGGTCAGCGATGGGACCTTTATTACTAAGCAAATCCCGTCGCCGGAGCAACGTCTCTATATTTTGAATCTAGCTGTGTGACAGCACACTTAATGAAGTATTTCTCAGTTTCCAATTCAAACTCTTCCTTTCGCGCTATATTCCACTATGAAAATCATCAGACGTGAAACCATAGAATTCATACACAAGATGATACTAGTACTTTTCATATAATCGGCATCAAAGTCTGCTCACTTCAAGCGCCCACCCCACTCACGACAGGGGCAGCGATCTTCTCTCCCTTTAGCTTGATCTCCCTCCCACCTCTGCTTCTCGCGTTATCCCTGCCCTGTCGGATAGCGACTGCCTTATGCGCCTCCCATTCCCTCGCGTTCATCTTGTTATCCTCTTCACCTTGCTCCAGTTCAGGGATCAGACTGTCGCCTCCAGCGAGTCTTTTCATTGGAGCCTCGGCCTGGGGTCTTACTAGGTAGGCGTGGCTGTAGCGGGGTACTTGACCTTGGGCGCCGGGTGCGAACGTCACGCGGTGCATGTTGCTTCGCAGAACACCTGCGCTCCATTCGACCATCGCGTCGCCGAGGTTCACTATGGCGCAGCCGGGAACGGGCTTCACGTATCGCCAGTTCGCGTCATCGGTTGGATCAGCACCGGGTGATAGCAATTGCAGTCCACCAGTGATGTTGAAAAGGATGGTGAGTGAGCCAATGTCCGTGTGCCCTAGAAGGGAAGTACGGCGGTCCGTAGTGGGCTGGGGTAAGTATCTCAGTAGACGCAGAGCAGTCCCTGATGGTTTATCTATCGGTTGCAACGATGCGAGCGTGCCGGATGGGAGTTGAAGCTGCGAGTCTAGCGTGGCACAGATCAGTTTCACGATCGAATGCGCCTGCTCCATGTAGCTCTTGAGAGCCGGTCTACTCTTCTCAATACAAGGTGGGTTCGACAACGGGGCAGAAACGCCCATCATGTCGTCCCGTCCAACATTGTAGAACTCCACGCGGTCTGGTCGGCCATCCTCGATCTTGAGGTTTCCTGCTTCTTTGTATCTACATTCTCTGTGTTAGTATCTCCACGCACCACATAGAAAAGCAGCTTACCCGAATAGAGAGTGTGGAGGCTTGTAAGCGTATTTCATGAGTTCGTCAACATCTACCGCGTTAACTTCCTTGTCGAGCTCAAACATATCCGCGGCTAGGCTTATGAAGGATTCACCCTCTTCGCATCCTGCGAAGTCGAGGACAAAGAACCCCCATGCCCGACATGCCTCAAACAGAGTCTTGGCTTCAGCTGCGTCTTTTTTCAGCAGCTTTGCGAAGCTGATCCGTTGAAGCTCGGCCGTCTGGACATCGTCGGGGAAAGCTGGGTACTGGTCAAAGTAGGCTTGTGTAGGCATAGTGGAAATGATAGAAGATGTGTCCGGGACTGTTAGGATAGTTGCTGGAATATTGAAATGAGTAGAATTACGGCAACGTCGATCTTGTTCTATTCTACCAATAGTCGCCAAGAAACGTCGCGAAGGAGAGTAGACGCTAAAGAATTACAGTCCGAACCAGGGTGAAATATGGCAAATTCTCGCGTCGAACGGCGAAGCGTGATATGTAACAAAGCGACGCTTTTACTCCATGTGGTAGGTAGCGTAAGGAGAACCTCGCCATCATCCCTTTGTTAGGCATTCTAGGCATCTCTCCATAGTCTTAACTTTCGAGCCCTTGTAACATGATCAATCGTTGGTTCTAAAGATCCTACCGAAATCCGTATGCAAATCATCCCTTGTTAAAGGGCGGATTATAACCGTCGCAAGGTCTGGGGCAGTGTCCGCAGTCAGACTTTAGTTTCCCGAGCGTGATGGGAAGCTTAACTGGGTAGCTTGCCGACATTAGCGCGAATCCTGCTACCAGGCTAGGCGATCCTCGCCCACGCTGGCCCACCCCCATTCCGCCCCCAGATACCCCATCAGGACCTCTTTGTTCGCTTGTCTAGCTGCGGTATAATGTAAATGCGACCCTAGTCCAACGTAAATGTAACTACATGTTAACGTACATGTTACAGCGCTCCAACGTCTCTGCATCTGCTGCAGGAATGCTCCTCTCCTCGTACCATTTTCCAATCAGAGCCTGGACATATGTCGTATCTGGTAGCAAAAGGCGAGTTGGTAGGGTCACACAACCGACTGTGCCACATGGGAATTGATATAATGACGAATTCGAGAATACTGATTGGAAAATTCTAGACTGGGCATATAAAAACCAAGAAAACGATCGGCGTAGTAAGCTCCATAATTCTAGACCTGATTCTGCAACAGTCATAAAACCTGCCGGCCGAGCCTTGCCTTGGAGGATCTAGAGTCAGCTTGTTCCATGGGAAGAGATGGCTGGGATCGGTGGGAATAGCTTCGCCGGAATTTTGATAAGACTAGGCACCAGGACTGAATATGACAGGTCAGCCTAAGTGGTTAGGGAGTTTGCCGCTTGTAAAAGCCGACGCGTAATACACTAAATGAAGTAAATCCCATCTATGGTACGCTAGTTGCGTGATCGTGATCCCCTGCTGGGAATTAAGCTTATCCTGCCAAGGGGTTTATGGCTGTTTTTGATCTAGTTGTATGAGAACGGACACTAATTTCTCTCCTCTACCCACTTGCAGCGGATGGCACCGAAATTGACGCAGATTATTACTATCATTCTTGTATATTAGATGACTACCTATACTACCAAGAGTAGGCATTATCAATAGTAGTATACACATAGTACTCGAAGATCCTCGTGAATAGAACGCAAATTTCCGGCCGCCCAGTATCCTAACAAAAGTTTAATCCGCCATCTTTTCTAGTGAAATAGTCCTAGCTTCGCTCAACTGTGTAGCTTTGCTGTAGTGTTATGCGATCCTTATCCTTGTCGCTAAGATCATGTAGCGGGTATCCTTGAGTGACAGTGGTTATAGTTGAGAAGTTTTGCGTTGGAAGAGTGTTGCCTTTGCCACTTCCATCGTAGTGCCGGCTTGATGCCGAAGATTGCTTGCCGCTCATTTTACTGTATGTCATGCGATCTTTCTGCCTCTTGAACAAGGGCATCAGTGTAGGTATACAGGCAGCAATAACACCGAGAGAGAACTCAAGGTCCGCAACGACCACAATAGGCACGATCGTAACTAAGCATTGTCAGCAGAGGAAGCGAATACTTCAGGATACTCGTAGGTATACTTACATGTAAAATCAGACTCGGTCAAATTGGGAATGTAGGCGTTCCTCAAGGCGTTGGCAATCGTTGCCATCAAGCCAAGGCTCATCAGAGCGCAGATGCCAATTTTCTTGTTTTGGCTTATCTTGATATTCCATAAAATAGCCATCGGCGAGACGGTCAAAAATAAATCTGTCAAGATCGCAAACCCGGATTGCACGTAAGATGCTGTCAGAGGTACGCTTTGCGAGATACAGCGTCCCTTGATACTTGGTGTCCATAGTGCCTCGAGAGGTATGCATTGTAGAAGAACGGTGAAGACGACTACCAGAGTGGTTATTGCAAGTGGCGTCAGGAACGCCCAGATCGCCAACCGAATGTTCCTCGAGTTCTTGAGGCGCAAAATAAAGATGCCGATGGAGAGCTTGGTAAAGAATGCCCCGATCACATTCAATACTTGGTAGACGCTGTTCCATTTGAGAAGCAACAAAGCTGCTTCCTCTGGATCGGCGAGCTCATAGAGATGGTAGCCAGTACCAACCTCCACCATCTTGAATATCACCACATCCCCGGCGATGAGGACACCCTAAGAGAGATGTCTTAGAATGGAGATATAACCTATTAGAGAAGGAGGATACTTACCAGCGTGAATACCATAACACCATCGTCCCAGCCGAAATTCTTGGTCATGAGTACCCGCACATAGCAACGTAAAGCAACCAGTATGATTGCGATGGCAAGTAGTATAGAAGTAACCGCCGTGATAGCCGGCCCGCTATTCACGTCCCTCTGCGGGACGGACTCTCCATTCGTTGTTGGCATGGCCGCAGTGAGTTGCAGATAAGAACCTAAACCAAAGGACTTGGAAAATCTGCCTGAAGAATCCTGGGAAGAAGAAAAAAGAATAAATGAAAACGAAGGAACGGGTAAGACTATGTCAGCAGCGGCAGTGAGCTGGAACTGACGTATATCCATAGCCATCTTAAGCGAGAAGGATATACCCAATGTCTGTGTGGAGATTGGATAGGGTCCCCCCTGGAAGCCACGAATAGGGGGTGCATGATTGGCTGCATGACATGCTACATCACCATCCACAAGTGCGCACATGCTGGTAGCGCTACGCTAGTTCTGACTTCTTCAGGAAAATCAGTAAAATAGTCCGACTTCTATAAAGGGCTAGATATCGTACGGTAGTATCATCTAATTGGTTGATACGGCGTTCCTGACCCGAAGGAGCGATAGAGTGGCTGTATAACCTAACATCGTCCTTAGATAACACGGTATTTTAAACATAGACTAGGGCGTACTGCCTAAGTTAGTAACCATCATCGTCTTCCATTTGCTTCAGTTACGTGTTGTTAGGAAATAGAGAGATATGGAAATAGGTAGCCAACGCTATTCTGTCCTACGTTCCTATGACTTCGGCCCAGTAACATGCCCAGTGAAAGGATGGTTTCTAGTCGTGCCGCAAGACTGCCGCTTCAAACGTATAAATGGAGTTGAATCATAATCATATCCGGTGTCTCGGTGTCCACTCTATCCGGGTCTGTACCTAGTTATAAGTCAATTGATTCTGGCATCTTGTGATTTGAATCTGCCGGCCTAAGCATTCCAAGGTTATCATCATGGAACCCAAGATTGAAGACATGGTTCGAAGAGATCGAGACCGGGACGCTAAGGTACGTGAAGATTAGAATCCAGGAGGATTCTCAATCTATACACACAGACATCACCCTAATGCTTGTCCAGATGCACAAAATGAATACAGATCACTCGCTTACCTCGGTTCTCTACACGCTCTGGCTCTTCCCACGCAGCGACATCCCTACCATGATCATACCGGTGACGCTCCTCGGCACGCTCACGGCAGCTTCAGGGCAGTTTGGCATTTCAGCCAGTAGCAGCGAGGTCTGGCTTAGAGTACCGCAGACATTTACCTGGGTCTGGCTGAACGTCTTCCTATTCTCGATATCGAACCAAAGGAGCGAAGAATCGATTCTGGAAGACTCGATCAACAAGCCTTGGCGCCCTCTGCCGGCCGGCAAGCTAGACACTAGCCAGGCTAGGCAGCTACTGCTGCTCGGAATCCCCCTGGTGTTCGGACTGTGCGCGCTATGTCTGGGCGCGGCGCAGGAGACGGCGTTCTGCCTAGTGCTGACATGGATGTACAACGACCTTGGGGGCGCCGACGAGCACTTTCTCCTGCGCAACCTGATCAACGGCGTCGCGTACTTCGTGTACGGATTCGGCGCCCTGAAGGTCGCCGCTGGATCGGATGAAGCTGGGGCCGAGGCTTCCCTGTGGCTGCTTATGGTCGCGTGCATTATCACCACGACCATGCAAGTCCAGGACCTGAAGGACCAGGAGGGAGATAGAGCGAGGTTGCGGAGCACGGCGCCCCTGGACCTTGGAGACGGGATATGTCGATCTAGTATTGCGATGGGTGTAGCGTCGTGGTCAGCGGCCTGCCTTTCTTATTGGTCGTGGTCCCCAATCGGATCATTAGTGGTGCTAGGTCTGGGGTCCCTGGTCGTGTGGCGGGTAATCTTATTGCGCGATGCTGTGGAGGATGCGTTAACCTACAGGTGGTGGAGCGTCTGGCTCATCAGCATATTCTTTCTGCCTATGATTACGTCGCACTAACGATAGGGCTGAGGGACGTTAGCCGTTGAATAATGGCATAGTTGTTGGTGCGAGGGCATAGATTATATTGGTTGCACGTGTATAGCTGTTAACTTGACATTCCTGGACCTTTGATAGGCCACTCCTAGATTTAGATTACTACGCTCGAAATTACCGAGTACCTTAGACATCCCAAGATATCCCTTCAATACATGAAAACTTCCAATATCTCGTTTCTTATTCCTCTAAAGCCACGAAAGAACCTCTAGTTTCATGAAGGCCTTTGAACCCTAGTCATGTCTAAACCTAAAATCCATCTCCCATCACCCTTTCGCCTGTGGACGTCTTGCTCCAAATTCTTAGTCACAACTCCTGTCCTTCTCGTTATCTTCTATTTGATCGTGGTTCGCCAACTTCGATATCGTCGCGCGTATTCAAACACCAAGGTTCTATTGAATGCCCCCGCGCATGAGGATTACGGTTCCTCCGTACGTCGCGCTCAGATCATCTACAGATCCTTGATCAACGCGGAGTTTCCCTTCCTCTTTGTCAAAGGCATCGAACTTGCGCTATTCCGAACCTATGCCATACCAACAATCTCGTCCCTTTTAGACAAGACAGCGGTATTGTCCTCGAAATCATCAGTTCCACGCCGATACTCAGAAACATGGGCACTTTTCGTGGAATTTGCGTTGGCTGATTGGGGTTCAGAGAGATGGATCCAGGCTATGGGTCGGACAAGGGCGATCCATGCAGCTTATCGCAAGGCAGGCAAAGTCAGAGAAGATGACATGTTATACACGCTCGCGGTTCTTGCCACTCAACCAGTACGGTTGATTAATACCTGGGAATGGAGACGTTTGACAGATGACGAACTTTCTGCTATCGGGACGCTCTATCGAGGGTTGGCCGAAGCCTTCGACATTGATTGGCAGAAGGAATTCGCCGATATGGCTGAAAAAGAGAAAAAGACCCAAGCATACTCTATATTCGACGACGTTTGTGTCAATTTGATCCACCCCTCCAATGCTTCTCCCGAGACTGGACTGAGTTTCTTTCACGCCCTGTCGGCTTGGCAACAGCTCTACGAAGACCACGCAATGCGACACATACCGGCAAACCACCTGTTAGCATCTACTGCTGTAGACCTTCTTCTGTGGGGAGTACCAGGACAAGGCCTCAAACAAGTTACGACCAAGTTTCTTGTAGCTCTAATGGATGATCCTCTTCGCGTCGCCGTCGGATATGCGGCACCTTCCACTATGCATCGAATATGCGTCAAGGTGATATTGACGAGTAGAAAACTCGCGCTGCGATACCTAAGCCTTCCAAGACCTAGCTTTCTAACCATCGAACCGACTCGCGTCATCGATCCCGAAGGACCCTACTCGCAAGTCGATACTCCAAACGGTGCACCGTTACAGCATCAAAGCCGGACCCTCTTAACATCATACGTTGCAGAACCCTACTACGTGAAGCCAACGATATGGAATCGCTGGGGCCCCGGTGCCTGGTGGTGGTGGTTCCTGGGGCATCCACTTCCTACCCAAGAGGACCAGCATTACATTCCCGGCGGATATCTAATCCCTGAGATAGGTCCGCGGCAAGGGAAAACGCCCACCGTTCAGGCAAGAGAAGAAGAAGCCGTGCGAGCCCTGCTGCGCAGTGAGAAGATCAGCAAGATTTAACCAGAGATAGATCCATGCCGCCGAGATGATTTTAATGAGATGGAAGATCGACATTATCAGAACCCTAGCTGCGTATCCTTCCTCGGTCAAGGGTAATTACCTAATTAGATAATTATGTCAGCTTACACCGTTCGCTGATTGCCGGACCAGGATGGCATTTGGGTTAGCTAAACTGGGTGTTGGTGAATTATGTAAGCTGACTAATCTGGAGATGTTCCCCTTTTTGACTAGATCGTGCGATTCATGATGAGATATTTGGCCCCATTGATCGTGTATCATAGTCGCCTTGGCTTGGAAAGACACATTGCATGACCCCGCCGTGTACATTTGGTTAACAGACGCTGTGGTGCCGCGGGTTTGTATGATGATTAGTAATCTATTCACTACAAACTCCTAAAAGAGCTATTTTCCTTCTCGTGCGGCCGTGTTGGTCCTCAACTCATAATAGCTAGCCATTTGATGAGACGCGCATGTTGTCCTTGCAATTGAGATGTACTATTTTCTCAGTTACGCCGATCCTCTAGCCCAAGGGCAAGTTTCAACTGATGGATCTCCTTGGATATCCTGTCAAAGAGCGAATACTTCATAGCCAGGTACTGGAGTCAGGGTCTTGTCAGCAAAAATTTGAACATTAAATAAACTTCACCTACGATCTTCTCCACCTTCAGGTTCTTCTCAAATAGCAGTTCTGATTCGTCTATAGTTTCGACATTTTCCGAGGCCCGGGCCGAAAGACGTTCCATATGTAATACGTATCCGCGAGCTTTTTGGTAGAGTCTCTGTTCCACTGGTTGAAAAAGCGGCAAGAAGGCTGTTGGTGAACTCGCCATGACGCGCACGAGATATGGAATGATACGGTGTAGAAAATCCTTGATAGTAGACCAAATTTATCTTGCTTGTGGGTGTCTATGCACCTTGATCGCGATATCAGAAGCGGATCCGGGGTTGGCATCGGCGAATTCAATCTCGAGCTAGCCTTCGTGTCTGCTAGCAGAGAATAATATAATCTTGTGAATAATTATGACGAGATGATGTGTTTTGAAATTGTGCTGTGTTTAGAGAATGGAATCTGACTATGGTATGCTGGGTGGTTGAGTGTGTACTGTTTAAGCACTGATTAGAACCCCTTCGATGTATTTTGATTCTTCTCGGGTTTGCCAAGTTTTACTAAATTTCAGAGTAAAATTGACATTCAATATGGCACGTATACAGCAGCAAGCCTATGTGTTAGGAAGGAGCGCCCTACTTCAAAAGAAATCTTCAGCATTTTAACTAAAATGACATACAATAGACGTTCGTTTTAGCTGGCCAAAGTAGGTGGGGTGCAGATACTAAGTGAAACAGCTACAAGGGAAAGAGCCATAGTGTATCATTTCACCGACTAACTTTCAAGTTGGTAGGTACGGTGTCACGCTGTTCTTTATGCAGGAGAAACAAGATCCAGTTATTGAGTGAAGTTTATCTTTGCATACTAGGTTGACATTGTTGACCCTTTACATCCAACACTCCATACTATTAAACACCGTATCTATAGTATCTATACCAATGCACATGATGACAGATCTCCTAACATTGAACGTCCGTCATTATCATGCAGAAAGTACTGGATTGAACTGTGACTAAATTTGATTGCACAACGATACTAAACTATATTTCTCTCAGCCTTGAGTCGTTCCTTTATCGTTGACGAAGGTTTTACGTAAAAAAGTAGATATTTGAGTAGTACACCTCGCGAGAAGTCCTACCAAGTAAGAGGAAGGCCCATCCCATTATAAGGTTTGGCTGTGTTCATCAATGTTGGTCAATTTTCAGATATCTCTTCAATTATTCTCAAATCTTAATCCTAATTCTTTCTCTTTCCTCTATCTACCCCAACACAGCATTCTCATGCTCTCCAGGGCTATCTAGTCCATAGAACCCCTTCCCCCTGTCACAACCCGATAACCAAGGCCCAATATAAGACCCCAAAATGGAGCAATAACGGAAAAACTTTGGAGTAACCAATTTGATTAATCCGTAGAAGAACTCCAATCAAAATCAATTGATCAGTATGATCTTTATGATCGCGACCAGATCAACCAGATCAACCAGATCGATTGATCAGTGTGATCTTTATGATCGCAACCAGATCAACCAGATCACGACAAAAGAAGGAAGGAAGGATATCTATATAAAACACGACAGGCCCTTATGTATCTAGTCATTCATTCAGCTCTCCAGCTATCAATCTAAGTCTATTGCTTCAACCGTATCGAACTAATAGGGAGAGGACTCCAAGCCTCTCTTACGAACAGACTTAACTTTGATCTGATCTCTACGAGTACTGCTAACAAACAAGGAAACCCACGAAGCACCCCGTATACCTGAGTACCTAGGTATAGGTTCGTAACACCCCCCTACAAACCACCGCACACAATGGGGCATATCCAAACTACCACATTCGGGATACAATCAGCCAACTATAACCATGGAGTCTTATCTACCCAAACCTTTTGATCAGAATCAACTTATCTTACCCAAAGCGTGCATGTCGGGCACACGGTATCACCCTGCATTCCGACACCGCTCACTTCCATCCTGCGTATAGCGTCTTCGATTTCTCATATAATCTGCAATTACATCTGTTTGGAAATTCGCTAGCCCCTCCAAATATGTTCTCCCGCTTTTCCTAATCGCCTTCTTCCTACATAGTGTAGGGGACTGGGTGGATGATGGTAAGTCTCACCCAGTATAATCTTCCTCGTGCAGCTACCCAGATCAGCTAATTTTTAGAACACTTCACAAGTCTTACATCACTCAGCTCATATGCTATACCATCTTCTCGTCTGTTAGAGAGAGGATATAGGTACATCGGGGCCGAGTCAGAAGACGACTTCCGGTAAGTACTTCCGATCACTCATTCGAACATCTCAAAATACTAAATTATGTGAAAAGCTGCCTTGCCCAACTCTAGTTCCAATGACCTTAAGACCACTACATTAGAGTACGATCTTACAGGCTTGATCAGCGATCGGGGATAAGGGGTAGAAGAGTACGCGAAGATACACAAAGATGTCGGAAACAACGACTAGATCTATCACCGCAATTACCAAAGCTCACAAGACGTATCGGAACACACCTTCTATCAAATTTCCTGTGGACGGAAAGGAATACAGGTTTTTTTTTAGAAAGATCCAACCTTGGATGACCAAGGATCAGACATTAATGTCATCAACTCAATCCTCATTGATTAGATTGGTCTGCGATAACAACTATTGACCCCGCTGGGCGTAAAAGGATTGGTCCTACTAAATATTTTCGGGAAAACGGGTCTTATTTCGAAATTCGTCGTCTTCAACACCGTAGAAGGGCGAATATCCAGATCCGTCTGGGCTGTTCGTTAACCACTATAAGCGAATTGAAGCATGTTCGAAAGGCTCAAAGGGCGCTAGAGAGAGAGATGGGATAGGCTAGACGACAGGGACGATCACTCTAGTTAATCGTCTGACAAGATGCTACAAATTAGAAGAAACAAAATTGGATACCAAAGCGCTGCGATTTGGGTATGCCAATCGCTATTAGCACTATGAATTGCTCTTCCTGTAGAGGACAGACATTCTGGGCCTCGTCACTCCCTATGGTCTGTCGCCGGCTGACCTCCGATCCCTTTACCGGCTCTAGCCAGACCTTGGACTTCCTTGTACGAGAGCTCAAAACCTATGCCGGTACAACATCATTAAATAATAGGTAGCGGTTTTACACCACAGTTTCAATAGAAAGTCAAGTCAGGATAAAACACAAGCAGTCCTATCAGAGGTTGTGTACACAGGAGTTACTTGTTGTAATCAGTAATCCATTTCCTCCATTTCAAGTTCCCAGCCCGATGGTGATCATCTGGTCAGCTCCTCATGTATTTCTTTTATTTATATAACTTTTCAAAACTTACAAAAGCTCTCCCTAGATATTTTATTAGATATGTAAAATATTTGAAAATCTCTAACCGTTAACTTTGGCTTTTTGCCCGTTGCCACTCTTCTAGCACACTGAGAACCTCATCACATTTAGCCTCTTTAGCATATGCTATAGCGTCAAAGCGGGGATCAGGGTTCTTGGAAGTTGGGTCAGCCCCTTTCTTGATTAACCATCTTACCACAGGAGCTCCATTCCGGCAACGCGCCGCATAGCATATCGGTGTACCCCAGTGGCTATATGTTGGGTTCTGGGGGATTCCATCAGCGTCCGTGCCGTTGATATCCAGCTGGCGTTCGTCGACAAGATAGTGCAGCATCTCAACACTCATGTTCCTCGCCTTTTCACCAGAGTTCTGTGCGGGGACCTCGCAGTCGGGATTTTCGCCTCTGCTGGCGGCTGTTTCCACGGCCACGTGCAAGATACGTCGACTAGACCTCGCACCCTTCTCTTCGAGAAACTTGAACATGGGAACCGAGCCAAAAGCCGCGCAAGTCTCGAGCAAGGGTGCTGGCTGCGCTCTCATCTCATCGCCGTCGCTATCAGATTGCTGGCTTTCAACCGCCGCTCCTTTCTCCTCGACGAGCCATCGCGCCAGATCCTCCTTGCCGTACCGCTCTCGGACGAAGTAGTCAATTAGGCGCTTGCCGTCAAAAGCAGCGCCGTCTTGCGTGTTGACATCCCATCCGCGCGTAATGAGAGCCTCGATGAGAGGCCGCGATGCCCATTGGAAGATGGAGGTGGGAGTTACTAGCGAAACGGGCACTCCTTCGTGGTCTAGCATGTAGGTAAGTAAGGTAATTGAATTATGGCCGAGGATGTCGCGGAACACCTCATCGCGGAATTGGACGTAGTCGGTGTCAAATTTAGGGAGATATATCCGGGCGAGAGCTAGCGACTCTTTGAGCTCGGGGATAGAGTCGTTTTCAACTGCGACCGCGCTGAGTGTATAGGCATTATGTTCTGCAGTCCAGGTGAGAGGCGATGATGGTTCGGCTGTGCCCGCAGGATGGCCATCTTGTGTATAATCGTTCATGGTGTTTGACATTACTCCACCGATAGACAATTTAGCGATGTGATATATAGCGAATCGTGCGAGCCTCACAAAGGGACCACAGGTGGTGTGACGTCATAAGAGAGTCGTTGGCAATGGTTACACAGCATTTCTGCATTGTAAATTGATCATCTCGTGTATGCATCAGGTGTTTCAAATTGGCAAATTGAAGGCCAGCTGACGGTCCGCGCTAAATTGACCAATCTCAGTAACCATTCAGACTCCAGTAGTACTCACCTTCTGGCAATAAACGCTACCACCTTGTCTGGGTACGTAGGGCTACTGCTATTCAGAGTCTAGACATCCCAGAAAATCAACGGTTCCAAGTAGTTATTGATAATTAAAGATCATTTCTAGGTGTTGTTGCGAAAACGTTCAGCAAATGTGACACATCAAGATTCCTATTAGAATGTCGGCTCTAAAAGTCTAGCCGCCCCGGGCCTCCGATGAAAGTGGGGCCAGAAGCCGCTCGGGGACCGCTGACGAGTACGTGCCTCATGATGGCTGTTTCTGGTATAAAAGGAGGTATGGGCGATTGGACTATACTCGCTGCGGTCGCGAGCATACTTCAGCTGATCTTCGGTTAGAGTCAATAGGTAATCTCGCTTTGCCTTTTTGAATCGCGTACAATCGTGCTACAATTACCCTGCATACTAGGAGTTTTCGAGTAGCCGAGTAATGCGAACCCGTTCTCAGCCGCAAGCCACCTGGCCGATCATATGCGGATAGTCGAGATTAATTGTCTTTAACCCCTTTTTCACTCCCTTTAATTTCCACCTGGCTACCTTTTGGGCACCGTAGCTGCGCAGTCAATATCAAGAAGTGCACTTCTGAACAATAATGCAACTCATAGCAGAGTAAATGTAACGGTTAAGAAGATAATAGTAAATTCAACTCCTAAGGAGAACACTACTCTTTGAGGCTATGGTTACCATATGTGTTATTCAGTCATTAGTATAAAGTTGCTCGAGAACCCAGCTGTAGTTGATATGTAATTTTCAGGTAGCTATTCCAAATCTAACCTTAATCTATTGTTCTCATTCTTTATCAACCGTTTGTTCCAAAATGATGAATTGGAAAACTTTGGTGCTGCTCTTAGTAGCTTGTACGGTCCAAGCATTAGTGCATACGAGCCCAGTAGCCCGTGGAAATTTGAAATCATCGCATCGTGGTCTCAAAACTAGTGTCACTAGAGCGGTCAGTTTGCCTTGAATACCTACTTACATAAGTAGCTTGAGATATCTCTTATTCTGACTGACAAATACCTCGACAGCAGCCTTCTAGAACTTTGGTTACCCCAATATCACGGTCCGCGAGTTTATCGTCATCTACAAGTCTATCTTCTCGAAGCCTCAGAAATTCTTCCAGCTCCTCGGTATCCTTATCAACTTCATCATCCCCAACGTCTTCAGTATCAATTACTTCTTCATTATCCAGGTCGATCTCATCTTCTAAAAACCATTCATCCTCGACAATCATTTCATCAACAACTATTTCATCATCGCAGACTACTTCGTCTTCTAAAAGGACTATATCTAGTGGTTAGTACATGCCCTTTAGTCTTTTGAATATTGAATTGCGGCTGATGATCCATCTCTGTTTTGTTCCATAGGCAAATCAGCGAGCAAAACCATCACATCATCGTCAACCTCAGAAGAATTCTCGCTTACGGCAGTCACAAGTTTCCCAGCTTACTCGGCGCCAACCACAACTATCACTGGAGCTGCCGAAACGTCCAGTGTCATTGCCATTGCCCCACTATTTACAGCTGTATGGAAAAATAGGGGAAATCTCTTAGATTCCAAAACCAAGGACAAGTATATTAATGGCGTGACCAATACCAAGAACCAGGTAAGGAGTATCTGAAGGCACTACAGATTCTTATAATCTATTACTTCTCTAACTAACAATATACAACAGGTTGATACTCTCTATAATAACTTGCCAGACAAATCGGATCCTCCGACTGAATGTTCCAAAACAAGTGGGAGTGGAAGTTTGATCTCTGACATAAAAAATGTGTTGAATACTCCTGCCAAGCTTATTAGCTGTGCTGCCAAGGTTGTCGGCAACCTGGCTAACACAGTCAATGCAGTCGATCCGGTCATATCTACCGTCGAGACCTTGACGGATACTCTTCGAGACATAGGTAACGAGCTGGAAAAGAGCCAAGACGACAATCCGACCAGTAGCCACAAGTCAACTCGCACTGGCACGTCCACCACCCACTCCATATCATCATTAACATCGACATCGAGCAGATGCTCTATCACCACGGCAGTGTCATCTTGCTCCGAGACGGTAACGCTCTTGACATCATGGTATACCAACAGCACGACTACTACCTCAGATGTAAAGACTATCACCACCATGAAGTGTGCGACGATCTCAGGGTGTTCAGCTCGAGCGACCACCGCAACGACTACAGTTTCTACGGCGACAACTTCTTCGGGTACGGGCTGGATATGTGACTCGACGTGCGCTGCAGGAGGCTGCTCGATTAATAAGAGGACTGCCCAGCCAACTGCTCCCTCTGATTCAGGAGTAGATACTTACAACCTTGAGAAACGAAACTTGAAACCTACTGGCATGATTAAAGATGTCAACTCCTACATCATAGAAACATTATCAGACCCGATTGCAGAAGATTTACATTGGAATAAGGGCGTAGCTGTTTCCAACTACTCTCAGTTCTTAGACAAGACGCTTATAAGATACGTTTCCGGTGTAACTGGGTAAGTGTGCTCTCAACTTTCCTACATGAGTACCCAGCTTGAGTCTTTGGAAGCTTGGCGTCCTTATCCCCTATCTTACTCCTAATCTTCAACTATACGGGCTAACACGAGATTTCCCCAAGGTGCGCCTCGATCGTGATAATATCCGAGAAGGGAGCATGGGTGTCGCACTTCATGGAGACTGGCCTCATGGACGATGCAGGGCGGGAGAAAGAGAGGAACCTGCTAGATAAATCCGTCGAGAACGGTGATAAAAATTATATCAAGCCCTCAGACCTAGCTGGAGATGGAGGCGATCTCAACAAAGATTCTCAGAACGTGCAGATCTACGTTTCAGGCCCATGTACTACCACAGAAGACGCGGAAGGAAAGGAAGTCTGCAAAGTAGCAAATAACGCGCCAACTTGGATGTATGACAGGATCGACACATTGCTAAATACATTATTCGGCCCCGGGACGCGTTTTGAAGGAGTCACCATAACAAAGAGAGGCTATATCAAGCCAAAGGACAGGGAAGAGATAGATACACTAGCTGGTACTTCTGCGAGAGGCAAAGGTCAGTTATTTCCCGAGCACTTCTTTGATGGAGATTTGTGTGCTATTTCTGGATGGCTCGCTGACTATAACCCGGTAGTTGTCGTACAATACGATCCCAATCAGCGCGACGACAAGAGTTTCTTACCCTACAATCCAAAGCACGCAGCATATCGCGTGTGGCTGGAGAAATCCTCGTATCAACGGGATTGGGTTGCCAGCAGTTGCCAGGGGGGAAACGCCCCGAACCAGAGACGGGACGGATCATGCCCCAAGAATTCAGGGGGCACTAGCGGGACCGGGTCGCCTCGGCCGGTATCTTCTTCCCGGACCACTACCAAATCGACTGTGATCGTGTCCGGAACAGCACTAGCTTCCCCTGCTTCAACTACTGGCAGAACAGTCATTGCAGTTCCGAGATTTGAAACGGAGACTTCGTCTTTTCGTACCATAACGTCGGCTACTATCACGTCTTCCAACCCATAATTCGAGTCGGTCATGACATTTTCGTCGCTTACTTCGTCTATGATATCGTAAACGTGGACGTCTATCTGAATATTAGGCATACTTACATTTTCCTTCTGCGATGACTTCAAGCAATGTTTATTGGGTTTAAATTTCGCCGGAATTGTATAACTAGGCACCTACTAGGTAGCAATTATTTTAAGTAATTTACTTATCACGTTCTTCATAGAGAACTGCGCAACAATTGGTAATAGCTAGCGAAATGGACATACAATAGATACCTACTCATAGTATATGACACCCTAGACGATAGCCAGCATACCCCGCTAACCGGTCACTTTTCAAATAGGGGTTCGCTGAAATTTAAGGCTTTTAGTGGACGAAGCTCACGAAAACCATAACGCGAAAACGAGGTAATTACCTAACACTTAAGAAAAACTAATATATATTTAGACTTTAACTGACGAAGCAATAGACCTGCCAAGGGCTCACCTGCAGATTCTTTAGAAAATGCGGAGGATTTGGAGTTCACGGTGGGATGACCATTGGCAGCCTAACTCGGCGGGCTATTGGGCTACGAATGAGTTCTAAGATTGTACCGGTCCAAGTGATGCACCACCACTAATTCATAACGTGTCTATGAGTTCTACATACACTTATAGGTAGTTGTCCGGAATTCTTTATTTCCGGCCAACAGGGAGGGACCGGTAGTTACCTAGAAGTCTAGACTACCTAAATAAAGTTCTACCTGTATGCCTAGTAGGTATACTTCGAATACCGATCTGACCATTTCATTTTATGTTGAATCTACATCGAAGTAAGATGATTAGGTATAGTTCCAGGCGAACCCCTCCGGCATTGCTACTTCAAAGGAGTACTCAATACTTCCAGAAATCCTACCCACCCACCTAACCGCCGTTCGTTCTTCGTTCACACTGCCCCTGAACCCTAGTTTAGTACAGGGGTTAACCGTTCATCCAATCAAAACCACCTACTTTTCAGCGTCTCAGCAATTCTTTCATTACCATTGATAACAATTTTTAGTAGCTGAAATGTTGTGCTACGAATCAGATATCTTGAAAACAAGATTTGTCATCTGCCTTTCCAATCGTCGCAATTGTCGCCATGTCGATCGCGGGGCTCTCGGTCATCCACGCAGGTCGATACCAGCATGAGAGGTGTTTATTGCGACCATATACCCCTCCTTTCGATTCAAACATTGCCATCTCAACTACATGAAACGCCCTACCTAAGGTACCTACCTACCTTTGGCTGTGACTCAATATTGGTCTGGAAGAGTCTGAAAAAATGTTCACTGTTCGGAATCGAACAGAAGATTATCTTAAAGATGCTGGTATTGCACAGGGGAGTGCTGGAAAGGTTGTTAAAAGTTGAGTATGAGTCGATGGAGCTAAGCGATCAGATATTAGGTACGTATATATTATGTCGCAGGGCGGTATTTATTGAATTACTAGGCAGTACATATACATCCTAGAAGTACCATCCTATTTTAGGACGTCTAGAATATTCGCGGATCTAGAATATCGACAACCACTCCGACTCGCTACCTGATTTGGGATTCACTAAGAGTCATCAAAAGTTATGTCAAGATCGGCAAGATAGGATAGGGGAGTGGTTCTTGCAAGATTCTCGAGTTAAGGAATAGATTCCAGGGACCAAACTCACTCTTTGGTGCCGTGGCGGTCATAAGTCGTCTACTATCTACAAGTAATCCGCATGCAAATTTCTAATAGGTAGGTGCTTAAGTGGAGTGGGAAAGACAATCCTATGTGCGTCGTGGCATTAACATAGGTAAACCTTTGATGATGCAGACATGGCTATGGCCATGGTCGTCCAGATGCTGGATTCCAGCATCTAGAGCAGGTATCATCCAATAACACTGCGATTTTCCAATTATGCCTCGCTAGGTAATAAAGACCGAATACGACAAACACTACCGTAGCTTATCGGCTCTCTTCTCTGAAAGCTCATTGAACGATCCTCGGGCCTAACTGAAAGCTTTGTGAAGTACTATGAGCAAAATCGAAATGTAACAACAGAATCGACTGGTCGTGATATATTCGACATGGTCTTCTTGCAAGGTACCAGGCTTACTGGAATATACATTGTGACTGATCGTTTGACGAATGTGGAAACCAAGCTCGGCTGGATGCACAGAGCAAGGCAGATTCAACCCTACCTCGTGATGAGGTGACATCTGGAGGGGTATACCTTAAATGCTAGGGGAAACGTCATTGTCGAAACAGCAGCATTAATTACCTTTGCTATTGTGGCTGTACACATTTCCAACCCGAACTACCAAATACGACAGTCAGGCTATGGTAGCAATGGTGGTGGTGTGCAGCTGGCTCATGCCGAACCACTCAGACGCTCAGAGAGCAACAAGAACAACGTCACAGCCAAGCTACACCATGCGTTGCCAAGTTGTTTGATACCTGAGTAGCAAAAGCTTTTCTAGGCGAATTCATGATATCTACTCTGCACTAGAACTTTTTCCTTCTCCCATCCTCTGCCAAACTTGCCGCAGAATCTTTCACACCCTTAGTCTCATCTCACAGCTATTTACTAGGACCCAGCAATCATATCGGGCTATGTATTTGCTACAACCATTTTGTGGATGACTACTGTCTTGATACTCGACATTTAGAACTGTCAAACTCAAGCGGAGAACCTATTAGCCATGAATGAAACAATTACCAACGGCACTCAAGCACTTTTCAGCAATGTATGGTGCGTCTATCCCATCAGTGGAACCTATACGAGGGCTCAGAGAGTTCTTTTCTACGTCGCCATCATCATCGCATTCGCGTTCCGGTTCCATAAAAGGCTATTCGCGGTTGCCTTTAGTTACGTTGCCGTTTACCTATTCGTTACAATAGTCCATGCCATTCCCATGGCCCTCCAACCATCTCTCGGCGCAGACCCTGATTTTTTCGCAATACGTTCCCTTATTCTTACAGCCTCTGGCTGTTCATTCATGGCCGCATCATATTCACTTCGATACTTACAGTCCAAATCCATTAACTTTTACATATGCTGGTTCATAGTTGGAGCCATAACAAATTGGATTTTTCTTTTTCGCGAACTCCGCTTTCTATCGTCTATTGAGGACTCCGTTTTCCAGCAGGCCTGCCTACCATCCATTCAATGCCCGGATCCGTGCGCGGACTTACATGTGAATGCCATGTTTCGTGGTTCGGGAGACAGGATGCTTGGGGTCGTTCTTGAAAAATGGCAGGACATGCTGGGTGGTGATTATGGCAATACACCTATTGGGGTCCCCGTCATTCCGGATATACCTGGTCATGTGGTTAGGTATTGTCCTGCGATAAGTATTCCCGTCCTTATCGTACTTATCGTAGTCGTTCGCCCACTGTTCGTGCTTCGGCAATGGAATGATGAGAGGCCACCTCGACGAAGTCGCAACGCTTTCTTCAAACGACTGATGCATCGCCGAGTTTTAAGAACCCCGGGTCGTGGTTTCTTGCAACTATTACAATTCTACGCGGTATATTACCTACATGTTTGCTGGGAGGTATTGGATTTTCTATTACCAGAACTTACTTTACTTATTTTATTCATGGGCATGGGAGGTTGGGGCGAGTCATGGATATATCACAGGAGTTGCTTGAAACCTTGTGATTCAAGGCGGCATACGCAGATGTCAAAGTATCTGTCATTTTCCTGGTATTTGTGTAATATGCTTGCCTATATTTTTTTCCCCCGCTATGATAATCTATAACATTTCGATTTATGAGCTTCATTGGCTTGCTCGAATCCCAGAGTCTGAAGAGTTATCGGCGATTGGCCAATGGGGTCCCATCGTAGGGTTCGTGGCAACATTCCTCATAGCTTATCTGGTGCAAATTCTATGGCCGCAGAGCCCGACTAATAGCCGAGACAAGATGGAAAATGTCAACCAGGACCCTCTCGCACACAATATGCAACCAAGAGCTACTTTTTTAGGAGTAATATCTGTTGAGTGGAAAGATTTGATGGAATGGTGGCGGGATCCATGCCAGGTTTCAATGAAGGATGAAGGTTTACCAGAGACGGAACGAGAATCAGTGCAGCGCCCGGGGTTAACAGATGATGAAACTTCGCAGTTGCGTCTAAGGAGACTCGAAAGACACTGCACGTTTTGAGCTGGAGATGCAAATACGGTTCCGTTATTGCTTGAGCTCCGAGGGTGGGACTATTATGTCGCGCGATTCCAGTAGGAAAAAAATTGCCGTTCTATCGTTCCCGGAGTTTACGGACTGCAAGAGGGAGGGGTATTGTGTCGCTTTTTTTTCGTAGGCCAAAATCCCAAAATGTCTTCAATAAAAACAATGAGAATGACTTGATAATTTATTTTATGCATTTAGTAATTAATTGCTCAAAGATTCATTAATTTTTTTATGTTATGATTGAATGAAAAATACGTTAACATTTGTAGTAAAAAATCTTGAAACATATCTGAATTATTAAGCTTGAACTTTAAAAATCTCATTCCTTTTTCCTCGTTGAAACCGCGACACATAATAATCCTCGCATCCCAAGAAAACCATGACGTCAAATAAGCTCAAACCAAATAATTTGACTCAATTAGACGAGGAATACTACAACCTCGGCTCTTACAAGCGCCCAGTAACCTCAACCAGCGAGGCTGCCCGCGAGTGGGCTAACCGCGGGCTGATATGGAGCTACGCCTTCAACCACGAGGAAGCGGCTAAATGCTTCGAGCGCGCGATCACCCAGGACCCGGACTGCGTGTTCGCGTACTGGGGGCTCGCGTACGTGCTAGGGCCGAACTATAACAAGCCTTGGGAGTTTTTTGATGAGACGGAGTTGAGGGATGTGATGCGTCGCACACGCGAGGCTATTGGGAAGGCGAGGGAGGGGAGGGAGGGGGTGACGCCGGTGGAGCGGGCGTTGGTTGATGCGTTGAGGTTCAGGTACCCCGAAAAGAAGGGAGAGGAGGATGAGGGGTTCGGAGAGAATAAATGGGAAATTTGGAATAGCGGGTACGCGGATGCGATGGGAGCCGTTTATAAACAGTTTCCAGAAGACCTAGATATAGCCACGCTATATGTCGACGCTTTGATGAACCTCACTCCCTGGCAGCTCTGGGACCTAGAGACAGGGAAGCCGGCACCTAACGCCCGCACACTAGAAGCCAAAGAAATCCTCGAGCGCTCCATGGCCCAGGAAGGCGGGTCCCGGCACCCGGGCCTACTGCACCTGTACATCCACCTCATGGAGATGTCGCAGCACCCCGAGACCGCTCTCCCGGCCGCCAACACCCTCCGCACCCTGGTCCCGGACGCCGGACACCTGAACCACATGCCCACGCACATCGACGTGCTTGTAGGGGACTACGTCGCGGCGATAAGTTCGAACCAGGCTGCCATAGTGGCAGATAATAAGTTCTTTGAGAAGGAGGGGAATGGGGGAGAAGTGTTTTATACGCTGTATCGTATGCATGATCTGCATTTCCGCCTTTACGCGGCAATGTTCGCGGGACGGAGGGGCGATGCGCTGGATACTGTGAAGGGCATCGAGGGGGCTTTACCCGAGTCCCTGCTCCGTGTGGAGAGCCCGCCGATGGCGGATTGGCTGGAGGGGTTTGTGGGGATGAGAGTGCATGCGCTGATTCGGTTTGGGCTTTGGGATGAGATACTGGGGTTGGAGGAGAGAGAGGATGGGGGGTTATATTGCACGACGAATGCTATGGTCGCCTACGCGAAGGGCATGGCATATGCGGCGAAGGGGGATGTGGTGAAGGCGAGGGAGCAGAGAAACGTGTTTGGGGATAGGCTGGGCAAGGTGCCGGAGTCCAGGACGGTTTTTAACAATAAATGTGTGGATATCCTGGGCGTGGCCGAGGCAATGCTGGATGGGGAGTTGACGTACCGCGAGGAGAAGTATGAGAGCTCGTTTGAACATTTGAGGACGGCGGTCGAGAGAAGTGCTAAGCTGCCATATGATGAGCCATGGGGTTGGATGCAACCCCCCGCTCATGCTCTAGGCGCACTACTAGTTGAGCAGGAACACTACGATAAAGCGGTCGAGGTATATGCTGATGACCTCGGGATAAGCGCGAGGTTGCCGCGTGCGCTACAGCATCGGAACAATGTGTGGGCGCTACATGGGTATCATGAGTGTCTGGTGAAGCTGGGACGGATCGAGGAGGCGAAGAAAATAAAACCACAGCTAGACAAGGCAATCGAAGGCGCGGATACACCGATTAAGGCGTCTTGCTACTGTCGCTTGAGTGCGTTTTAGGGGGCCCTATAGACTCGTAGGTATGATGTTACCTCATGTTGGATGTGTATAATGAACATACACCAGGAAGAATGACCGGCATAGCATAGCAAGGCAATGTGAACTTAAGAATATCAGGACTTTAGATTAGCATTCATTCATTTATTACTTATATGCATGTAGATAAGTGCACCTTCAGGACTTTTCAACGTGTAACGATTGGTATCATTTTACTTGCTCAAACCACCTCACCCATCCTCCCCTTCCTTCCCTCACCCACCCCCCTTACACACAGACATCCCCCCTAAACCCCAATAGCCTTCGCAAGCGCCTCCCCAACACCCACCGAACTCGCCGGATTCTGCCCCGTAATAAACTTCCCTCCATCCTGAACCAGCGTCAGCGGACCCCACGGCTGCTCCGCCTTCTTGTACACCGCGCCCGCGGCCTTAATCCGATCCTCGAGCAAAAACGGCATGTGCGCACTCATCCCCACAGCCTCCTCCTCCGCATTACTAAACCCAGTCGCCTCCTTCCCCTCCAACAACTTCTTTCCGCTCGGTAACTCTACATTCACGAACACAGCGGGACCGTGACATACCGCCGCGACCGGCTTTCCGGCAGCTACGAACTCGTTGATTAGGGCGATGCTGTCTTTGTCCACGGCGAGATCGAACATGGGACCGTGACCGCCGGGGTAGAGAAGACCCGCGAACTCGGAGGACCGGCCCAGGAAGGAGGAGATGGGGGAGGTGTGCTCCCAGAGAGAGGACTGCGTGGCGTGGAAGGTGGAGGCGCTGGTGTCGGATTTGAACATTTCGACGGAGGCGGGGTCGAGGGGGGCGACGCCGCCTTTGGGCGAGGCGGTTACGATTTCCACGCCTTTCTTGGAGAGGACTTCGTAGGGGTGGGCGAACTCGGGCTGACGGGGTTAGGTGTTAGAATGTGTTAGGTAAGTAGATATACGGACGGTTGCTAAGATGTGGTAGATCCGGGGGCATGGGACGATGGATGCGAAGGATTGAGCGGAGAGGAGGAGCTGAAAAGTTGGGCACGTACCAAGTACCAACCGGTAGGCTTGCCGACGCTTTCAATGAAGCCGTATGAGGTTAGGACGACGAGGACCTTGGGCGCCATTGCGTTGGTGTTTTCAGCTGAGGTTTATAGATCGAAAGTGTTTTTGGTAGGATGACGTAGTTGAGCTGAGCTATTTTGAAGCTGAGCTGAGGGGCAGGTAAGTCTTTAAATATGGAATACTATGTTTATTACAAGTTATTGTGCTTGGTATAGTATGGTTATTATACTCAAAAGGTCTAACAGTGACCTTCAAAATCGATGACGTCCAGAGTTTATATACTAAAACCCACCATTCCTTGATAATGTCGATTTTCACAATTCTCACGCTCGTATGACGGTGGCTAAGAAGCTCGTAGAATTCCCATCCCCAGTACCCAGAAACGCCTCCAGCACTCCCTAGTAGCTGTACCTATTCCTAGCTAGGTACCTTTCCCTCCCTGAAAGCTACCCTATCCCACCAAAAATCGGCAATTACCCCGCCGGCGTCCAGTGCACGTCAAAGCAGCCTAGGTCCGCCCACAGCGCAGCCTGTCTAGCGGCTGTCTTAGCGGCTTTACCTCCGACGCCATCGCATCCCATTATCTCCAGCTCCGATTTACAGCACCCCTAATTGGTCACCTACCGCCAAACACGGCAGGGAATTCGTCCGAGTCTAAGAACGGTGCGGCGATCTAGCAGGCTCTAGGGTACGTTGGCATCTGGAGTTAGGGAGTGTCCGCATTTCACAATTCCGAATCGGGCGTAGGTGTTTAGGGCCTGTTAGCCTATTTCGTTTTCGGCGTTTAGCACTTGTCTGCATCGGGGTCAGCGACTTTCGTCTCCCAACACTACCAACACTATAAAAATTAGCGGAGTTGCAAATTTTTAACAGATTTTGATGTTGGAACGTGGATCATATTAGATAAGCTTAATAATTCCTGGGTAGGGAGAATTAGTAGTTAGATCTCCCTAGCGGCTTCACTTACAGGTACATTGCGATTGAAGACTTTTGCGTTACCCAGGTAGGCAGTTGGAAGCATCGCATCTCGCATCTCGTGATTATCGAAGCCGGCGATACGATGGCTAAGACGGACTTGACTCCTGCTTTGGATGGGGTCCTGGCGATCGACCTACACCGATATTTCACGTTTCAGACTACTAAATAAAGCCGAATTGCTTGAAGTAAAGAATATTTTCATTATGTACTGATAGCCGTACGACTAACGCTTTTCCAACTTATGTGCAATGCGAATTGAAATATGTACCGTAAACTCAATGACGTAGGGATGGGTAAGAATCCCATTCACGACTTTCTCGTCTTCTCAACGACGCTCTTCCACCGCGTCCTTACCAGCCGAAGTAAGAACCATGCCACAAGCCTATATACCACGATGGCTGCTCCCAGCGCTCCTAGATTGACGTACGGATTCACGTTCAACTTGTATAAATCCAACACCTGCTCTCCCGTTTCAATCTGACACTGTCCATTCGGCAGCCTCTGCGCATCATCACACGTGAACTCCACGCCCCTCAACGTAAACGGCGCCAGCGCAGCCGTCGCGTACTTAAGCGGGCTGATATAATTAAACGCCTTAAACAGCTCCGGCATATCAATCGACATGATCCCCGCCATAATCTGCGCCACCGAGAGCAAGATCGAGATAACATTAACAGCGAACCCGGTGTGGTTAAACAGCGTATTAAACATGATGCCCAAGCTCTCGCCGCACGACACGATGCCGAAGCAGCAGAACGCGTACACGAAGTACATCTCCGCGGTGCGCGGGAAGCCGACCGCGAAGTCCGCGAGGATGCTGAAGAGCAGGCAGGCGATGATCTCGAAGGGCACTTCGAGGATCGTGTAGGTTGACAGGAAGGCCTCGATGCTGTACACGGCGTCGTCGTCTTCGCGGTAGAAAACCTCGCGCTCGGCCGGGTACACGGCGACGTTTTGGAGCATGCCGACGAAGTAGAAGGCCCCGATTTCTTGGATGAAACCGACTCGGTTTTGCACGCTGTAGTAGTCGTTGTGCACTGGTGCGAAGAATAGGGCGAGGATGATGGCTAATCCCAAGACCTGCATTATACGCGCTAGTAACAAGGGAGGCTGCCGTTGTAGGTTGATCATTGCGCGATGCACCAAAATCGGGAATGCTGTTACGAAGGACGCGCGCTTGTGCGCCATCGCGCCTAGTTCAGCTGGTGTCGCAAGAGCGGCCTTATTCAGCGAACGACGAGGAAGAGGGTTAGAAAATCGTCTTTCTAGTGTCTCGTCTGAATCTGCAGCTTGTTCTTGATCGGCACCGCTTGCTTCTGCCGACACGTCTGTAGTCTCCCCAGTGGCCTTTCTCGGCCCCTTTTCAGATGTCGACTCTGTGCCCGATTCTCCCGTCTCGTGAATATCCGAAAGTCGCGGAATGACTTGTGTCTTCTCTGACTGAGGTTGATTCATGATCCTAGTCCACGATTCAATAAGTCTTCTAACCTTCTCCCGACTCTCCTCTTCTCTTCGGGCCTCTTGCAGGTCTATCGTTATGAGATCGAGCGCAAAGTCTGCGGGGTTGGTGTGTTGAGGACACTGATATCCGAGACTGCTGAAATACGGTAGCATGTCCTTTGCAGCACCCGCATAAGCAGGTGAACCTCCTCTAGCAAGGAGCAGCACATTTCCGAAGTGATTAAATATGTCAGACCTAGCTTGGTGTATTGTTAGGATAAGCGTGCGTCCTTCCCTCGCCAGACCCTGCAGCACTTCCAGGATACTGCTTGCGGTGAATGCATCCAATCCACTTGTCGGCTCATCAAGTAGCAGGACACGAGGATCGGTAAGAATTTGTATAGCGATACTAACTCGCCTTTTTTCTCCTCCGGAAATACCTTTGACCATCTCATTTCCGATCAAGTTGTCCGCGCAGTCTTTGAGACCCATTTTAATCAAAACGTCCTCGGCTCGTTGGTTCTTTTCCGATTTGCTCATCCACGAGGGAAGGCGAAGGCCAGCCGCAAAGCGAAGTGTTTCTCGGACAGTTAGAGACGGAAGAAGCGCGTCGTCGTCTTGGCAGACGTAAGACACGATCGATCGTACTACTGAGTCCGATGGCACAGCGTTGTTGAAGGTCAGTTTACCGGATGGCCTATACCTAGTCCCGATCGTGCTATGCAATCGCATCGCCATGGAATTAAGCAAGCTAGTCTTTCCTGATCCAGACGGACCCATGATCACATTGAGCGTACCAGCTTGGAACGTTGCAGTAACAGGATTAAGGATCGTCTTAGTCGGCAGTTTTTTTCCAGTCGCAGATCTCTTATCCAATTTTAGAGAGAATTCATCCAGACCAACGTCTATCGCCCGGACTTCATGAATTGACCTCGCGTTCATCTTCTCCTTTCCAGCCGAAAGATCGGTATCCGATGCTCGGGCTCGGGCAATTGACATTTCCACCTTCACAAATGCCAAGCCGATCCAGGATGTGACGAAGAACAGGAGGACGAAGCCTAGCATAGCAATGATCGGTCGGGTAATCCAATCTCGTGGAAAGCCAAGATTATCCATTATGTATTGCCCAGTATACGGTTTACAAGCCGGATTTGACTCTCCACCGGGCTCGGGGCAATCGTAGAAGCTGTCTTTAAACTCATTACCGCAGAGCGCCCCAAACGCGTAGTACTATCCAATTATTAGCAGAATATCCGCACAGGTATGAATTCAACTTACAGTGTAGGTGATGTACTTCGTCCACCTCACGTACACCGGGATCGTATTACTCTGTATGAAGTACCCACAGGCCATGCTCTGCAACGTGTACGCAAGATTAGCGATCAAGCTAGCTCCAGGGAAATGCCTAACAGCCGCGACCGAGGAAACCGCGAGCGCAACGGCGATATAATGGTTGAGCAGAAGAATCGAGAAAAATGTGAAGAATTTTGACACGTCGCGGTCGAAGCCCACCATGAAGTAGTAGATGACGCTGAACAGAAACGGAACGGGTATATCCTCAGTGAAGAGACGCGCAAGTCGGCGAGATATGATGAATGGAAGTGCAGTCACACAGCCTTCGCTATTTTCCCGGTCGAATGTTGGGATGTCCATCGTTAGACGGTAAATCTCGAATGTCAAGAACAAGTAACCTTGGAGGCCGACTGAGATGTATAATGCAGCTTCTCTTGACCGGATTCCCGATTGATCCCTGCCAAGATTGTAAAAGACGTAGCCCGTGATAATGGCCATGAAAATAGCTTCTAATATCGAACCAGCCATCCCCAGTGGATCTCTGTAAGTCACTTTCAGTGTCCTGTCTGTTAGTACTCGCACCTGACGAAAGAAACCCGCGTGTTGTTCCATCCTCGGTCGCTTGGGTTTATTCTTCATCTCGGAAACCTGCTCAGAGGTAGGAGGCGGGAAAAGCTTTTTCGACTCCTCGTTCCATGCTGCCTTGAGACGCTCAACTCTAGCAGTACTCTCCTCCTCGAGCTCTGGACTGCGATTATCGATCGCGGCATGGTCTATCAGAAATTCGGCCGGGTTGACGAAGGGAGGTAGTTGAAATCCGAGTTCCGAAAACCACGGAATGCATTCTTTCATGGATCCGGAGTACACAGGGCTTCCCTTAGACAGTATCACGAGGTTATCGAACAGGTCCCAGATTTCAGAGCGCGGTTGGTGAATCGTCGTAATGATTGTTCGACCCTTGCTCGCCAATGTCTTGAGCGTTCTGACTAGTTGGTAAGCGCTTGTTGCATCCAATCCTGTCGTAGGCTCGTCCAAAAAGAGGATCGATGGGTTCGCCAAGAGCTGTACGCCGATACTCGTCCTTCGCTTCTCACCACCACTACACCCTCGATGCTGACTGTTTCCGATTCTAGTATTCGCGCAATCCTTTAATCCCAATTCGAGGATGACTTCCTCCACGATCCTCATCCGTTCCTCCTCAGTCGTTGGTGGCGGTAACCTCAAGTTTGCTGAGTATCTCAATGTCTCTCGCACGGTAAGGGTCGGGAGCAGAATATCCTGTTGCATCACATAAGCGTGTCTGATGGAGTGCACGCCTTCCTGTCCATTAAACCTGGCAGTTCCAGTTCGAGAAAGTCGAGAGCTAAACATGCGTTCTGCGATCGTGTTTAATAAAGTCGTTTTACCAGAGCCGCTGCCACCAAGAATAGCCGTAAGAGTTCCTGGCTTTAGGGACGCGTTAACAGAGCTAAGAAGGGTTTTGGTTGTTGGACCATCACGACCTTTTCCGCTCATCAAATCGGGGTATGTTGCAGGGTCCCAGATCGAAGGCGATGTATCGACGGTAACCGACAGGTCCCGGATCTGAACGTCGACAGCTTCGACATCGTCTAATGATAAGTGATTGGCACCCGACAAGGATAGTCGATGTGCCGGCTCCGGTTGAGGAAGATCCATCGACGTCGAAACGGAGCTTCGAGGTGCGTTTTTCTCGATATCTATAACAACGGGTTTCTCGTCGAGTTTTTCACCCTGGCTTGGGGATGTGGTATTTGGAGTTGAGGATGTCATGTTCGACACAGTAAAGTGTTGTCGAGACTTATTAGTATCTCGAAAATGTAGCCAAGCAATATGAGGCCTTTGGGGCGCAGAGGCTCAAGAGTAGCTTGAGTAGCTATGACATTCCCGGTGCTAGACAGGTGAAAGCTCCTCGATAACGGCGCATCTGTGCGTTGTCTTTGCGAAGTTGCTAGTGGCAGTACGTTTATATTGGTACTGCGAAGAAGCAAACACGTTTTATTCGAGGTTGGATATAGGGAAAGAAAAAGAAAAAAAAAAAATCTCAAAAGATCGCAAGTCTATAGTCGCCCCATTTACCGCAAAATAACTGCTGTATGTGGTGTAATGTAAGATGCAACATCAGTCTGACTGGGATCAATCCCACGCGAGCCAGCAAACAATCTAAGGCATCTAAAGCTAGGATCCTAGGCACGATCCTTAAATGGGAGCATGGGACCGCTGCAGGTGTGCAACCGATTGCCACTGGGGACTACGTAGTAAGTTTACGTTTACCGAGGGCGTTTCGTTCCCAGCGGCTGGGGATCACGATTCGACCCGATATTTGATGTACATATTGTAGCATTGTTGGTACATATGTACTATGTATGCTTTTCTGTAGCGGTCAGCTGCTTATGTGCAGTTTAGTCAGTGGACGAATCTAATAGTATTTCTTTTTAATATTAAGAATACTAAAGTTACCAAAAAGTCGGGTGTCTTTAGTCTTCAGGACAAAGACATTTACCTGATATCGATAGTCTCCCTTTGTGAAGCTTTCCACTTCGAGAATACCTGTCGCACATCTTAGTCCGTGCTAAAAATATGACCGTGCATGGATGAGTACGTATTGAGGTAGGCGCTGTAAAGGCTGTAAAGGACCTTCGAGACTTTAAGCGAAGTTGGCTTTTGGTGGGACAGATGCTAACCGACAGAGATTGTCTTTCCCTGTTAGGACTTGTAGGGTCTTGGGGAAAACTAAACCAAGCTGTTTATGGTAGCATCGCAGGATGCTACCTACCACTTCAGTTCAGCCCAATCCGAGCGCCTGGTTGGGCTGTGTGTATGCTAGATAGTCTTGCATGGCGATATAGGTTCTAGTCTTTTGAATTTTCTGGATATAATCGACGATGATCCAGTCTTGTCAGCCAAGCCTTGACTTACATATGTATTGTCTATTAAGCGAGTCTAGATTCGGTAAGCATACCAGTTCCAATTCGACGATTCTTACGTACGATCTCCTCGTAATTGTTCATTCGTGTGCCTTCACAGGAAGAATTCTTAGCCTTCCTACGCAAGTGAAGTATAAGCAATAGATATACGATGAAGACACCTAGTGAGATTAGTTTCTCTACTATGCAGTAGTTCGTGCGACGTGCGGAGAGATCCCGTGTGGTCATTTGAAGCTTTAATGTTGTGAGATGTCAAAAGTTTCCAATATTACTCCGGAAGTGAAAAGTTCCGCCTCGCTTGCACAGCCGAGATGTCATTTTGTGATCTAGGTTACTGTGTAGTACATGCCTAGTGTACATAGTGATGATGTTCCCACCGGGCAAACCACAAGCCACAAAGCTGGGGATTAACGTTGCCTGCATTTCATGCGTCGCTAGCCAGCTCCCAGCCGCTGACGAGTTCTGACAAGGACGTGCGCATGACGCTTTGTCACGATTGCCATGTGAAAAGGGATGGAGAATTAACGCACGGGACTGAGACTAGGACTAGCGTTTGGGAATATCTTACTGCCCTTACGGCCTGGCTGCTAAAGAGGAATAGACGAGCTAAATATTTAGTTCATACGAGTCGCGAAGGTGCGAAAGGATGGAGGAATAGTCTGAGAGTGCGAAATGAAAAACGATTTTCTATTTTCTCCGGTTCTAACTGAGACATAAGCGAGGTACCATAAGCACCTCTCATCGTTTGCGATGGAACGCCAATTAACATGTTGGCCAAGATTATGAGGGAGTTTTCGCCGTCGATCTTCAAAGGGAGAGATGAATTGAAAGGGAATTGTTCTGCACAAGTTTCGATAAAATTACTGAAAATGGGTTAAGGCCATTAAAGCGGGACTCCGGTGGATAAGGTGGGGTAGCCACGAGTTACCTGCCGAAAAATGATAGCTTTCCGATAGTCACCCGATATAAGCATCGGTTATGTTTATCTGAATACACTCTTAATGAGTGGGGTCTTCGGGATTGTGAAACATTCGTCATTTCTCATAAACAAGAACCTCGATGCTCTTGCCGATGTAAACAAACAGAGGAGTTGCACCTCGCTTAAATGGAAAGAACACCATTACGTAATTTGTTCAATGCCAATAGCCTCGAACAAAAGCATACAGACAGACAGGCAGGCAGGTCAACGTAAGGAGAAATGTGGAGGGTCGTCTGAAGTACTATTGGTTTTCTATTTGAAACTCCGAGATGCAGTATCCACCAAAAAAAGCAAGTCAACATGTAGCTTCAACCAACAGCATCAACTCAAACGCTAGTTCTATCCATGTAATTGAAGATATTGAAAGCCTATTGAAAGCCATGTACCACGACAACTTCATACCGAGCAGTTGAGTAGAATTTCCAATAATCAATCCAAATATGAATTCCCATAAATTTCCCAATAGTCTCCAGCACCCATGTAACCATGTAGTTGCCCGACTTCAATGATACGCCCATCTCAAGATCGTCGGATGCCTGTATCCATCGGAGTTCTTTGGAGAAGACTCACCTGTATGCCTGCCGGAATATCAATTCCAATGATGTCCGTAAGACACACATTTATTGTGCCTACATATCCTCCTGTCTTACATCCACGGGTGTACAAGACAAGCACGTCAAGTCGCGTGATTCTGCATGTATGCGCCCTTAACCCCTCGTTCTCATCCAAACCATCACCCTCAGAGCCATGGCCGTCATCGTAATATATGAATAAATCTCAAGTCTTCAATTCAGCTCTACCTAGTATTCTAACCCCCAGACCATCTTATCCGATCCGTAAAATCAGCCTTCCATGTCTCAAAACCCCAAACTCCATCTCTGTATCTCTGTAAAAACACACTCGCAGGCCATGCAATAGCAATTGGGAAAATTCCGTACGTGCGTTCGTTAAGGTCATAATGACCGTCTCATTCCTCGTCGTTCTCCATATTCATCGAGATCCCCTAACCCCTCATAAGCACCCCGCGTCTCGGTCTTGGCAGGGGTGTACCTCAATTCGCTCATCGCTCACTCACCTCCCAGTAAGCTGATGTACCACACCCATAGTTAACTGCAAAAGAGAATTCCTCACTCAAGCAATCCTCTTCTCAGTAATAGCCTCCCCAACCGGCTTTCCACCCACAAACCCGCCATTCACACCACCATACTCAAAAACCTTCTCCCCACGAACCCACGTTTCACGCACGCGCCCCGCGAACCGGTGGCCCTCCCACGGCGAGCACTTGTTCTTCCAGTGCATGCCATTCGACTTGAGCACCCACTCCTCCGTATCGTCGAATACGGCGATATCCGCGTCCATGCCGACTTTAAGCGCGCCCTTGCGGTGCGAGAGCCCGACTTGCTTCGCCGTCGCCACGCAGCACAGACGAACGATGTCGAGGGGCCCGGGGGCTGATTTGCTGCCTTCTTTGGCGCGCTTGAGGGCTGAGGTGTAGAGGATGGGCAGGCCGAGACCGACGGACGAGATGCCGCCCCACGCGGCGAAGAAATCGCCTACTTCTTTCGCCACTTGAGTTGCTTGCTTTTCTGCAGGTAGTGTTAGGTCGGCTGTCATGTCGACGCCCGAGTCGGAGTGGTGCATATGCGGTGCCTCAATGGTCTGGAGTTGAGTAGGGAGAAGCTTGAGTTCGGGCGTGCATGGGGAGTGGTCAGAAACGATCGTCTTAATGCACGAGTCGGGAGCTGTTAGCTCTTCCCAAAGCCCGTCTTGGTTGCGTTGCTCGCGGATCGGAGGGCAACATTTGTATCTGCAGTCGCCGTTCTCAACTCCCTCGGCCGCTAATCCCAAGTAGTGGAAGCATGTCTCGGCGGTGATGTTAATTCCCGACTTACGAGCGGCCTTCAAGATGGGGATCGCTTGCGTCGCAGACAGGTGTACGATGTGAAGGTGTAGGTTTGGTGCTAAGTGTGCAAGCGAGATGATCTCGTCTATCGCATAGGTTTCGAAGGATGGAGGCCGCGATTCGAGGAATGTCTGGTACGATTTTAAGTCACCGTGCGGTGCTAGGGGTGGTTCAGACGCCTGCACAGCGTCACCAACGGAATCGGCGATCGGCGGGATCATTTCGGCATGGAACATAAGCGTCGTCGGCGTGCCGTTTAGGGTCTTCATCGCAAGCGCAATATCGGTAGACGAGATGGCCGGGAATTCTTCCACCTATCATTTCCAGTCAGCAACCCAATCGCATGCGACGTACTTGCCGTAAGCGCAGACTTACACCCGACTCGATTAGGAAACCCTTAAAGCCGCGAACTCCTGCCTCAACCAGTGGGAGCAGTTCGTCTGCGTTTCCAGGGACAACGCCTCCGTAGAAACCTACGTCGACCCAGCATTGGCCCTGGCTAGCGGCTAATTTCTCTTTGAATCCTGCCAATGTCGTGGTTGGCGGGATGGCGTTGAGCGGCATGTCAACGACGGTAGTCACGCCGCCGGAAGCGGCCGCTCTGGTGCCGGTGTTGAAACCCTCCCATTCCGTCCGACCAGGTTCGTTTAGGTGCACGTGAGCATCTACAAGTCCCGGTATTAAGAGTTTAGATCCATAGTTGACGTAGGTGGTTGACGGAGGAAACGATGCCTGGGGTAAGACCTCAGGAACGATCGCTACTATCTTGCCGGTGACAGGCGAGATAGATATGGTAGCGGGGCTCAGAGTGAGGCTATCATCCGGCAAGGTGAGCACGGCCCTCGTTGACACGAGGACTGTCAAAGGTCCGGCATTGGGTCTAGAGGTTACGGTCATTATGGTCGACCTTTTACTGCTAACGCCGCAGGACAAGGCAATGTACTAGAAATAGAAGTGTGTGGGCTGCTGAATAAAGATAGAGCGGCAGCGAGAACAAAGGAGGTCTTGCTTATCGCAGGATCGTATAAGGTCAAGTGGGTGGGTGGATGATAAGACAATACAGAGAAAGAAAGATAAGAGGTGGTGGCCAGTAAGCAAAAAAAAGAGAGTATGTATCACAATTCAACAGCGATACGCAACCACAATTTGGTTGGAATGAAGGTTAAGATAGAGATAAGCGAAGAGGAGGAGACCTACTGGCGGAGGAGATACTATGTGCGGTAGTACGAGTATATGATAGGAAGACAGGACAAAGACGAGAGAATCAGAAGAGGGAGGAAGAAATAACAAACGGGTAGATGGAGACGATCGAGTAAGCGAAACCTCAGTCACGCTTAATTCGTAATTCGTGTCATCTCTCTCGGGTTCTACTTAGAACTAGATCCGGGTAAGCAAAGCTGCGATACCGCTACTACTACTACCGCTACCGCTACAAACAAGCCAAATAACCGCTACGACCATGGACCATCGTCTCAACTTGACTTACTGACTCTTAGCACTGGGGCTGGTGGTTCGTGCGGTTGGTGGGCGGTGTGTGACAAGGACGAAAGCCTGTGGGGTGGTGCATTATCTTCGAGGTTTCCCCAGAAGGAGAAAGGGAAAGGAAACACTCGGGTTGTCCTACTACTATGTGAGCCGGTCCCTGATTCAGAGCGGCATAGCCGGTTAGGGAGATAGGTCGAGAACATCACGGGAATGGGAATTGAGATAAGAGAAAAGACGGGAAGTGGTTAAAAGTGGGTGTATGCGACGAGTTGTAAGAGGGTACACTGAGTAAAAGACTGAAAAGTTGAAAGAAAAGACCCCCCTGACCTGAGCTCGGATTGGTCAATGGTTGTTATCGTTGGCCTTTAATTGGTTCAGGCTCTTTACCCTAGTTGCCTAGGACATTTGGAAGAGGCTATGACTTGCATTAGTCTATGTCAGGGGAAGCCAAACCTAATTCGGTCATCGTCCACCTGTCCACCATGCTGATAGCGCTGAGATAGCGCTGATATCGATGTCGGACCTCACCGGCTCGCACTGAGAAAAAATGGATTTAATCAGCTGCAATGCAATCTGCAAAATGCGTGACACATAACTTTCACATTTTGTTGACCTCTCCTACAAATAACTAACCTCTCGATTCAATGCTTATCACTGGAAAAGCAAAAGCAAAAGGCAGAAAGATGGTAGATCATCTCTCGAAAAAGTCGACTTATCATCGAATCTCTCGGCATTGACGAATGTGTTACGTCGGCGGCCCCAACTGAACGGACAGTGTGGATCTCGACTAAGATTAAAGATTAACCATAATTTTTCCAATCGAATTTTTATCGAGCAATCGTTTCTCGATAAATTCGAGTAAGCCCCGAGTCAAGCACACCGAACTGGCTGTGCATCACGAACGGCTTCATTTCAGCGCTCCATCGGGCAATACACCAGTCCATTCAAATACGATTGAATCCATTTTGAGAATAACCCCGTGGGTTTTGTCGCCTTTGTCGCCAGCTACCGAATATTCATCAAGTAATATTATAGTAATAATTTCGGTTGTTTTCGGCCAGCGCTGGCCTCGACTATTCTCTTCACCAGGGGTTAGGGTGTTGAAATTCCCTATGGAGTATGGGCGATTACCAACTCATCACAACTCCACTTTCCCGGTTACGAGACATAATCAACTATATTGTCGGCAACTGTTACTCTGCACCAATTGAAGCGAAAATAATCACTTCCGCGGCCCACGATACTAGTATAAGTGGGTTTTCGAGACATTCGCAACTAACAACTTGGACGAAATCAAGGAAGTTACGCGGTTTCCACAACCCACAGCCCGGACGGCGCCCGCCGGGATGCCATTCGAAGTAATTAGAGTTTTTCAACCCGCCACTTCGAAACTTGAGTCCCTCTAAATAACCTCCACGGGTTTCCCGTCCGCCCCTTCCGTCATCGACAGCGTCGAGACAGACTAATTGCATGCGGGGCCCGAACTATCGGTAACACAAATCCTACCGGCTATAAAATGCGAGATTCCTAGTATGTTTTGCTTGTGAAAGGTACTTTGGTACTTTTGCTGTCTCTTTCAAACTAACTTAAAGCCTTTAACAATTAACATAATATAACAATAACGAATTATCCCTTTAAGTGAGTGGAATAAACCATGGTGCCATTATATAATCCTAACTATATATAAATTTGCAAGAACTCGAACAACTACAGAATATAACAGGAGTCGAATCAACCAGTATGTGATTCTTTATGCTGTTATATGGGTTGAGTGTATAAATATGCGCTTTAAGCATGATATATTTGCAATAAACCCATATAGTTAAATAAGGAGTTATATATATCAATCGTATTAACTCAACCCTTAAGCAATGTTGTGTTTTAGAAAGCAATGAATTTCAACTAAGCATACATAGTAGCTTAAAAAGAAAGGTATAAATTCTCAGTGATGTGTTTCATCCAACAATAAGCCACAATTCTTAGAAACAACACAGTTAGATTAATTCACCAGTCAAAACCTTTACAACAAGCTCTATAGTATCACCACCAGCAACATATCACTAACGAATCGTGTATACTAATCAATTGTTTAAAGGTTGACTGGATTACTGAAAAGTGGTATTAAAAACGTTTATGTAAGCGATTGTCAGATGCCGGGAGAAATTAACAACCGCGAATGATAACCTTAGGCAAATAACCACCTGGGTACCCAGGACCTTCATTGAGTCCAACGAATCCAGCTTGGTGGTATAAAAAAACATATGTCCTCCCAACCCTGACTACCTCGTAAGTGCCCAATTTGTTTCATCCCATTAAAGCCGTGATTAGAAGAAAACCAATTAACCTCCTTTCCCACGTCGAGTCACGCGGAAGTATCAAACATTATACTCTTCGTAGCCTCTCCTATTTTTTATGTTGAAAATCAAATATCCAAACCCGTTCATGTCGTTAAAGAATAACCTTAGTCGTCTGGTATGATAGGGTATCATGATAAAAGTCAAGCTAGGAACAAATTCTTTCCAGCAATTGACTTGTATATCAATATCATACCAGACGACTACCCAAAATCGTAAGCTGTCTTTCCATACAGTAGAAACTAACAGCAACTATTAGGTATGCTCAAATCCTTGTCTCTGTTATACCATTAGTCATCTCTTCTATCCTACCCCTGAAGTCGGAAGAGCCTCACCTGCAAGTGCTCGCCACATGTACACCGTATCCGGATACGAGTCGCCGGCCGGCTGCTGAGGCTTAGGCTTAGGCTTGGGCTCAGAAGCCGAAGCCTTGGCTCCCAGCTTCGACTTGACTTTCTTGGCGGCCTTGTCCATTATGCTTGGGATCGAGCTGGTGCTACCTCGGCTTCGGGTCGAGCGTGTGTCGGAGGACTTCTGGTCTATGGGAAAGATTAAGTCAGCAAGGTATTCATAGTAACAGCCAATGGGCTTGTATTAGTTGATATTGGATTCTTACCTTCGGAAGCACGAACTTGATGGCTCGGCGTATCGACTAGAGTTTTCTCTGAGCCGGTTGAGGAGCGTCGCTGATCCATAGTAGGGTAAGATGAGGCTGATTGATGTGACATCGCGATGTACGTAGGTAGCTTAAGCTTGAGATAGTTACAACAGTATCAATAATAGATTTAAAAAGAGATGATATTTTGTAGCAGGTATTATTATCTAACTTTTCTGGATCGATATAGAGATGATTGGAATCTGTAATGTACTTATAGAAATCCAAATTGCAATTCTTGACGGGCTATATACACTCTCCTAACCATTATAACCTGTCCGGCGTGAGTAATTGGCCTGATATATGAGTCATCTATTGACATGCACCCTACTTTACAATCTATGTCTGATGCAGCATAGCCTTGAAGCTTGCTTTCAGCCCCCAAGACTAGGTGTGATATTTCGGCTTCGGATTGGAAGCCTAGACTTAGAGGCAGTAGTCCGCGAATGTGGCGGACGAATCGGAGTTGCGCGTCGTCATTCGTGTGGGGACTTTCGAGGATTATTTCTTTCTTAAGTACTAAGCCGAAGCCGAAGCCGAGCCAACTTGTCATTAAACAACACCAACAGTTTACTCCGTCGTCAACATCATTTCAGCTTTTGTCGGAGTCAAAACTTGTTCGGCTTGCGGCCTCGGAAACCCTTGACTTCAGCGTGACCATGCCAGTCCTTCAGCCGCGCAAGCGCGCCCTTTCGATGTTCGAAAACAGCAATCAAACCTTGCTTCTTCGCCGTAACGGTCGGCCTCAAGCCTGCGATGTAAGTGGCACCACCTATATCCCATTGAATAATAATTAATCATTTAGACAAGCCTTGTCGCAAGCGCAAGCTAGCCTGTGACCATACCCAACCCGTATGCAACCGATGTAGAAAGAGAAAACAGGATGCGGAGTGCGTCTACACCGTATCCGACGCCAGGACATCTGGATTCAATAGACCATCTCCGTTGCCAACTGTGCCATGCACTCCTCGCTTGGCATCCCGAAGACTCCCTCGGCCTGACCAAGGGACTCCGGAGGCGACGTCTAGCATCCAAGCTCCGGGTCTTACTCGACCCGGCTACCTCGGTCCGACTAGCTACTGCAATATCTATGAGGACACCGAGAATAGCCTGTCGCTTCTCCAGACACCTGAGAGCGCCTCCCCGCATTGCGAAAATACGACTCCCAATGCCGTAGCTAGAAGATCTCAAGATGTGATGTCTCCTCCCATTCGTGAGATGTGTCTCACCATTCTCCGCAGTATTCCTGATGCTGATCGTGGCAATACACTCCGGTTCAAGCTTAAGAACGACGGTTGGGTTCGCACAGTTGCACTGCGAGGGGTCAAGGCGTTTTATGACGCTTTCGGTCACATCTTTACTCCGGAGAATCGTACAACAGCCCAATTGGAAGAACTGGCTCGGATTCTCTGCGAAAATACCTTAAAGCCCTTCTGTGACGACGAGTCAGACCCGGAGCGGTGGCTTCACCAATTCACGGGGGGAAACACGCGCTGGGAACTTATAGGGATACTCTCTGTCTTCTGGGAGTTTGTGCCTGCAACTGATGTCACCGCGTTATGGAAAGGAAAACGCTCTGCCGAGTACGACAAGTCATTTCGTATGTCTAGAGATAATATACGCCTCTGTTTTGAACTTTGTAAGGAGTTCACTACTGGAAATACTCTAATGCTCTACCTTAGCCAGAGATGCGTCGTTGTAGATTCCATGATAGTTGGCGATGCGAGTAAGTAATTAACATCGGCCCCTCCTCTCCAACAATTGAGTTCACTTTGTTAGTCGGATTATTGATAAATCGCTAATGTTAACATGGTGCCCCATAGATTTACTCGTGTGGAGATCTCACGCAGAGAATGTGTCCCTGTGCACCTTTCTGGGATACCATGCCTTAACAACAACCGATAAACACCCCGCAAATATAACATGTCAGATCAAGAGGATACTTTTTCACCATAAGTATATCATGGCTATGGTGATTGTTTCTTTCACCGGGCGGCCCCCACTCATCGCCTCCCGTTACTCGTCTACTCCCTTACCCCTCGACATTAGCGACAAGGACTTATTTTCGGATCATGCCACTTTCATGAAGGCTGTTGGGTGCTTAGATGAAAGAGGATGGAACACTGACGGGGGCATATATCATGCTACTCGCATAAGAGCTCGCGCGATCATAGCACGTCTTCGAGAGGAATTATTTGAGATTGCGCTTGCGAACGATCAAGTTGCCTCTATAGAGACTCTTCTGTGAGTGAATAGTTCATGGTACAATTCCATCGCATTCTCTAACTAAGAAAAATAGTACGCTTAGAGCCCGTGAGTTACAAACAGTAGCCGATTTTCCTGCCTGCATACACTTTAACCCCCTAGACATCGAGGACCCAAACGTCTCTCTCGATACGATGGCTTCAAGATCGTTTATCCAACTCGAACACCTACAAAACATGTTCTTCATCGAGAGGCTTTTACTCCGAAACGGCCACGAGGATAAAGGGGATTTACTGAGAGTTAGCTATGATCTGGTTGTCCTGACTCTACCTTGGTATGTATTGCTTGTTCCTGTATTCAATTTACACACTTAACTAACTTATTTTTAGTATGTTACTGAAAAAGAACGTCTATTCTTATAGGCTTGGGATACTGATATATAACAGACTACCTGGAGCTGGACAAGTTTGCGGCTTTCAGGAATGACTGTGAATGGCTGGTAAGGGAAAATGCGAACCACCTCGAATCTCTAGTCGCTGATGAACTTGTCTAGGTCATGGCCTATGCCGTTCCCGCTGGTGGAATTCTCTGCTTAGAGTTGTTAAAACCGACGCTTCATATTAGGCCACATACCGACCCAAGAATTACCCGCTCTAACATCATCCAGAAACTGACGCTCCTAGTCGCATTTTTGGAGTGGGTCAGTCCGTCTGGCTCAGGACCGAACGGAGATCTCTGCAACGATGCGAAGTCGGTCATACAACGTGTTCTCGATCAAACACTGAATGCGGCGTCGAGCGTATACGAACCTCCGGTGTTTGAGTGGGACTTCTCGACACAAGTCGACTTCAACTTCGACCTGCTCGATACGTTTGACTGGAACCGACCGGATTTCCCATCAAGCCAACAATCAAACCAGTAAAATACAAGGCCGGCGATATTTGATGACTATGTCACCAATATATTTCCGATATGACGACAATGTTCATCTATAAAACATATATGGTCCTGGGTGCGAAAAGGACTGCGATTACGTAATCGCACCCTATAGAAAATCTTGAAGGTATTCCGAGATCTTGAGTGTAGGTAACTAAAGCATACATGTCTGGGTGAAACAACAAGATGAGAATGTACTAACATCGAGAAATCTCTTAGAATAATAAGAGGATGATTAAAGGGAAATGATGATCGTTAGTAGGCACAAAATATTCTACCCCTCACCAATCCCAATCATTCAATCGCCAATACAACCTTCAAGCACGTTCATCGTTCTCACAACCCTCGGATCTTTCCGATATCTATTCGGTCAGAACTAATTTACTATACCATTCCATCTCCCTTCGCCTTAATTAACGACAAAATATTGATCGGAGAATATCATATTGTTATCGTTGGACAATAGTCACCAACTCGGGTAATTTTAGGGGAACTCATTGGCGGACTTCAGGGGACTTAAAAGCTGCCGATTGGTGGGGCGACGGAAAGCCAAGACGGCACACAGCAGGTCTAGGGCTGCGGTGCGGGATATTTCAGTGGGGGATTCGCTATCAATAGCGCCCACTCATTTACCTAGCAAGCCCAGATTGTCATCAGTGTAACCAATATTAAACCCCTGAATGCGCTGAACGAATCGAATAAATGTCGCTAGCTCAAATGTCCCTCGCGAATCCCCGCGTATCCCGGCGTTATCAGGCCAAGCCAAATAATTTTAAGGCCAAAGTTAAAGCTTGAATAGTTAAAAAGATGTAACGAAGCAGCCGGCATAAAAAAGGGGTAGGCCGCATTGTGTAAATGAGTTTAATAATTAATATTTTGCTACTACGTAGCACTACATATCTCCATACAAGAACCTTCCTCATTCTACGTAGCGCCGTCGACATCTTCGAGCTGCAGGAACAATTCCCCCGCCCTCGATTTACACAGACCTCAAGTTCACGGCATGTTTGTACCGAATAACCCCTACCTGCCTCTTTACCTAGTAACTCTACCTGCGCTTTTCGATCTTTGGTTATGATCGGCCCGGCTAAGGAGTTATGCTTATCGACCTTGTCTGTTTGTTTAAATCGTGCTATCGATGCTGCAATGCTGCGAAACCCCTGGCGTCGAGCACGAGAGGCATGGATACCTACAGCGCGCGTTCCTTGCTTCTGACAGCGATCGTAGGATTGGATACCCCGCGTTTTCCGATATGACGATGTAAATACGCGCCGCGCAATTCAACGAGATCACTCGATGTAACGGTGGGAGACTGATAATGACCCTGATAGCCCTGATATGGACACCTGCTCTGGTCACCGGCGAGGTCCAGGTCCCGCTGTGCTGCAGCTATCTTCTATACCTACCTAGTACCTACCTGCATCATGCAAGTGGTGGAAATACCTAGCAGGCGAATATGCCCATAGCACAGCACACAGCACACCGCATCGCCAGGAATGGAAGGTTCCTCTTTTATATCGAGCACGCGAGTTGGTCACGACCACCCGGCGAGACTAAGACATTGTCTCTTGCTCTTGCTCTTGCTATTTGGAGACGAACCATCGTAATTTATCTTATCTCACTGGTCAGAAATTCTTCCAAGCTTCTCTCCTAGCTTTGTCTGTTTCTCCAGCGACGCCGTCGAGGAATGTTTGTATTAATTAACCACTCCTAGATGCTATGATACAGGGCATATAATTCACGTTCGTTCACCTTGTTCCCTGTCTTCACCTACACCGGGGAGTTGATCTTGTCGCGATGCACTCATTCAACTCGCGCCTGAGCTCTGCTGCTCTGGCCCTCGCCGCGTCAACATTTGGGAATGTTGCTGCCGCCGACTTTGATCCTCTTACTTACGTCGATCAACTGATCGGAAGCAGCAATGGAGGAAATGTGTTTCCGGGTGCATCGCTTCCCTACGGCATGGCGAAAGCCGTTGCCGACACAACCAGCGGGAGCAACCAAGGTGGTTTCACTCTCGATGGCACTCCCATCTCTGGCTTCAGCGCGATGCACGACTCAGGAACAGGAGGATCACCGTCTCTAGGCAATTTTCCGCTCTTCCCGTACGCAAGCTGTCCAAATGATGATATTGATCAATGCGAGTACCCCAAGAAAACCAGGTCTGCCGATCATGGGGCGTTCACGGACAGCAGCGTTGTGGCACGCCCAGGATATTTCGAGGTCACACTAAACTCCGGTATCAATGCTGCGATGACGACAACCATGCACGCCGCATTATTCCGCTTCACTTTTTCGGGGACGGGGGGTAATGGCTCTTATCCTCTCATCTTGCAGGACCTGACGGATCTCTCGGATTCGCGCCAAGATAACGCTACAGTTGCTATTGATCCCACAACTGGGAGAATCACAGGCAGTGGCCGCTTCCAATCGAGTTTCTCTCAAGGACAATAGTAAGTCATATTTCTCGTTCATTTGTGTATTCTAGGCTTTTTTCTCAACCCGAAATCTTCACGTAAAGTCACAAGCATGTACAGGAGTAACTACTAACTCCGAACACTAGCGTATTGAACTTCTGCACGGACTTCTCAGGTCCTAAAATCCATGATACTGGCATCTTCGTGAATAGTAGGGCTAGCACGGATGTCAAGAACTTGACTATTTCAAGGTCAATAAATGGATATCCTCTTCCCGGAGGAGCCTTCATTCGATTTGAAACGGCGGATCCGGTCCTTGCTCGGGTGGGCTTGAGCTTCATCAGCACCGAGCAAGCATGTGCCAATGCCGAATCCGAGATTCCGGATTACGATTTCGATAGCATTGAGCAGGCTGCGACGGACGCCTGGAGCGAGAAGCTCAGTCCAATCACCATTTCTCAAGGTGGCGTAGATGATGATTACGTTAAGAACTTCTATTCCGGCATCTACAGGTACGTGGTCTTGGCTATTATATGGACTTTGTGAGAATGACAATGAGAACGATGCTGACTTGGAATTGCAGAACAATGGTGAATCCTCAGAACTATACTGGAGAGAACCCCCTTTTCGACAATGGCGAGCCGTACTTTGACTCTTTCTATTGGTAAGTAAGCATTAACTCGGAAAAAAAAGAGCCTGCTAACAGTCATCACAGTCTATGGGACAGTTTCCGAAGCCAAATCCCGTTCCTCATCCTGACAGACCCAAGTGCCGTAGCACAAATGATACGCTCTTTGATAGATACGTACAAGTATGAGGGATGGCTCCCAGATTGTCGCATGACCTTTAGTAAAGGTTATACACAGGTAAGAGTTTGAATCCCTTGAGACTCGATGAAACTTACATCTCATAGGGTGGCTCAAATGCCGATATCGTTCTAGCAGATGGATTCTTGAAAGGTATCACAGATGGTATCGACTGGGATGTAGGCTACGAAGCCGTCGTAAAAGACGCTGAAGTAGAACCCTTCGACTGGTCTAGCCAAGGGCGTGGCGGTCTAGATAGCTGGAAAGCTCTAGGCTACATCCCCGTCCAAGATTTCGATTACCTCGGCTTCGGGACAATGACTCGGAGTATCTCACGTACTCTAGAGTACAGTTATAACGATTACGTGATAAGTCTGTTCAGCGCAGCACGAGGCAACAGCGCCGACACAGAGAAATATCTTCAATCAAGCGATAACTGGAGAAGTTTGTATAAGCCGGACCAAACGTCACTTTTTGCCAGCGGAGTAGACACTGGATATACCGGATTCTTCCAGCCCAAGTACCTAAATGCGACTTGGGGCTACCAAGACCCTCTGTGGTGCAGTAATATAGACAATGCTGGAACTGTCTGTAGTTTGGTAAGTCTACTCAAATCATCTAGTAGTCCTACAATCTGAAGATCACTAATATCGCAAACAGCAAAACACGGCTCATGAGACGTTTGAATCGAGTGTCTGGGAGTACGGCTTCTTCGTACCACACAACCAAGGAGACTTGATCACCCTGTACGGCGGCCCTGATCAATTCGTAAACCGGCTTGACTTCTTGCACGACAACAATATCACGTACATCGGAAATGAGCCTGCGTTCCTCACGGTATTCCAATATCACTACGCGGGTCGACCAGCTCTCTCAGCGAAGCGTGCACACTTCTACATTCCCCGGTACTTCGACACGACCCCTGATGGCCTCCCTGGAAACGACGATAGCGGTGCGATGGGATCCTTCGTCGCATTCTCAATGATGGGTTTATTCCCTAATCCCGGCCAGGATGTTTACCTAATCATACCCCCTTTCTTCGAGAGTATTAACATTACCAACCCGCAAACCGGAAAAACCGCCACCATCCGCAACGTCAACTTCGATCCTACTTATTCGGCTATCTACATCCAGAGCGCGACTCTCAACGGCGAGCCATACACGAAGAATTGGGTTGATCATAGCTTTTTCACCGAAGGCAAGGAGCTTGTTCTTACTCTGGGCAGGAATGAAAGTTCATGGGGTACTGCCGTCTCAGACCTACCGCCGAGTGTTGGTGAATACACGGGCTTTAATGAGACTGCTTCTAGGAGGAGATTACGGAGCGTCCGGTCGAGGTATGCTCCCAATTTTGGGCAAGGACTCGGGCTCAATTAGTAGAGGCTCGGAATAGGGCTACCTAAAGGCTAGAACTGTATAAACACGAGACCGCAGAATAATAATAATAATCATATTACCCTAAAAGAGTTTCTTATCTAAAGGTGAAGTTGTTTCGCAGCTTTAAAATGACTTCTTATTACATCCTAAAGACACTATAGTTGTACACTAAGAGCCCCATAGAACCACTAGTTGGTATGTACCCCCAAGTTCAGGGGAAGATTTCTGCTTTGATTAATAATCATATTGTTCTTCATTACAATGTTTGTCTGAGGCTCAAAAACAATCACATAACTCCGAGCTTATAGTTGATAGTTGATACCACGCTGTGAAGACATGTTGTACGACGTGAATGTTAGTTGCGCTGTTATCAAGAATGAGAGGCAACTAAATCTGCCATTATAGATAATTTTTCTCTGTCCTGATTGGTGTCGCTTATATCATTATTGTTATGTGCGGATGAGATATTGATATTCCTAGCCTCAGAAACGAGACTATACCCTACCCTTGTCTTAGGTAACTCGTTCCAGGTATAACGAACGATTATTTGTCGAAGAACTTTGGAATCATGATTGCTTCAACTATACTCTTCTAGTAAAAATACGCGATAAAGTACTATATTTTCCCTTCTTACTATTTGCGAAGATGGGTAGATGTTATACATATCATACGTTCTATAGCTCCATTGTATTTTACCTGATGCAATAGCCCACCAGCACCCACAGATGCTACTTACGCACCTAAACAGGTAAGTCCTGATTAGCTGAAAGTACCATTTTGTGCATACTGCGTATGGTCCACCCGATCAAGCGAGCCGTATTTAGAGAGGGCTCGTTAGACCTAAGCCAATTAAAGGGGGCAGTACTAATTTCAATATGTCACGGTGGGCTATCGATCATGAAGAAGCCGCTTCCAGTGCATGGCAGAACAGCCACTAGGACAAGTGCTCTGATACTGTTCGATACGTTAACATATCATGTAATCAGATTGACATAGGTTATCAAGATGCCGAAGGACGCCGAACGCTGCCCGTCCGCCTGAATAGTGACGTTCATTTATGCTTAATAGAACTTTCTCGGCGGTCGTTTCGCCTCAGACAGTGAATGACGGCGCTCGACGATAATCCGATTCTCATGATGACTGTGACAGCCTCGAATACAACAGCGATAACGGCTAGGTCCCTCGATTCTAAGTTGCAGTCAGCGCTCACCGGGAGACCTCGGCTGTGGGAGCGCGAAGCGGCAGGCAGGCAACACGGTCCTCAAAGCCCACCGAATAGTTGAGGGCTGGCATGCTGTCAGCGTCGTCATCATCTGCACGCACTTCCCATCTCGATCTCGTCGCTGGGTCATTAGCCGGTGGGGGTACAGCGAGCTTATTGCTATACAGGCGACCTTCTCGGCGGCCTGGTTGACCTTTTTTCCCCCATTCCCTCCCATCCCATCCTTTCCCTTCCCACCACCGCTGCGATTTACAGCTTTGACACATGCATACCTAGGTACTTATGCATGAACCGCCCGGGGATGCAACGCTGGCATGCCGCGAGGCATCTCCAACGTTAGCACCGGGGCACATCTGGAAAAAAAAAGCGGAAACGATCGCCTCTTCTCTGCAACTTTGTGTCCCGCCATGGCGTGAGCTATTGGGGCCTTGCGTCAAGATCGCCGTCCACGGAGTGTGGGCTCCAGACGTAAGGCTCTACAATTGCGTGGGGTGTTGTATAACAATTGCCTTTTCACTTTCTTCGATATACTAAAAGATACATCCGATGACATATAAGCACCAAAAACGACATGTTCATACCGAATCTACATCATGTTGACATTGGAATGTTTCACTTTCTTTGAATCTTCGATCGCGGTTGCGCTTCATGCTACTCTACCTCTTGATCTAGAACCGAAGGCTGTTTATTTTCCCTGGGCCAAGCCTGCGAGGCATACTGTTAACGACCTATCGCTGATAGATAAACCGAAGTAGCATGCTTAGGAAGTTATATTAAATCCCGTCATTGGTATCTATCTGTGGCAAGGCTCTGTATGGCTCACCAGGGGGGGCTTAGTATAGCTGAGATAGAACGTATCGTAAAAGCCCCTCCTCGACTGCCGAACACCGCAGCGCACACACACAGCTCCAGCCTCATCACAAGCCAGAACAGCTGCGCGATTGGGTCACCATAGCCCAATCCGGCGGAACCAACTCACATGATATCCACAAATCGGACGTCCCCTCCCCGCGCCCCCCCTCTCGTTCACGAAGCATGGTGCGTCCAGTGATTCCCATTTGACGGGCACCCTATAAACGAGATAAGTCCTTAAGTCCCGAGATCGTCCAGTCGGATAAGCAAGGCTACCATTGCACCGAAGCCCAACGGCCACCCAATGGAGCTTTGAACCGCTTTCGCACGGTTACACGCGGGGAGACCGTCGTTTGTTTGGACAGGAATGTATGTATCTACCAGCCGTTCGCGTAGCACAATCTCTCAAGGCGCGGACACACGATTAGTTGCAGGCCTTTCCCGGCCAACGGATTTGGGAGACGGGGATGGGACGGAGAGGGAGGTTACACATTTTTTCGGCTATCTTCCCACTGCTGAAGAACGCTATTCGCTCCCCCCGATACCAATCTCACTTGAAGCTAGCGCGAATATTGAAACCAACGTTCCTGGCATTAGGATGACGCCAGTCCCGTTCGTCCACGTTGCAGACTAGAAGCTTTCCTTGGTTAAAATAGTCGAACGTGCCCGTAACGCTCTTGGGTACTATCTCGCTCACCCCCCTAACTTAAGACGCGGGCCAGGGGCTGGCTGCGTTTGGGCAGTGTTATAAATTAACTAAACCGACGATGGGCATCAAAAACCGAACTTGTCGGTGATGTGTCTCTATCTTAGTAGTTGGCTACGATCACGATCCCGTCAAGCGGTGTAGCTCGGTCGAATAGATATGTGACCAGCCATCCACCTAGGAAAGACTCGCGATGGGCAAATCTAAGATACGGAGAGAGAGGCAGATATAGAGCTAGAACGAGTCTTCGCGAGTAAGTTATGCCGTCATAATCGTATGAACCTAGAAGTGTTTGCGGAAGCTAAAGTTGCATCTTACTGTCGAGATGAAGAAGATTTTTGGGCACCGAGTAATCGCCCAGTCTAGCAATCTCGAACCTGGGATATCTGAGGGGTAGTAGGAATCGGACCAGCCAAGATGCAAGTCCTGCAATAGCGCCTGTAGTGGAGTTGTCCGAACGGGATATCTAGGTACCGTTGAGCTCAGTCGCCGACCCGGAGGACTCGTACGTTTCGGCGAGTGCCCTGTTACAACTATGTCCGCATGTATGATTCCTAGCTCGTATTGGCAATTCGAGGGGCTCGAGTAGCTAAGAAATACGACTATGATAAGAGTTGCTTTAGGTAGTATAAACAATCTGGCTGGCAAGTATTAGTTATGCTCGCCGAGGGACTGTGCCGAACCCCGTTTCGCTAATGTGTCACCGTAGTAGTCCTCTGTGAGTAAAATGGAAGGTCTTCGCGACCCGTGGTTGCTATGGTCGATTCAAAGGTGAATGCTTGAGCAATGATAATGCTACAGAAACTGTTGAGTTTAGAAGTCATTGGAGGACCAACCTTTAGGAACAACAAGACTATGGCTGCTGGAAGATGGTTCGGGAAAGTGAAGCTAACGCCGAAAACCGTTGAGGATCCAAATCTCGTTCCAAATACCAATTGGGTAGCGAGGTGGTGCTATATCCACTGAGGATTTCTCTAGGAACGTTCTAACCACATATTCATCTCCTCGCATAGATCTCCTCTCAACCTTCTAGGGTCGTCTCGGTAAGAAATGTGAACGTGTGCGTCGATCAAACAAGCCTTAGTAAATGTCCCCCAGAATTTTAAATATGATCGAGCCTTGTAGTTCAGTTTCGCGAGGAGACGTGGTGATGATCTTTGGAGCTAGTTCGTGATTGTAAGCTTTAGTCTTGACTTAGCCTCAAGCCGCCGGCGCATGATTTAACCTAGCGAGATAATCCGGCACGGCACAAGGTAGCTGGTGGTTGTCATTTGCCAGCGCGACCGCTCGACCGGTAGTTTTGGATGGCATTGTGCGGCGGTTTTGGTCATTTCCAACAGCCGTGGATTACCACGATGATGTGCGATGATCGACCCGCCGCTATGGAATGTAGGCAGAAGAATCCGACTTCTTTGCGGCATCCCACATCCTAGATGCCGATCTGATGAGGCGAGAATTCTATTTGTAGTAGTAAGATGGTCGGTTATCTAAGGAGAATTCGGAAAGGTGAATGATCAACATTTCGAGCCGTGTATTTCAGGCTTTTTTTGAGCGGCGTGCGTGAGACTACTAGGAAAGGAAGCAATCAATCTTGATGCCAAGAGGGCCTAGCCAGAGGAGCCATCTGCTCCATCTGCTTCCTATCCATCCAAAAATCTTGATTCTGTGGATCCGAATGGCATCAAATTGGTCAAAGTGGTGCTAGCTAACCCACCGCGGAGTCTTCTTAAGCATTTTATTACCAAGGCATTGACCAAGGTCTAAACAGACTAAACATGTCCACCCCTCACGGTGATGAGGAGAGAGCCAAAAAAGACCAATGTAAGCCATGTAGGCCCAACCAAAAGGTGAGGTCTAGTTAACCTGTTTCGCGGTAACTAAATTCGACCCAACTCGAGTTGTGTAAGAAATAGGCGCGGCTTGGCGCTCACCTTACGGATCTCGTGGTCTGCTGGTCTGCATCGTGGATGACTGTTAAACGAAAGAAAGACAAATAGGGGAGGGGCTTTGGGTCGATGTATCACGAAGTAACGTCTATAGCTTGGAATACATACTCAGGTAGCTTGGAATTAGGCGCTTCGTACGTTAGCCTCATAGAGAACTAGGACGGATTATGGTGTTATTACTATGTACAGTCGAGTTTAGTATGGGAGTTAGTATGGGGACAGGGATTCGCCGGTGACCCTAGCCAATACAGAGCTATACGACCGATTGATTAGCGGCTTGCGCAAGATATGCGAATGCAAAATGCACCTCAATGGGTCCTCGCATACATCCGCAGGGAATATGGAATGAACATGAAGGAAACTGTAACAACAAACATATCATACCTATCGTACATACCTCCGTCCTACCTGTCTTACATACCTCCTACACGCTTAAACATCTCCGACTATAACGGACATAATGGACCCATATCCTCAAATCTTCACTATCCCACGTTTCGGATGAGTCCTGCACCGATTCATACACCTATGGCAGAATAGGTAATGTTCCTAGGGTAGGTGATCGGTGATCTGCGCATAGTGTACGATTTATGTAGCCGACGTTACTTTCGCACCTCCTCACCCCTGCCGCTTGCGAGTTCTGCATCCGAACGTATACGGTCAGAAAAAGTCTTCATGCCAGAGCCTGACGGCGGAGGATTCGATAATGTTTGCTGTGAAGTTAGGTTAGGTATAGATGCTGTCTCTCTGTTTGCCTGCTCTACCAGCTGCCTGCTTGGTTGGCTCTGTAATCGGGTTTCGGTGAGTTTCACATGTACCTGCAACGTCTCGCACGCGTTCGGCTATCACAAGTTTTGATCGCCAAGATGTTGTCGAATTATGACTAGATCCAACCCCGGAATCCAAAGTCATCTTCTTCGGGGCAGGCCGGAGACGCGCTTTCTGGCAGCTGCATGCGACCTTCGTCTGAGCCGTGCATCCATATATGTCTAACGGTCTAGCCCGAAATACTCACGCTCCCCGTGTTCCTTCGCTCTCCCCCTCCTTCTTCGTAGGTTGTTTACCGCGTGGGTGCGCATCTGGTTATTGTATTGGGCAGTGATGCTGCCGTAGCTCGTGAAGATGATGCCACAATGCAGCGAAGAAGATTAGCGACGATGTACGATGGCCTCGTTGGTGAAGCTCTAGTGCTGTGCGACCACAGCTCACTGGCGACGTCTCTGCATCTTTGCATAGCGCGGTGCTGCATCGCGTGTATCATCTCATATGAGGCGCGTTGATGCCCATACATACTAGCGATCCCGCGCTCATCAAAGTTGTTGAGGATACTACACGACGGACAAGTGTGGGTAAGCTACCTGGTAGGGGATGTAACCTGACAATTCAAGCCTCACAAGATGTTGTTACACACGCGTTGCGATATTCCTGGGATTGAGCCAAGCAACGGAGAGAAGGCTTCGTGGTCCGGCAAGTTTCCGAGCCCAAAAGAGGATTACCGCAACCGAAGATTTCTGGGGAACCATGAACGATGCAAATCAGTGGTGATGTTTCCCCAATACGGCGTCTAGCATACCTGGAATAGTTAATGAAGATCGTGGGGGTCAGACCTACATAACCTACATGGCCTACAGAGTACCTAATAGATACAAGTTCGCCTGTACCAACGGTTGGTACTTGTACGTGGTACTAGGTATGTTAGTACTCTGCCATCCAAGATATCTTGACTAACTAGTTTCTGCCTTTCCAGTGGAGAAGCGTTTAGACCCCATAAACGATGGTACATCAGTCTCGCATGCAAAATACAGATGCCGAAGCGCAGGTTGACTGGTAGAGTAGGTTGGGGCAGCCTTCATTCCCCCTATGACGACGTTATGGGACGATTTTTGGATTCCATAATATCTTAATTAGTGATTGATTAAACCTACCAGAAATCTGATTGGCCTACCTTCTCGTCGGCATCAGCTATAAGCGTGGTCAACGAATCAGAAACGGCCATTATCTACCAGTAGGATCTACGCTCCACACACTGTACATAATAGAAACTTACTACGATTATTGATGAGGGATTTGAGATTCGCTTAGTGGTGATGGTCGCGATTTCGAGAAATATTAGCGATTTAAGATGTAAGATGTTGTTTCGAAGAAGAATGCCCATAGGGTTTGCTACAAATCGATTAAGCCTGTCATTTTTGATGAATAAGCCAACAAGGTCTCCATCTTAGCGAGCAATCAATCTGTCATTTTAATATGTTTTCAAAGATTTATCATTTGTAACAAAACCGAAAACGATTGATAGATCTGCGATTTGGATCCTACTTCCCGCTTAGGGGGTTCGAACCCCTGAAGAAGAACAAGGATGAGCCTTAAGAGCTGATGGTATAACTACCACGTTGAAATAGTTCCCTGTCGACATACCTGGAAAGGACACGGTCGCGACGCTGGTGACAAAAAAAAGCAAAATTCTGTACCCTCATTGGTTCTTTAGGGGTTCTCTAGCACTAGCATAGGTGCAGCCCCGTACTAAATAGTTCGGGAAAAGCCCTATTAAAATTATCAGCTCTCAAATTCATCGAACCCTACATACATAATACCTACATATACATATCGATGAATATCTCGTGCGTAGATTCAAGCTTCACGTATCAGAATCCTCCAGCCTCAATATTGCGGCTCAATCCTCTTCGTCTCGTGCGCTTTCGCCTCGGACCGAGTGCCCCCCCGGAATCTATCCGGGAGTGTCTGTGAACACATCCTAACCTGGACACTTTGGGGGTCGGGTTAGATGCGAGTTGCTATCAATAGCCAGTCACAAATGTCATCTGGGGTGACACAGCATCACCCCCAGACTTACCAGACTTATCAGAGGCTGACTTGGTTGTCAGTTCGAGATGATCGACCCGGGAAGGATTCTCACCTGGGCTGTAATGGACCGTAAAGAGCTGTATTGTTAGCACACTGACACAGAAAAGGTGTTCTGCGTAGGCGTTCTTGTATCCGTGCCGTACCTACCCTTCTTGCCCGGTCGAATGGGGGATGCAGAAGAGGACGTATGTAGATGCATGTCGCTAAATAAACTCTAGAGTTCGTGAATGCATGACAGTGACAGCGAAGGACAAGACAGGACGCCACAGCCGGGGTCGGGCGGTTCATCCGCGAAGCCCGGTCAAATCAGATTCTTGCCATCTTCCCAACCTGTTGTTTCCCTTCCCAATCTTTCCCAATCTTCTCCCCCGATCCCAGCTTTTTACAGAACACCATGCTTATTATCCAGAGATGGACACAATCCGTCTCGGAACTCGTTTTCCATCGTTAGGTTGTCGCAGGGGTTTGCGAGCTTCCAAGCTTCTGACCCTTAATAGCCGCTCTTATTCCCGCTAGCATCGGTTTACTCATCGCCCCCAACGAAATATTCGATAGTCGTCGTAAGACTTTGATGCTCTTTGGTTGATGGGAAAAAGAGGAGAAGGTCAGAGGGCGTTTGCTGATAGTCAATTGAGCACTAATGTGAACGCCAAACGTCTCGATTTAGAAGTCATCTTCGGTGATCTGAGTCAAGCAAGCCACTTTTGCCAATCGCAAACATATCAGGTATTTTTCCCAATGTGCAGAAAAATATCAGGGCGGCAAAGCAAAAGCAGCTGGATGCGGCATTGTAAATTGCAAATTGCAAATACCAGTTCCTTCTATGGCTTTAGCAGATTATGTGGTAGCAAGGACAAAAATCTCCGATCCGAAAAGATATTCTGCGGGACTTGTCCAGGTATGTATAGCACTGAATTATAGCACTACACTAGAAGAAAAGCAAGGCCTCTAGGTGAACCGTGAGCAGTCTTCTAGGTGTCTTCTTGCGTCATACAACATCTACTATCCATGGACGCATGCGGGTTTAGTGAGATAGGCTTGTTTCGGGGCCGGTCCGCACAGAGATTAACTAACTGGAGAGACGTTGCATGGAACACAAACTCGGTCTAATGTCCGTCTTTTAGTGTACTCTTCATGTACTTTGGAGTGTTTGGTTAGGTTGTTTGGTAGACCCTTCGCCCTGTTCGCCCGGCTGCGTGCACAGGCCTCTTGGTGATCCCTTACTATGTCGTCGCCCCGCGATATACCATAGTACAAAAATCTACGAGGCTGCGATCGATCCTCGAGGCGAACGATATAAGCTGGATATAAGCTGGATCTACAGCACATAGTACCACGAACGACTAGACTTACATTAGTACCGAAAGAATCCAACAAACACCATCTCGTGGTAACTCTTTTCCGAATTGAGAGCCTTGCGGGAACGCCTTCCAAGCTACCAAACACATCACTCCAAGTATCACCAAGTACCTTCTGGTCTCTGGTCTCGCAGGGTCCCGCTAGCGCTGCATGTGCATGCTGGGACCACATAGTGGTGGGAACAGTAGACGGGGGTCTTGCGATGTTCGACAAGGGTGTTTGAGAGGCGCCAAGCACTGGCCGACCCCGTTCTGTCTGCGTTCGCATCGCCATACTCATCGCAGCCATCTTTGTATCTTGTTCTCCCATACTCTGCTACTATGCAATACTATGCAGTACCGGGCTCTTTCTGCGCCTCTCGCTGTATCTTTCTATCTTTCTTCACCGTGGAATTCCCTGAGCTGCTGTGTCCTTGTACTACACCACAAAGCCTTCCCAAGCTCTCCCAGACTGCCCCAGGCTCTCTCTCACACACGTGAAGGGGGCAAGTCTGTCGGTCTGCTGAGTTGGTAACTCGCAACGCTATTTGCCCGTCACATCTGTACCAATATATGTACATAACACTATTAACTTCTTGATGCCCTCTATGTACAGCTCCATGTACAACATTCCGTATTCTCTTGCCCTCGGCGACCCACAAAGCTAGTCTCCCTTCTTCTTCTCTTTCTCTCTTCTTCCTCTTCCCCCCCAAAAGCAGTACAAGGACCCGGAATGGGGGTGGAGAAAGCTCTCTGCGTCTTCGGGCCTTCGCCGTCTGCCCATCCAACCCTGCCCCATTAGTCCTACCCCTACTCTACCTACTACGGTACGCTGATGTGCATCTCCCGCCCACGTATCTTCGTTTTCCGCTAGCCGCCCCACGGTATCACATACACGGTCCAAATAAGAGCTACACTCCACCTCCGCTGCCCAAGCCCGACCCCTCCATCTGTTTCCTCGCTTCTCTAAAAGACGTGCCATCCATCGCTGCAGCTCAATCAGACGGCCGGGTCGTCTTCGATTGCCCGCCCGTTTGCCTTTTGCCGACGTCTGCAGCAAGGCTCTCGTTTGACGAGGCCAATCACTGCCGCCGTCTAGTTGCGACCAGCTTGACACATTTCCCCATACCTTCTGCAGGATTATCCTTCAAGGTTGGGCCTATGACCGTATTTTACAGGATCTGATCTTCGGTGGAAATTGCCACTCCGGCTCTTTTTAATTTTATGATTTTTTATTTTTTATTTTTCGTCGAAAGCCTTTTCGTTGCAGTTCGCCCCGTTTGCATATGAAGTACAGGTCTCGGTGTCCTCTCGTAAGACGGAAGCCGTCTTCTGCTTAGATTACTCGTGGGAATGATATACCACCATCTCACGAGCTATGGACTGCCACCAGTTGACCATCGTAACGGACGATGGGGACATGCCGTGGTCAGACAGTCACAGTATGGCCTCCGAAGGTAACTCTGCTGCCATGCCGACATCGCCGATATGGGCGAATCCCGTCCAGGCCAATCGAATGGACACCGGCCAGCTGTCTCCTATCAGCACCGAACTCGAGATCTCAGCCGTGGGCGTATCCGCATCTTCCGTGCCGACCATGATTCATTCCGCCACGTCGTCATGTGCAGAATCCTGGAGTACCAGCTACAGCGACGGTCCCGACACGGGCGAGGAAGCTGATCATGATGCGTCGTGGGAGAAGAATTCGGACGATGTATTGACGGTTCCCAAGCTTGAGCCCCTCGAAGATGAAGGTTTCCAGATGGACGAGGTCAAGGAAGCTCCACGCACGCCAATACCAGAACCGAATGCGGCGGCACCACTAACGAAGATGAAAAGACCGAGAGGACGACCCCGAAAACACCCCCTCACACCCCAGGTTTCGACGAATAAGGTAGCCAAAGGACGATCCAAGACCGGATGTATTACGTGCCGCAAGAGGAAAAAGAAATGCGACGAAGCGAAACCGCGCTGTAAGTAAAGGTTACACAGAAATCCCCTTTCTCCCCTATCTAACCAATGCAGGCCTGAATTGTGAAAAGAATGCTGTCGTATGTGAGGGATATCACGAGAAGACGATCTGGAAGAGTGGGAAGGAGAAGGCCGAAGAAGGTATTAATGACAAGCATTTGGGTGTACGCTCATCCTCTAACATTCGGTGTAGAGCGACAGAAGCGGCACAGTCTGCCACATATTACTCTTCAACCAATATTTCAAGGAGTCGAGACGCCCGAGGACATGATATTCCTCAACCACTACATCAGCCACCTAAGTGGTGTGCTTACGGTTGAAGGGCAACACAAGAACGCGTTCAAGGATATGCTACTTCAGATGGCAGTGGAACACCGAGGCCTCATGCATTCTATCCTGTCTGTGGCCAGTAGACACATCGACTACGATACTCCATATGGCGTCAAAATCCTCGCATCCAACCCGAAAATCAGCCTAACTTCCTTACTAACTAGGTCACAATTCCATCACAATGCGGCAATGGAGAAGCTCTGCGAGCCGGTGGGTAACGAGAACGACCCGAAGAACAAGGCCAACTTATCTCCACGTTACGGACAGATGCTCTGCCTGCTATTGCAGACGCTCGCAGAAGGGAATCCCAATGGCGAGCACCGGGTTCACCTACAAGCGTACAAAAACCTGATCCAGCAATCGCCTCCGCCGGATAACGCATTCCTGATATTCATCACCGAGTTCTTCCAGTACCGAGTTTTCGCAGACGAGCTGATCCGGTACCCCGACATGCATACGCCCCGCCTCGCGACCGAGGATTGGGAGCCTTGGCTGGAGATCCAGCCCGCACGTCTGATTGGCGTCGCGGACGGGCTGTTCCACTACCTGGCCCAGATCACGTCGATCCGCAACAATATCAGGGCGAACATGGCGGCCGAGGTCGATCCGGTCGTGGACTACACCTCTCTTTACCGAGCAGCCGAGATAGACTCGGCGATTCGTGAGTGGACGCCGCACTGGCCACCGGGCGACAGCCGCGATCGAGTCGGGCTGCTGTACAAGCAGATGATGTGGGTATACCTATTCCGGACGATCTACCCGCCCTCGTCGAGCTCGCCATCCGCGCTGTTCGCCCAACCAGCCACGGCGAGCAGCATCATGCCCCTGTCGCCGACATCGCAGCCGCACTCCGCTCGAACTCCGCCTTCGTCGTCCGAGCAGCAGAGGCCCACGAGCAGTCATACGACGACAACCACAACGACTACGACGACGCCCCCTCGCGCCGAGTCCCCGCCGCCGATCCGATACCCGCCCCACCACGACTACCGCATCACCCTCGCCGTCGACGAGTCCCTCGCGATCCTCGACTCCTTCAAGCCGAGCGACCCCGTGCAGACGCTCCTCCTCGTGCCCTGTCTCGTGATCGGGTGCGCGTGCTTCGCGCCCGCGCAACGCGAGAAAGTCCGCGCCGCGATCCGCACCGTGCGCGGGTACACCGGCCTGCGGAACTGCGACCGCGTCGGCGAGGTGCTTGAGGAAGTCTGGCGGCTGATGGAGCGCGGCGATTGGTCGCGCGTGTGGGACTGGCAGGGCGTCGCCAGGAGCATGGGGCTCGATTTCTCCTGCGCTTGAAACTCGGCTTCGCTTCCGCGCTTTCACGCTTGGCATTAGCAAGCTTCATGCATACTACACACACACACACATACACATAACACCGGTAGGCCTAGGGTCTGTTGAAATCCACTTTGGGATGTGGTTCGACGCCTAGGTACATTCTCATCATTTCCACTTGTTACTCTTTTTTATCCTCAGGGTTTCTTTTACACTGATCATTCGGTCGTTGCACTTATCTTACATATATACCCACTGGTCATTGTTCAGGTTCATGTTATAGCGAATAAATCTTGAAAGTATACCATAGGCATTTTGGCAGAGGCGGTGACGGCGGCGCTATAAGGGGGGGGATATCGGGGAAGGGGGGTGATGTTGCAGGGGGCCAAGGGAACTTGGGAACCAGGGAGACGAATATCCAGGCGTCAGATGAACAATGACCAGACTATACATACATACACCTAGCAAGGTCACCTCTTGTAGCTTCTAAGCTACCCGCTTAGACATGTTTTCGGCGCGATTCGGAACTGGTAACTCCTACGACGGTTTGGCGGGCAACGCGGCGGGTAGCTGGGGGCATTTACCTATCCTTTGATAACACAGGCGTTTCTTCTCGAAAGAGATTGGGTTGGAATGTGCCTTTTTTCGGGTTACTTGGTTTATATCTGGGGACGGACGGACTTGAGCTCTTGACTATCACTTGTCCGAATGGAGTCCTTTGGGTGGCGTTTACCACATCTTGCATTTTTTGATATTTTCTCCCATCCTGCTACATCGGGAGCATAGTCGTCTACTAGGTACATACGTGTTAGGAGGTTGTCCTACTTCTTGCCGTCAATCTTGACTGCCTGAATATGATGCATGCAGGGCTTTCAGGGTCATGCTTTTGCGCCATGTTAAAATTTCTCCAATGATGTGTGTACGTTAGTTAGACCTACAACTCGATGTGTCTGTGAAACGTTTGGCTTGATTGACCCCTAAGGCATCTCTGTCTATCCTAAGGTCTAGTCTCCCCGAATATGGTGAGTAAACGTATGAAAAGTACCAGGATACCTCATGAGGTATTACGGAGCCAGTAGGCACCTAGGTTTCAGGAAGTATGACATCCACATTAAGCATTCTGCCCTAATACTATCTGCCTATTTGCCTTCCAGGTTGATGGGATAACCAAGCTATCTAGGTAGCTTGATTTCTGCTAAATAAGTAGGTGGGTAGCTATATAACACTACCATATCGCCTATATTTTCTTTCTAACATTCTCGCCAGTCGCTGAATTTACAAAGAAATTCTCATAAATATATGCTTACCTACCTACCTAGCAGCTTTGGCCAAGATGTCACTGCCTACCCATAACCATGTTGTATCTAACCCTAGGTCGACCGCTAAATTCCACAACTTCCTCAAATTGCCCGTTGAGCTTCAGATCATGATCTGGAGCTTCTACTGGCCCCACGTTCCCATCAGACATTACTTCACCATTCACGCCAGTGGCTGTAGAGAATACGGCGCACTGAATCTCCAGTCAGGGCGTTTTATTAATCGATCTGAATGGATTGGTAGAAGAAAACATTTATTTGACAGGATGCCTTTCCTGAAAAGAATTGAGTTGCCTGGTACGGTTCAGATCCACGGTGTAAACAAGAGAACCCGGAATCCTATAATTTACGTTGACTTTTCCCTCGACATTTTCTATTTTGACTTCTGTACCTATTATGGTAACTCTTATAAGACTCGCCAGGATGAGTGGTTTCGCTTTCTGCGTTGCCCAATCTATCAAGTACTACCTGACCCACTACTTTCGAATCATTGGATCTTCCAAGTGCAACATATCGCATTCTTTATCCCACGCAAAGGACTCTGCCCCTCGTTTTGGGATTATACAATTCTCCAAAAAAATGAAGTCACTTAAGACAGTGTGGCTCGTCACCTTCCAGTTAAATAGGGGGGCAGCTTTGTCATTTTGGGATACCTACAGCCGTTTTGTGACGGACGGCAGAGAGTCTAACGAACTTTCGCTTCAAATGCACGCCCGTGGAAAGATAACGGAGGATTGTCTGCGTGCAGCACTCAAAAGATACCGTATCAATGCCCAATTGATTATAGCAAGAAACGGTCCAGCAGATGTAGCATGAAATCTACTAGTCTCAATCGATGAGATTATCGAGTTATGTCTATGTAGTTGTGCTATCTATCAATACAGCTATATAGGTAAATGCCTACCTGAACACAGATATCCAGCGACCTTGTCAATGCCGAGTCTAGGCGGTTGAGCTTCCATGAGTCCTTGTTGAGATAAGATCTGTGATGTAATCGCATTTGTAGAAGATACTACCCAGATCCAAATTTGATAGATGATTATCCCATAAGCAAGTTCCTACCAGGTGGTAACAGCGTCTTAACTTTGTATATGTCTGATCAAAGCTCATAGATACATATTATAATTTATGGAATTTTTAAACGCCTCGACAAGAGCGAATTTGATTTAAAAAAAACTTCACTAGTTCATTATATATAACTAATGAGTTATAGAGCTTTTCCGGTGACAATATCCCTTTCGAGCTTAATATAGGTACTTCATTTGTGTGTCCTATCCCCATTTTAGTAAACGTCATCTAGTTTCGACTTTGTTATCTGTGAACAATTCCACCCCCTTTATCTGATACACAATCGGCGGCAACTACCTATATTACCTACAAGGTAGACATGCAGGTAGCCGATCAGGGTTGGTATGTAGCTGATTAGATAGTTAAATGGGATTGAAACACAAAACGCAAAGACAGAAAAAACGAGAATATCAGACTTCTAAGTATTATGACGAGGAAAGGTTTAGCTATCAACACCCCATGTGGGATATACCTACTCCCAAGGTTTTTCTCTTCGTCTTTCAATATTTCCATGGAGTATCGTTCCCTGGATAATTTCATCTCTTCTCAGGAAGCTAACGATCTACGCCATTGTTGTTAAAGGAGTTAGTCATTGATTTCCCTGCCCAGTTCTGACATCGATTCCTGGCCTCCGATAATATACCTCTATTCTGTTTGCAATACACCAAATACTCAGGCAGACATCCACAGGTATTCGTGGATGATGATTTATTTAACGTCACAGAGGCGGCAGCTAGCTAAGCTAAACGACCTGCGAGTATGCCTCGCCTTTCGGGCGTCTAGAGTACCTAAAAGGGCAGAGCTAGAGTGTCGCCTGACATATGAAATAAAAACTCCAACTCCAACTCCTAACAAATCTAATTCAAGTATTTCTACGTTCAACAAACGAGAGGGTATCGCCCAGTCTTGTTTTAAACTCCATTGATTAATGCCAAGATAAACAAAGGAAAATTTCTTGCAGGGGGTGCCGCTTGTATTTACAGGCTGGTATTCGTGGAAAAGCCCTTTGAGTGCCGGGAATCGCCAGGATCTAAACCGGTACTCTATCCGACCAACAGTCAGTGTAAATCCAACTTGTCGTTGTCCTCGCGCGTAGGTTAGTACCAATGTTTTCAAAAATATTAGTGAGAATAGGATACTTACAAGGACAAAATCAGCCCGAAATTTTAGGTTATACCGTTAAACATCTTGATAGAGGGACTTCTAGCAAATGGAATATGAAAAGTTGAATAGCATTTTATAATACCAGTTACAGTTTTCTCACACTGCCTATAGTTACTATACCCAGCTCATTTTTCACTGGCGGTGATGTCTTGCAGGTGTATCTTCGAGTGTTGTTATCGCCGACCCTCTCAGCAATTGGGGAAACTTTTGTCTCAACTTTTCCTTGTGGCGGTCGTCTCTCATTGCTGACTCGATAGAGTCCATGAACAGATAAACGCTCTGCCACACGGTGTCCTTGCCCACTGTTGCCGATTCTCCAGGCCCATACGACAAGGGTAGGTCTGGCTGAAAGAAACCCACGTCACGGATCTGCCAATCATCACCATCGAATCTTCTGTCCGCCACCAAAACTCTGATCAAGTCAACAGCTGCGACAGGCACACTATCATCCAGTTCGTCTTTCTGTAGACAGTTGTCGCAGTCGTCTTTTGCATTATTGGCGTGTCCGCAAGAAGGTGCATCACCTTCTGGATATCGAATTGTGGTCCAATAGCAGTGCGTAAAACTTCTCAGGCTCTCTCAGGTTTTCGAAAATTTCCATTTCGTTGACGCCTAGGGCATTTTCCTTTGACAGCGTGCGTTTGTCCTTGTGATCTGCCCGGTTCCACTGCTTGATCTCATTGATGGCCGCCATGATCTTGTCCCGTATGTATGGATTTCGCACCATGTCTGCGACTTGTTCGCTTGTTGGGTTTATCATTGTGACGGCAAGCATGGTAGCTCAATGGTTATATGATTAGATTTCGTTGACTCGTAGCATCACGATGGCTTTTAGAAAAATCAACTACTATTTGAGATCTCATCTTTTCACTTGAAGGTGCCTAATATATCTCGCCTGCAGCAAGCATGTCACATAATTCGTCGTCCAAATCGAATTCGTCTGACATATATGTCCCATCTTTTGGGTCCGTGGCTGCTTGACAGCCTGCCGCTACTTGAGCGAGTATCGCTTTCTCCCAAGTGGTTTGAAAACTCCCATGCTCTGTCAATTCTTCCATCAATCCCAATCGCTGATGCTTTTGAACTACTGTTTGTCTCGGCCACCTAGTAAGCGGGTATGGTGATTTCTTCTTCTTCTATTTCGTCATCGAGCCCGCGGTATGTCTCGAACAACCTATAACCATTTCCTTTAAGCCAAATATTAGCAGCCCATTTCCTCAAGAGCATTCTACTTTTCAGCCATCGGCTGTTGAGGTTCATTCAATCTAGGCATAGATTAGTCGGAGATGAAACCCAATCAATAACTCCCGATAATGTTATCGTTATGCTCATGTACTTGAGTTCCAGCCATGCCATCGTCTTCCAATACTCTGTAGCTACGTGCCGGTTATCGAGGAGATTATGTATGGGGTGAAAATGTGTATGGTTTTAGGATTGAGATTAGGAAATACCTCCACTCATGTCCTAACGGAGCCAAGTGAATAAAGGGGATAGGGTGATCATATATAACAGCCGTGAGCCGAGAGGCTCCATAACATGAAGGTTTAGGTAGTACCCATATTTCCATTTAGATTTAGACATTTCTCTGCCTTAGCGGTTTATCTCCGGTTTAAAGTCTTCTTCTTTTAGTCGGGCCTGGTCCGCCAATTTAACAAACTCAATTCGAAATGTAATAAAGGTATCGGAGGGTTCCATCCGCAACTCCCTGAACATGTCTTTGGTCTTGTCGTAAGCGTTAGGATCCTCGTATTAACCACATGAATGCTTGATCGTAGCATCGGCCGTAGTAAGTTTGTTTAGCAACGGACTTTCGTCAGAGACGAACGACAACAGGTTCGCTGCAGCCGTTCCTCCGTCTTGACCTAAAATATAATTAACCTGATCGATTTCATCATGGAATTGGTGTTCGTCGGCCCGTAACTTGTCGCGAAATGACACCACGTTCGATGTGCATCCAAATTCACGCTCGAGTCGAAGATATTCATCTGATGGGTATTTAGCAGCCATAGACCATTACAGCAACCTCCAAACCATTAATTACACGGTTCGTATTATGGAGGTGAGATCCACGCTTCTTACTCTCCGAGACTTCTTCTTTCAGGATTACCGTTTACGTCCAGTAGTAGAACCCTCTACGTATAGCGATCCATAGCAATCAAGAACGATGAATTATCTTCATAAACATGGGAGAAGCCTAATATCCGTCTGCAATTGGTCGCCACGTCGCTAGATCCGTCTGAGTAAATCACTATGTGATATGTTAGGATAGTGTCTAGCCGTATGTAGTGCGCCTCGAACCCTTTCTCTTTATCGCCGGGAATTCTTAGGGGCTTCTCTAGCTACTTGCAGGCCAGTGGTTCCTGTCGGAGACACTATGGATCGAGAGCGGCTGTGCGCTAAAGCCCGGTGAGCTTCTCTAGCGGGGGTGGGTTGTAGGTCAGTTTTCTCTTTTGCGTTTATGATGAATAGGCAGGTACCTACGTTTACGCCCTAAAGACGTGTTACTTGTCTATATAATAGTATAGTACACGTGCGCCGCAACAATGGCGTGCGGGGCTTTACCGTGTTTATTCGGTTGCAACGGCCTGTGTACGAGCGCATATAATGGCTCTAGGGTTCTCAGTCGCATTACGGTCCGTAGCCGGACTTGTTACAGGAGAACTTAAGCCGCGGGAGCCTCGATTATCTAGAGAGCGCTGTGTCGGGGCAACCATGTCTAGGGACAGGAAATAAATTACTAATTAGATTGTTTGCAAGTATTCCCCCGGATGTGCGGTCGACACACGATCGTGAGCCTCCTCGATGATTCGGGTGGGAAGGTCACCTTGATCTAGAACTGCTAACTGTCCTTTCCATGTGAGTCCGACTAAGTCGCCGAGCATGTCCCAACCGTTTTCTTCTGTCGATAAGGCCTTATTATGGTATTCCCTTAGTTCTTCGGATTCCCGGTTCGCCTTTGGGATCTTGTCGATTAGTGTGACTCTAGGTAGTTCGGGTACGTCCTGTTCGTCTAGGACGGATGGTTGGAGTGTCTTCGACGCCCCCCTCAAATGTAATTGGTCTGGCGAGGTACTTTAGTGGCCTCACGGTGTTTAATTGTACTGGCCTTCCACTGATATTATTGCGGTGCGGTGTATTTAAAGGCCAGCGATATGCCTTCTTTTTGTGATATTCTCCTCTTTTCGGCCGTTGCCCTCAGAGGTAGTGAGCTTAGCCGTATCATTGTTTTCTAGGCTAGGTACGCGCTTGACTAGGTAAATGGTAGAAGAAGAGACGATAATCTTGCGCTTCAACTATTTATCAGCTCAATTTAGTCTACGATTGCTAGCAATAGTAAGCAGTCCAACAACCAGATCATGGTCTGGCGTTTGATTCCAGCATTTTCCTTTTAATGTATGCTTTCGGAAGTTCCATGATGTTGACGAACAACCATAACATCGCCAGTAGCAAGAGCCTCGTAGATAGATACAGGCTGTCTCGTGACTTTTATGCTGCTGCCCAAATAAACAACGGGCTCCCATTCGCATTAGATGTTGACAGCCCTCAGTCACTACGAGTGATCTAGGTCGGAAACGTCGACACGGCCGAACTCCCAGCGGACTCATTGCGAGCATGCTGGTCCTGAAACACTAGCATCAAAAGTCCCACAGGAACTTAAGTCGGAATTCCGTGTCGGGGCATAGGAGGGGATGTCGGAGGTTCCTGAGCACCCTAAGTAGGTACTATGTTAGGAGCTTATATCCATAAAGTGATGGTCATCTCTTCCATTACTAGCCGGAAGACGACAAATCCTTCATTAGGATTTCGTGTTTCAGGTATCGAGATATTTAGTGATGTAGACATATCGAAAACGTCATTCGTCGTCTCTGTCTGCCAATCGAATCCAGATAATAGCCCGACATTCACGCTTAATAGTTTGAAAATGCATATGCAGCCTCCTTATCAAGTTGTTGACTAGGCCCATCTTACAATAATGGTCGAGGGAAAGATAGGAAGGCGGAGTCGGATGCTTGCACCACAGGCCCTTTCTATCGCTCTTGCAATGCTGCTCTTCTCCGCGCTCTGGTATTCCTTCAATTTCGTCCTACTTCCGACATAGCTCGGCGGTCACCGAAGTGACATGACGCAAAGAACCTAATAAATGCCGATTAAAGCACCGAACCTCCTCTACAGGGCTATTTATTGTTAGTTTTGTGAATTGTCTTTTTATCTATCTTTGCTGTGTATGCTTAGAGATGATGATAAATTCAACGCCACGGAGTGGCAGAGGCTGTATAGTCGTGTACCTATGGGTCATATCCCAGTGCTCTGTCCAATTCAGTGTGCCCGAGGCGTTCGAATATTAGATGGTGTCGTAGCAGCCGGTCTCTTCGAGGGCTGCGGTGTCGTTGTCGTCAGGCATTCAGAGTATGCCGAAGGACAGAACCGAAATTTCGAGTGACATAATCTCTTCTTTCGCACATAAAAAAAGAAATATTCTCCCATTGTGGTTTGGAACTCCATCTCGCAATGTAGTAATAAACATTGTCTAGAGTAGATCCGGACCGGGGGTCCGTTCATGACTTCGAGCGCGTCCCCCCTGTTAATCCGAATGCCTTACCACTTAAGCAGCTGCTTGCCACCGCCACCCTCTAGGTCTTAATTGTATGGCCTATGCTTAGAGAGAGCGCGTATGAGAGCGGATCATTCATTAGACCTAGTCATAGGACAAACGTGGATTGTTCTGACCTTCGGCATGCTTTGGAGCGCCGAGACGAACTGGAAAAGAAAAAGGTCCAATCTACGGAGGAGTAACGAATTGGTGGAATCAAGAATGATTTTTCTTCCGATTAAGAAGGCTGGGAGTTGAAGGCACATAAACCTCCCCGGAATAAGCCAGGGTTCATGCGTGGACGGATTGGTTTTCAGCAAACGAGCTTAAAGGCGAAGGCAGATCCGTTCCATACGTCCTCGGCCGTGCAATCGTGGTGATAAGTGATTGACGGCGTTAATCTTTAAACTAATCCCTTTGTCATTGTGTCTTGGCTTAGTTGCGAAAGGATCTTCCGGGAGCCGCCCTATGCCTTTTGCGATCTCCTTACAAACTGGTCTCCGGATCCCTTCTTGGGGTCTGGTTTAGTCTATCGAGATTTTTGATCATTAGTCCCAACGTAGGTATGAATGAGGGTGAATCTTTTCTCCATCAAGGTAGTCAACGTCCATGGGTGGGTTATCGGTGGCACATGCTCAGCTTACTTCCCAAATTCTAATCCATTATCATCATCTCATGAGATATCAGGACCATCTCGTGCCAGGCTAGTCGTAAATGCCCGGAGGACTGCCTAAATCCTCCTTAATCTTTCATTATTTGCTCCGATGATCTTCGCAGCGGTCAGGATAATTTTGGTTTGGAATTCTTCGGATCCCCACCTCTGTGGAGACTCATAATCTTCAGTAGTGGATTCCTCTCTGTAGAGGTATCTCAAGGTCGTCTTCTTGCTTATGTCAGTTATGCTATAGAACAATAGTATTCCTGGTGCGTTCTACGTGTTACAAACTGCTAGTGTTCCAGTAACGCCATGGAAAGAAATTATTTTCTTTCCTCGTATTACGACGCTCTTCCCTACCAGACATTTATCTTCTCCTATGCTAATAGTCTCTATACTAGGAGCGATCTTACTGGCATCAGCCTTGCTCTTTAAGATGTCTGCCATCTTCTTTTTCTGTGTCTTGTCGGTGAACTAGACGTCTATATGGAGGGGCGTTGCTGCAGCTGGCCTCTTCGAGTTGCGGTCTCTGCCATCTCAATGTAGAGCGCGAGGCATTTCAAGAAAAGAAAATCCGATGCGCAGATGGCGCTAATGATCTTGAATTAGGATTCGAAGAAAGATTGAAGATGTCGGCCAAAGCTTATTTAAGCCGAAGTTTTATTCGGACACGTCCTCTCTGATGGAAAGAACCGTAATGGAAGAGACTTTTCGAGACTTTTCTTCGTTTGTTACCTAGGGAATTCAGGTTTCTCTCCATCTATTGGTGTTGGGAAAAGAATCCGGCTCTCATTGATGTGGTATCTAGATATCCGCTCTTCACGGCGATAATCTTATTTGATCATTCATATGCCCTGAGAAGAAAGTCCTCGACGATGAGACTGTATGTTCGTATATTAGTAGGTTAAGATTTCCTGTGCCCCCACCGCCATCAACTTGAGAGCGAAGGAGTGGCCGCATACGCCCATCATGCCTCCCCTTCAGGTAACGGCTCATCACGGTATCGTAAACCTGACTTCATTCCTTGTTTGGTGCCTCGCGTGCCTCTAACGATATAAAACGGCCCGCGTTCTTACGGCGCATATCATGCTAATAATTTGTCCTTGGAAACTAGCCGGTTAATATGTTCCGGCAGCATATGAGGATAGTTGCTTCGTCCCCCATATGCACGTCCGGGACGAGACGAGTGAGCTCATGCCAGTCCTTGAGCGCCATAACGTCTAAATCCTCGCCTTGCTGCTTAAACTCGTCCTTTGAAGGTTCATATTCCTCTTCCACAAATTAGGTGTAGTGACCTTCAGGTAGTTGATGTGTGGTATATTTCTTTACGTTGTTGCGTTGTAAACTCTGTTGATAATCGCCGGTTGCAGAAAACGGGTGCGTATACCACCCGGCATGTTGGGTCCGATCGTAACTTGGTCCTATCCCAAGGGGACGAAGAAGGACAGCCACAGTGTCCTCTTCATCGATATATGCGGCAAAGAGTTAAGATAGTTGTATATTGCTTGTTGTTTTTATTGAGTGCAAAAGTGGCTTGCCAAGCTCCGGCAGCCTTCGGCCCCAGTATTTCCATGCTAGTTTTAGGAGCGGAGACTGAGCATAACATCCGTCACGTCTTTATAGCGTGAAAATCTTCCAGCGTTGCAGCAGCTGGAAAGGTGATCACATCTGTGAATGGATGTCTTGTTATTGGGCAGCTTCAAGGTTAAATGAGATTATCTATTCGGTGATGTCAGTATACATGATACAATCGAAGCAGAAGGATGAAAATCTACCTTCAGCTCCACACTAATAAAGTGTTTGTGTTTAGGAGGTGGGTGGTTCGTCTGGAATATCTCTATTGTCCACTGGTTTGGTTCCGCGTTTTGTCTCCGCGTCTGCCGTCCTATGTGTGCGGGTGACCATTGGATCGACCAAGTTTCGAGTTCTGATACTGCCTTTTCGAAGCCTAGTGCCCCTTCTTATACATAGTCTGAAGGGTGTCCTAGAAGGCTTCGGATTGCTGAAGTATTTGTCAATGCAGAAATGGAAAGCTACTCAGGGCTCTGTTGCTGCCCGTTTCGAGGCTTCCCAGGCCGCTCTGACCTCTGCGTTGAATACCTCTCCTTCTCTTATAGTTCCGTGGTCCCCGCCGATAACCCTGGCTTGGGATAATGCTTGGCTATGAGCGAACGGGTAATAGAGAAGCATAAGAGAGTCGTCGTCGCGGCTATTGATGGCTTGAAATGCGGCGTCCCATTGATGTGTCTGATTAGGCGACTAAGAGCTGGGTTCCGAAAAGGAAACCAACCTCGGGAATGACATAAATGAAAAAAAATAAAATAAAATGATTTTAGTAAGCTACCTATATATTGGGTCACTCCTCTTGGGAGGTCCACGGAAGTAAGTTGAGAAATTGTTTGGGGAGGGGGGTGGTGGTGATTTAAATATATTTCTGCGCACCGTGCCATTATTGAACTTGGGCATGGATTTGTGACTAATAATACCGCATGAGGAGAACTTTACAAGAAAAGCAAGGATTGAGGTCCGTGTGAAATGTAAGGTGACCAAGAATTGAGATGGGATGATTAGAACCTTGATAGGAGAGGTGATCAGATGATATGAGATGGAAGAGAAAAGAGAAGGGAAACTTGCGCATACTCAATCGGATGAAAGGATGATAGAAACATCTTCCATAAAGGTATTTTCAATCATGCAAGTTATTAATCTAATCCTGTTTGTCTAAGTACTAATCATGAATACTAATCATGAACCCATATGACTTTTGTACCCTCAATGACCCCTACACATACCTCTGTCTTGTTGATAGCAAATAGAGTTTCGATGTTGGATGTAGAAGATCCATTGAACTGCCAGATGAGTCAATGAAAAGGAACTGGAAGGCAAGGAAATCTCATTGGATTGAGTATAAGGAAAGGTAGTTCTAGCTTTGCTGGTCCGCGTGGGGTGAGAACCTGCTCAATATACCTGAGAAGGATGAGCATGTTTGTAGACAGGAAATTGCGCATTGTGAACTACCTAGCACTCCATACCTAGTATAAGCAACTACAACACCACTGATGAACTAGAATATACGTCGTTTGCAAGGAATATAATAGGTTATATTTATGAATGCACATCAAGTAGTAGGTAGGTACCTGTATCATTTCTTGAAGCTATATTGATGTCTATGATAGGTGACTAACGTACGTAAGTAGGACCCCGGCCTCTTTGGCAATCCATGTACCTGTGTCTGTGTAGCTGTCCACAGGCCTGGTGTTTCGTCATGTGTGCGATGCCAGTAACCTCTTTTAACATCTTTGAACTCTTAAACGTGAACCCATAAAATTATAACAGGCTCTTCTCGTTCTGATCACTTATAAACACTCGTTAGTAAATCTCCTCTCTCAAAGCCCTTCATAAAAACCATCAAATTCTACTTACCTGATCAACAGGTTTGATCTCCACGAGCAACTTCCCCGTATTTCCGCCGTTGAAAAGGTTACTCATAGCAGTATCCGCCGCCTTCAAACCTCCCTTGATAATAGTCTCCTTGCCCTTCAGCTTGCCCTCCGCGATCCACTGACCGAGCTGCTTCTTCGCCTCGGGAAAGTCCTTGTGGAAGTCGAGGACGATGAAACCTTCCATGCGGACGCGCTGGAGGGTTACTATGTGTATGTTTCGGATGCCCGTGGTTCTCTCGAGGTTATTGTACCGGCTGATGCTGCCGCACATCACGAAGCGGGACTTCGTGGCTGCTCGATCGAGCGCCATTTCGAGGACTGCGAGGTGTTAGCTACTATGCATGCCCTTAAAGACTTTTAGTGAGCGGAGAGTCCTTTGGTGGGTTCGGAGACATCTAAATAGGTAAGTAACAATAGAAAAGGTGTAGCCATACTCTCGCCCCCGACGTTATCCCAATAAACATCGATGAAATCCGGCGTCGCCTTCACGAAATCATCCTTAAAAGTCGGCGACTTGTAGTTTAGCGCAACGTCGAACCCGAGTTCCTCAGTCAGGACCTTGCACTTCTCGTCCGAGCCCGCGAGCCCGATGACGCGCGCGCCGTGAATCTTCGCGATCTGGCCGACGACCGATCCCGTCGCGCCTGCGGCGCCGGAAACCACGACCGTCTCGCCGGCCTTCGGTTGCCCGATATCTCGCATGCCGAAGTAGGCCGTCATCCCGGTCGGGCCTGCCGAGTGTTAGAAATCATCGCGCATCCATATTACACGTGGATAGTAAGCCCCTATTTCTTAGTGGGGGTACGCTGTATTCCAGGGCAAGTAGGGGTAAAAGTGGGGTGCTAGCAACTAACCGGCAGCGCCAATACCGTCCGTGAGCCGCGTTCCCTTAGGAAGGTCGATCAAGGAGACCTCAGCCTCCTTCGCGACAGCAACCTCGGTCCAGCCGCTCCAAACGAACACGTAATCGCCCTCCTTAATCTTCGAGCCCTTGCTTGCCAGGACCCTGGCGATGCAACCGCCGCGCATTTTCTCGCCGATGGCGACTGGCGGGACGTATGATCGGACGTCTGGCGGAAAGGGTTAGCGCCCGGGTTGGCGATGCGGGTTTGGGGCCAAATCCGAATGCCCGTAGGGATAGAAGTGTAATTGGGTTGGTGAGGTACTGACCGTATAGCCATGTGCGCATCGCTGGATCTAAAGAGAGGTAAATGTTTTCGACGAGAACCTCTCCATCCTTGAGGTCGTTTGCTGTAGGAGCATCGGTCTCCACGAGATTGAAAGTCTTCCCGGGTACGATGTCGGCTTTAGGGCGTTCAGCCAGGTGGAACGTCAGATTCTTGCGAGCCATTGCGCCTGAACAACTGTAACAATTGATCTATGAGAAGGGAAAATAACTGAGGAAGTCTTTAAAATTGTCTTGATGTGATCCTATTTATGATGCTTATCAAGAAAAGAATCAACTAGGGATACTTTTAAGGGTCACGAAGCGGGGAGTCGCATTCCTAGGGTCGACTCTCAAAGAATTCGAGGCGATTTATAAGCTAAATCCACCTCAGAGCCCGCCTCAAATTACTTACCTAGTAGGCTTGCCGCTAATCTGCATGCTATCCTAGGCACAAATAGCATTACTAATAACTGGCTGAATGCTCTTTCATCGGCGTTATGCTGTATTACCTTAATACGTACGACATGACATCATGTCAGGGATAATGAGACGATGGCTTCAGCCACAGGAGGTATTGGAGAATAATTCCTTTTTGAGTTGACCGACACTCCTTAGGTGATATGACATTGATATATTGTGCCGAGGTCCACTGAAGACCAAACTGGCCGCAGTCGGAAGGTCTAGTAGCCCGCAACATTGTTAACAATTGCTAGATGCTATCCCATATCTAGGTTCATATCGACCGTCCTGCGCAGATATAATTATGATTCTAGCGATGTTACTGCTATTTTTTGGGGCTTCACATAAATACGAGGCGAGTAGAACCATAGGGGTCATTTGAATTCTTTGAATTTCCCAACACTATAACAGGGTTGGGCTTCCACTATAGTACCTTCAGCATGAGTATGAACAATTCAACTATTCATGAGTGAACTGGTCATCAGCAACGCGTTTAAAAACATCAGGGGTATCATCGTGTCCTTCCATCGCGTATGCTCATTTGCCTTCAATTACTCATTTATTCCACCGGAGAACTTGGATTTCGGTGGACCTGTGCGAACTAATAGTTGAAATAGACGTGCGATTAAAACCGACTGACCTCGTGACCCGTGTAACTCATCAAAAAGTACCTAGAGGGATGAACGAGGGCTGTGTGATTAAACAAAATGGCTCGCTGGCGCCAATAATCCATGCGTTAGGACAACCCAGCTTATAAAAATTGTACTGTAGTTGTCAAAGTCCATCTCATGTCAATATACAACGATGCTAATCCGGCATGTGAAACCAAGTCACCAAGTGTCAAGATAACGTGGCGGGTGTTCAAGCATGCTCAATATCATGCGCACTTCGATACATGTGCCGTTCGCCGAAGAAAGGTCTAGATAGCGTAGGCGAGTGAAATTGTGCATTTGTAGCCGGATTATAAGCGTGCTGGAATGCTTTCGACCTCGCTTGCGTTCGTATCGCTGCTAAGCTCCTCATCATCATTCGGGGCTGGTACGTCCTCTTGACTGGACTCCTCAATGACCTCGCGAATTGGTCTCGGCTTCTTTTGAAATCGCTTCTGGGATATCGTACTCTTGACTGTTGTGCGAGAGCGTTTTTGACTTCGTCGAACCCGTTGTGGGGTAAATTCAGTGGTGGAGGGCGCATCGACTGAAGGCTCGCGATTTAGGCTCTCGGCTTCCTCATCATTACCGAGATCAACGCTGCCACGCAAATTTTCATTCGTCCCATCTGCCATAGAGGTATCCTCATCTTTAGAATTATCATCTGAAGATCCCTTAGATTCACTGTCCTCCTCTTGGTGATCATTCTCCTTGCTGATACTGTTGCCCATTTGGCTAACTTCGTCTTCACCCTCATCCTCGTCTTTTTCGTTGAGGTTACCTTCGTTGTTCTCTTCAGCCTCTTCAACTTCATCGGCTTCCTCGCTGCTTGCCTCATCTCCGCTATTTTCGTCGTCGGTCTTAACGACGACGTTTGGAGTCTTCGGGGCACGGTGCACTTTCAACATCTTCTGAATTTTGCGCTCCATGTCGCTATATTCAATGTTGGTGTCATAGTCGGGGCCGCTGGGATACTCGAGCTTGTGGGTTTCTTGATATTTCTTGCCTAGTTGTATGATAATCTCCGGAGTAGTCATGATACTCCAGTCGGGAACAGAATGCCTCAGGCGATACCAGGCCATCATGATAGTAGGGCGCGTCCATCGGTCCTCTAGATGGAGTGATCTGACCTTGGCCCAAGGAATACGGCTATCCGCTTTTACATCGGAGGCATCGACGGCCTTAATGATGTTAAATCGGTCGCGATTTGACATTGCATCCGCCTCTTCCCGGGCCTTCTGGATAATCTGATCCACTGACATGACATTGCCACCGTCAATGCTACCGCGGTCGGCTCCGTGTCGATTTAAGATTTTCCATTTCTGTATGCATTGAAGACGACTACGGGTCCGATCCATCAGTTCACTAACCCTTTGCCAATCGATTAGTTCTTCATCTGCTTCCTGAACCCTGATCTTTCCTTGTCTGCGATGCTCGCGAATCACTCGAAGAGCGTCGGAGATGATGGCTTGGAGCTTCTCTTCTTCGTCTAAGGTCCACGGATCGGATCGACGACTGTCGCCGCATATAGCATAGTTGCGCACGCGGTCTCTCACATCTTCCGGGTGACGATTAATAATTTTGCCGATTAAAGAATATTTGTTGCCGTGTTGCTTCCATACCCTCTCTAACTCCTCTTGCTGCTCTTCTGTCCATGTTCCTCGGGCAACAAAGTTGTGAAATTTGCGTCGACATTGATTTATTACCTTCTGTCGGGGACGACTTGGACAAGCGGCTATAACACGAGCCCAAAACTCCTGAGACCGAACTTCTTTTGGATTGCCTTGAATAAGCGCATTAACTTGGGGTTGAGTCAAATTGTGATCGTCTCTCCAATGTTCAACAGCTTGCGTTATATTACGAAGTTCGAAGTCGCTAAATGGGCCAGTACTCAATTCATGGGGTGCTGTTTTGGGTGTCTTGGGGGGGACGCTTCGCTTCTGAGATGGTGTCTTCGGCGTTGGACTGTCTACGCCTTTGCCCTTGAGCATGGTTGATATTTTGGGTTGCTTCTTTCCGGTTGACCTCGAGGGTCCCGCAATGGAGGGTGAACGCTGGGTTTCCGTGTCGATAGAACTCGCTTCCGCTAGGCGTTCATAGAAGGTGGGCTTGACCACACGCTTCCGAGCTGAATTTTGCTTAGGTTTGGGATGTTCTATGTCAGGGAGTTCCGACGACGCTTCCTCTTCATCGTCATCTGGACGATACTCATCGTTGGTAGGATTGACATCTACTGACGGGGACTTAGAATTAGGGTTGGCATCGGTAGGAATCATCTCATTCTGTTTGCTCCCATTGGTTCCCTCACTGATTCCCTCATTGTCTTCGGACTCGTGCTTACTCTCAGCATCTTCATCGATATCCATACGGTCTGATTCTTCCTCTTCCTCTTCCTCTTGTTCTTCATCTTGTTCTTGATCAGCTGATTGTGCGACTTCTGATGAAGCATCGTCATTATCGGACTTGTCTTCAGAGCCAGTAGGCTGACGTCCACCATGGGATGTATAGTCGTTTTCGACAGGGTCTTCTTCCATCTCAACATCGGGGGCAGCGTCAGAATCACGCGCAGCAGATTCCGAATCCGAATCAACGTCATTTGTATATGTATCAGGAATCGGTTCCTGAGGTAAGGCGGGTTCTTGATCCGATTCGTCGAACGGTTGCTCCGAGGCATCATCATCTTGTTGAACTTCTTTGCCTGCTCCTAAATTTCCATTCTTCCTATGATCGGCGTATAGACTTTCGGCGAGGCTACTGAATGGAATTTCATTGTTGGCAAAGTCATTGTCATCGTAGCTATGCTTTGGCCTCTTCTTCTTCCTGGATTGGCTACCTGGCGTCTCAGTCTTGCGCCTCTTCGACGATCGACGCTTTGAAGGCGTGGGGTCGGCGATTGTGTCATGGTCAGAATGGATGGATGAAGTCGGATGATCTTGATCATTGCCGAGATCCGGGGAGTCGAGTAGCTGTAATTTTCGCTTTTCCCTCCTCTTAAGTCTACGACGTTCCTTGGCAGAGGACGGTAGTTCGCCCGATGGAGGTAGGTCGCTCATGTTGTCTCCTTTACTCCGTATAGGATTGAGACTTGAAGGAACATGTGGGGTTGTTATCGGCGGAGGAGGTGGTGGGAGGTTGGGTGAATCGCTAGATTGCTTCTCAGCTTTGAGAATGGATCTATTATTTGGCGTTGACGTCTTTTTCCTGTGATCCGGCGACGAGGGTGCCTCTCGTTTGATGTCGGCTATTGTGGGTGACGTTTGAGGAATATCTGTGTCGAATGCCGGAAAGCGATGTCGTTGATTTGTCAAGTATTCGTCGGATGTTGTAGTAGGTTTGGATGAGGAATGACGGTTCACGGGTGTAAAAGCGTGAACTTGGCTTGAAAAGACCATGTCTGGGGAAGCACGACGTGACGAGTTGCGAGACCAGGAAGGCGAAGAGCCTAATTTTTCCTCTTCACCATCCGACTCGACCTTCACTTCCTTACTATTTTGATTTCCCATGACTAGCGCATCGTCATTTCCCTTACACAGTACATATCAGGCCATATATGTGAGTTAGAGTGGGTCAAAGCCCGCGACGAGGAAACTGAGAGTCGCCAGAATAGGAAGGCACTCCACTAAGCTGAAAGAGAGAGGAAAGAGCGGATGAGAGGTGAGGGGCTTCGTGAAGGAGGAATTTGAAGGTGGGTGAAAAGATAAAGAAGGTGGATGTTATCATGCGACCACCAAATATGAGAAAAAGGGCAGAGATAAGCTTAATACCTAGGTAAATAGCTACTAGGCAGTTAGGTAATAGGCTTTGGTAGAAAGTTCGCTAAGCGATAAGATTTTACCAATTCGTAGATATTTGCGACTACCGCTTGTCGCGAGGTGAATGGGTGAGTGAGTCGCACATTCGCGTCAAATCGACGATATCTGGGCTGCGTCGCGTCTAACTCTGGATCAAAAAAAGAAATTGTTAGGTGGAAACGCGAAAAGCCAAGCATTTAGAATCCGTCGCTGATTGGTCAAAACGCTTAATAATGGTGCGGGGTTCTGATACTTGCATTCTATTGGCTAAAATCACTAACTCAACCTGTGATTTCCATTACCTCGATCGTGAATTCTTGTTTGCATGGAGATCCTGGAAGTTCCAAGGCTGTCAAGTGCAATCGTTGTTATAGTTCACAAAGTTAAATAAGAGTGTCTTATGCAAAAAGAGTTATATCCGTATAATGTTGAAATCGCTCAAGATATTTGAAAATTACCAAGAGCCTCGAGATGTCATATCCAATATATGTACGCCCCTATGAAAACACTGTAACCTCCTTTCTAACACCCCCTCCGACAGCCCTAACTCTCGCCCCGATTTCCAGCGGGCTCCCCTCAAACACTACAAACTCCCTCTCATCGTTCGATTCACTCTCCTCCAGCCCCAACATCTTATACACGTTATCCGATACCAAATCTAGCGCATCTTTCTCGCTCAACTTGCCCTCGCCATTCTTATACGCAATACCGGCGAGCAGCCCTACATCACGCACAAGCCAATCCTCCTCAATGCCGACGGCTACGCGGACACCGGCAGCAACAAGTGCATCGACGGCGGTCCCGTTCGTAAGCGGTACGCCTGTTAAAGCTCGTCGCTGATCCCAACCGTTGCGGTATGAGAGTAGGGGGCTGAGAACGACGCCGACATCTGCGGCGGCTAGCTCGTCTGCTAGGATGAAGGACTCGGCGCCGCCGATGAGAACTAACTTAATTCCAGCAGCAGCAGTGCCTCGTGACGAAGCGGTAGCCTTGTCGACAACCTGTTTTACCCTTAGGATAGCAGCGATGGCGTCCGCGCTTTGAACGCTAATAGCTAGGGGAACTTCGCCAGAGATTACCTTAGCCAGGAATGCCGTTTCGGTGTAAGGATCCGTTGTCGAAGTATTAGCATCTGCGGCAGCCGCCTCGAGGAGCTTGTGGCGCAGCTCGTTAACCGCGTTCGAGATCGAAGTGCTACCTCGCTTTGCGCTGAGATCCAGTGTATAGTGTACGGCGATATCGTCGGCAAATATCGCGCCGTTGTCGAGTGCGTGCTTCGCAGCCGTACGGAATCCAACGCTGGTTCCCTGATGTGTTCCTTGTCCCGAGTACTTAGGTGCCGAGATCGCTCGTGTAACGCCATATTTCTGCGCATAGTGAAGTTTCTTCGTGTCGAGCGCAAGCCCATCGATGCCGCGGCTGAAAATACTAGGGCCGCCACCATTGTCGGTATCTTTTTCGGCATCAATTCCATTGAGTCCTAGAAGAGAACCAAATATTGTGAACGGTCTTGTCAAGTAGCCGTTCTGGAGAGAAATGATTTTGGTGCCGGAGTTGGAAGCAATTTCGATTTCCTCTTCACAAACTCCCACGCATGTGATCTTGCCTCCTGAAATTGCAACGGTCGAATTCTGGCTATGAGCGCCTGATTGGAATGCAGGTGATAAGAAGGACTTAGAAACCCCTGTAAATACCACATCACTGATGAAACTAATTTCATCAGTAGTAGCAGGGACTTCTGTGAGAGAGTTGGGAGATGTGAATGGTTTCCTCAATTCAACAGGGTCATCAAATTGTGCGGTACCGTCAATCCAAACCTGAACAGGCGCCGCCCCGACGCTCAATGGGTCACTATCCCACACGACAATATCAGCATCGAACCCAGGCTTGACCTTGCCTATCCGCTGTCCCAATCCCAGTCTTTCGGCCGGGGCCGTCGTAACAGCTGCTAAGGCGGCATGATACGGTAGACCATATCCGAAGGATTTGGCAGCCTCAAAGACAACATGCTGAGCATTCAAGACCGGGTTGTCGCTCACGTAGATCGGGGTTAAGCCATTTTCATATAGCACTTTACCGGCATATTCGGACCCGATGTACGCCTCGGCCTTGTACCACATATTATCAGCAAACAGAGCCGAAGCAGGCGGAGTGTCACCCCACGCTCGCTTAAGAACTTCGGGCACGAGGTACGTTTGGTGCGCGTGGTGGAAGGCTCGAATCGGGAATTTGAACTCGTTGGTATGGTCCACAAACGCTTCCAAGTCGGGGACCGTGTAACAATGTGTATTGACATGGACGTGTCCGCGTAACACGGCACTTAGTGTCTCCCACTCCAAGTCTTGTGGCAGGTAGGTATTCATTCTCTCGACGCCTACAGTTTCAGCCAGGGTGCACCAATCATTCTGTTCTTGAACCAACTTGGCGGCTTGTTCGAATGCGTGTCTAAATTCGAAGGATTCACCTAATCGGCTAGTAGGACCATGTTCTCCAGCTTTTCCGTAAGTGCGCTTAGAATTCTCACCACAAGCCATCTTAATGTATCTCCAATTACGATCAGGATCAGCTAGCAAGTCGGTTATCGATGTTTCGTTGCGGCCATCCGGCTTGCCAACAGCGTGTTTGATGACATAAGCCTCTCCTCCAATGTTGTTGCTCGAGCCCGGCAAAACCAAACTCGTCGTAACTCCTCCACTTTTAATGACCTGAATCTGGTGATCGAAAACGTTGATTCCATCGATTGAGCGCACATAAGGCGTTATGTTCGAGCCCATCTCATTCGTGTCGTCGTTGCCATTTAATCCAGGTAAGCTGTCCACGCCGGCGTGACTGTGCATATCGATGATACCGCTAGTAAGCGGGCGGCCTTTCGCATCCCAAATTAGTGTCTCGGATGAAAGCGACCCGACATCAATGCCCTTCCCAACTTCCTTGATCAAGCCATATTCCAGCAGCACATCAGCTTCAATCCACCCAAACCCCTTCCCAGCACGCGCGTCCTCGTCACTCGTCCCATCAACAGGTTCGCCAACCCATATCCGCGCATTCTGGATCAGTGTCGGTTTATACCCGTCCACGTACCGCGCATTGCGCTCCCGGCCCAAACCAATTGGATCTTGCGGCTTCGAACGCAGTTTAGAGCATACCCGTAAGTCCTCCGCCAATTTCTCAGCAGAAAGTTTGGATACGGGATTACGTCGCGGGAATGTCTCGATCTGTCTCCATTGCGCGTACACGATGAACGCAAGACACGCCAGCGCGACGAACTTAACCCCCCGCGAACGTCGGACGGGCCAGCGTCTGCGCCGCTCCGGCGCCGCTACCGCGGTGTACGGCGGGAGCTCGCCTTTCTCGTACCCCGATTCTTTCATGATCACTGCATATATATAAAAGACACGGAGGAAGAAGTAAGAGATTGAGAAGTGAAGTGAAGGAGGGTAAGTTGAAGAAGAGGTTGGTGTAGGAGGTTACATCATTGGAGCTCCCCACGGCGTTCCATCGACTCGTTTTAGCCAATTGTAGAAGGTCTAGGCGCTATCTACAGGGCACCCTAGCGCCGGTCTTACTTACGCCAACCCCCACCAAGATAACGCCAGCGCTATTCCCAGTGTTACTTTCAGCGGCGTTATTTATGGGGTTTTCGCTAAGATCTAGCTTACCTAATCGTTGAACCTACATACATCCAGATCTCTCAACCGCTTCTCTATGAAGATGTGAATGTTGATCCTAATAAGTCTAATTCGTATATATCGTAGAAAAACTAGGTATCTCGTTACCTGGATTCATTGGAGACACCCTTCATAGGAGTCGCAAGCGCTAAGGAGAAATTCATTCGATTGTCACACTCTAAAATCAGCAGTTCGGAGAGTGTATCATCACGAAGTCATCATTCATCATTTGCTATCCTCATGCATCTAATATTGCATTCTGTAGACCAAGTATCCGCAGTACCTCATCTGAATCTGTATCTCTCAGGCCAGCATCGGTAGCCCTACCATCCATAAACTTCCGTAGGCCAACTCCTGTAAAATCCCAACGCAATTGTTTCCTACTTCACCAGATCTCTCACAGCTTGTCTCTTCTTCGCCAGCCCTCCTAACTTCGCAGCTGCCGCCTCCAAGCCCGTTTTGTCGTGTCCCGAAAGGGAGGTGTTGCCGTTGACCTTGACCCTCTTCCCATCCTTAAAGAAGGCAAAAACGTCCTTAAACAGGTCATCCTGGGATGTCTTCTCGCCAAATAAGTCCAGCGCATCCTCTCTGTAGACTCTCACGAAAGCCATGATCCCCTCAACGTGGTAGTCCGCCGATAGCAACAGAAATGCATCCCGCGTCTCGAAGGGCGTAAAGTCCAAGTCTGAGGCGATATTAACTATGGCATACGTCGTGCTAGAGAGTAATTTACGCAGCTCCTCGCCAGATCCGACGAACTGAATATGAAACAAGTCCCAACAGTTATCTCCAGGATAGGGACTTTCTTTGAGGTGGTCGCGAGCATCTGATAAAGCAAGAGGAACTCGGAAGTCGGTGTTCTCTTTTTTTAAGAACATCTTGAAGACCTTGTTTGCGACTGATAGGCCCACGCCGTAGCGCTCGGGGTTATTTAGATCGTTGACATCGACCTTGCTCCTGCTTCCAGTATTTTCCCGGGCCTTTTTCAAGGCACGAATAAATACGTATAAGAGGTGATTCTCACACGATTCTCGGTCATACGGTGGAAACTGGTCAGGCACACCACTGCGCAACATTTCGACGTTCCACATAGCCCGAAAATCATCGAGTAATCGAACGCATCGTCTTGTAAGACGTACATAGTCAATTGACATGTCGCTCAAGGATCCTGCCACCACGTCCTGCACTTTTCCCATGAAAGCGTCGGGAGGGAGTTGCTTCTTGTCACGCTGGCCTGCTCTGGATGACTTCTTGCCAGGGGCTGATTGCTTCCCAAACTGCGCCATCTGCTCTTCGATTGCAGCCAAAACGTCGCCAGATGCTTTCAAATCTAGGGCTTCAAAAATCTTGACCTGGGGAGCCTCCCGTAGCCTACCCTTGCTCTCCTCTCCACACATGTTGTATCCTGGATTGCTCATCGGGCCAATCCTATATTTTAAGCGAGTCCATATGTCGTCCAAAGTTTTGGGTATGACATCCGCAAATAATGCGCGCTTATGTAGTTCGATTATGTGCTCCATCAATTGCCATTCTTGGTCGAGTAGCTTGAGCTGGCGCAGCGCATTATAGAGGTGGGCGACGCCGAAGATGCTCATGTGGTAATTAGCCAGCGATAATCCGGCTTTGTGGTAAAGAATTAGTAGTTTTAATGTCCTACTACCTGAATGCGACAGATTATGCGTGACGGCGAAGTCAAGCTCGAGCGATGGTCGGATGAAGTTCAATTGGACGCTCTGCAAGGCATTTATTGATTCCTCTTGGAGGTCTGGGTGATCTCGCAAGGCTTCTCTGAATGTACACCTCAATTCATCGCATATATCTTTCCAACTGCGTTTCTATATGAAACAAGCCATTAGTATCTTTCTTTAACCCTTTTTTAAATCGGTTCGCAACTCGGGAGGAGGAAGAATATCTCCAGATAGTACATACCGGTGGATCAACACCTATCTGCTGCACGAAGGATTTTGTCACAGAAAACGGTGACACTTTTGTATGGTTGTTCATTAATAAAATAGGAGATACTAGAATACTTATGATTAGCAATTTTTCCGCCCGACCGACATGAGGTCATTGTATTTTAAATGGTATATCTCTCAATGGATCAGGGTGATAACTCCTAGTATTGTTGCAGTGAAAGGGGGGTCTTGGGATATTTCTTACCAGTCGTGTTATAATCTTTCCACCAAGTTAGATTATCAAATCTCTTTTTGCCTTCCGCATGCTCTGTGTGTTCCAATGATTCAGATGTGTACAGCCTGGTATATGTGATCAGTTTCTGGAATCTAGGCAATTCCTTGCAGATATCGATAATATCTAGCAGGATACGTGCAGCTATGACGGTTGTTGCGCTTAATTTGCTCTCGAGCCACATCGGCTGGAATGACTCCAAGAATATATCTTTTCCCCACATGTTGAAGTCAGGCATCAACTCATTTATTATGGGTGGTAGATTCTTGCTTTTCGATTTCTTATCAGCAAATAGTTCTGGTAACTGAAAATCAAGAAGCAGTTGAGTTAGAAGCTGATCCTCCTCCAGGAACTTTTTGTGCTCCGGCATGTTAACCTTATATGGGGCATCAATGTATTGGTACTCCAAGGACACGATAAGAGGCGGCCAACTCTTGTTCAGTTTTGATAAGGCTATGAACTTGAGCAGTATTATGGAGCTGGGCTTGAAGATAAACTCGTCGAATGGTGTGAAATCTTCCGCAAGCTTCCCATTAGGTTTATCTTCATCAATGAGAAACATCAGCTCCGCTAGACATTAGTAGGAAATGTCATCGGGTATATCTGGGAGAAAAGCTGAAAGTAAATCCTGCTCGGCCTTGCGGATCATATGGATAGCCATAGTCGTGATTACCGACGCCGTAGGTAGAAACGTATTTCCAGAGTTGCATTCTCTCCATATACCTTGAAGCTTTTCACGGATGCGTTGCATATCCTCGAAGAAACAGAACACGGCAAATGCCTTTTCCCAAGTCTTTTCAGCTTCTAGCTCGAACGTATCAACTGACTTGGGTTGTGGCTGCTTGTTATCTTTGGTACTGTCGGCCTGGAAGGAGTCTGGGTAGTACGAATCATCTGAATCGTCTACGCTCAAATGAGCGAACCGGTTCCTAGATGATATATTAGCTATTACCCTTATTTATCACTGAGTGGGAGACACTTACTGTAGGTGAATAGTACCCCCGTCTTTACAAAAGGGACTTGTGACGGTAGGGCTAGTCGCTACTTCGTCTCTCCTTTCACCACCTAATTTGACGAGCGCATCTTCCAGAACATTAATGAAAAATTTATGTCCGCCGTTGTCATATACTTCTGCTTTATGTTGAGCATTCCCTATATTGTCAAACCAGTTTGAACATCTTTGGCGTGCTTCAATGGCGAACTTGAGATGGTTCTTGATCGTATCTGGCATGGGGAATTTGACTTTGGACTGGTATACAGCGTTGATCTGAGAGACCAACTCCTGCGTCGAGACAAAGTACTTTGTGGATGTGGCGTCGCGAATGGTGTGTGCCTTCGTCTTGTAGCCGCACGCATCTGCAGCGCGACCTAGCCATGTCACGAACGCGTTTGTATCACTTTTGTACCGCCCGTAACTGCTTGAGAGGAATTCGGGAAGCATCCTGGCTGATGATTTGGGTGTCAACAACGGTAATGATAGAGAATGCTGGTAATTATGTGAATGAACGATGTGGCCTTGAAATGGATGTCGGCGGATAGATGGTAGACTTGAGAGTGGATGTGATAATGGTGTGAGATGTTGAAAAGTGCGACGGAGAAAAAAGAAAGAGGAGATGTAAATATATGACGGACTGTTCACTCTTATATGAATGTTCCTCCTACTGTGTGGAAGGTTCTTGTCTGTAGGCACCTGCTAACAGTTTTGACGGCACTGTGAACTTGTGAAGGCAGTTGCGAGTTAATCGCTGTTGCTTATGATAGTAGATTAGATACCGAGATCTATGGATATGCTGGCAGGTGCAAAGGGAAGTAGCCCTACTCCTACCTACCTCCATTAACAGTAGAACTATGTACTATATATACTATGCACTGTATATTATTTTGAGGAAAGTGCGATAAACAATACTAGATATATGTATGTAGTACCAAATTCCCAGAATGAAGGAGATACTACCTAGTAGATATCAGGTTTTGATAGATCCCTACGACGCCGCTTAGTAAGATTAGTCATCGGATGAAAAGGGGTAAAAGGGATTGCCTGTAAACCACTTGATGCTACTATAATATTCATAGATACTATACCGTCCATTATACACATAGTTAAATTCACCCTACACAAACTATTATAAATCTACCAGGCGTAAAATTATTGTCAAATATCGCGGTTTCTACTTATCAATATCCATGACCATTTCGCCATTTGTGATGTAATGTAATAACTCTTGCTTGTTAAGGCAGCCTCACATGACAATGTACCGACCGTGCGGAAAGGATGATAATGGCCTAGAATTCCTCTGCCGCGACTTACAAACAACGTACTAATGGGTACCAAATAGGTACCTATGAGTGCAATGATGGGTGCCTAGGTGGTAGCTGATATACACTGGAGGTGGGTACTGTCCCAAATAGCTATCAACAACAGTGCGTATTTGTCACAGTCTCCATGTATCTAGGTACTCGAGTACCATCCCAAGCTAAAACACAGTTCGATTTACATATATACATCGTATGAATATGAATTTGGGTCACGAGTATCCCATGTGACGAGAAAGTTTGTGCTCACCGCCCGAGTCTTTTCTGCCGTCCTGTTTGTTCACAACCATATTTATTTGGTCTCCCTCCCACCACTTTCTTCCCAGAATTTTCATCTTCTCTCACCATTCTACAATAACTATAAATCGTATCTATTAAGAACGATCATCTTTCAACTACGCATTAATGCGTTCATAACATACAAGTAAGTCCACACCATTCTATCTTCCTTTATCAACTAGTACCTAATACCGAAATATTACATAGGGACGGCACGTCCTGTCAATAGCTCCCTTGACAAGAATGAACGGTTACAGTCCGTTCTTCACATAACCTAAGACATAATTACTAAAGTCGTCGTCACGGCCTTTCAGTCACCTACGTCGCAATCCATAGCTCCATTTGCTAAACAAGGCCTCGCATTCCACCAGTATTCTTTTTCATTTCTCTATCTAGTATGATATATTAACTAACTTTACTAGGTAGGTCAGGATGCGGAGGCGTGTTGTGGGAGTACACCGAGCCGTTTCTGTCTCCGGCATTAGCTAAGAAATGATTCTTCGACAATCTGTTCGACGCTATATAAGGCACCCTTTATCTTAAAAATTCCGAATATTAAAGGAATTGAATTACGGGGCTATGGAGCAATCAGCAGGCTCCGCTAACTTATTGTAAGTATCACCAAACACTTTCACCATAGCCCCGTCTAATAATTTCCCTCGAGAGCATCAACAATCTGAGTCAATTCCCCCAACTAATCCGTTCGTTGCAACTCAAGTTGCTCCTGTCAGAGAGATTTCACAAACGTCCCAGCAAGAGGCTAGCGTCGTGGGTATCGAGTCGATAGCCATAAGTTAGTGCTCCGCTTTCGTGCTAATCGCACGGAGATGGAGTCTGGAGATGGTGATAGCGGAGATGATTACGTGCTTACATATTCTCGCAATGTTATGATTGCGAAGTAATTTCCGTGTTACAGCAACGCGTCCTATTAAACCTTCGGGTACTCCTATGTCGGTATGTTTTGAGAACTTCCTCATAACCATGTGCTTCTTCTAACATTACTTATTTAGTTTTCGTCGCCTGCCGTCCTACCTGAAGCAGAAGCATTCTTTCTTCATTACCACCTTTTAGAAGCTTTATTCCCTTCCGAGCTCTTTGCCGGGACTATTGAGCCAGTATGACATTCTCCCGGAGTGGGATTAGTCACAATGTCGTCCCCATAACAGCTCTTAACATGGCGCCCTCGCAACGACGAAGCGACCTTCCACACGGCGACACCATCTTACCTTAACTTTCTTAACAAAGAGACAGAGAGAAAGGGAAAAGTGGACACCATGATGACGACAAGTCTGTGATACCTAAACCTAAGCAATATTCAACGACGAATACCCAACCACAGGCTAATGGCGTTCGTCCTAAGTGCGCTGAAGCAAAATCGGCATCCAACAAGGATGACTGCAAGCTCCAGCGTTAATCAGAGCGCCAGGTGACACTACCCGCCAAATATCTCCGGTTCATGGGGGATGACTTTCTCACCGTAAGCTAGCCTTCATGCTATCCACCCACAATACCAGTATTTCACTAACACATAACAGATGAGACGATAACTCATCGCAAACCTCTCAAGCATCCTCGCCTTTTTCTTAAAATGTGGCTAGTTTATGGCCACATACCTAGCTGGTACGAGGGCGGCGGATGGTGTTGCTAGCACATTGGTGCGTGCCTAATATCTGGGATGAGCAGTGGGCACCCATCTATGGGGTGCCGGGTGTTGGTCGCCCTAATCAACACTCGATCCCGTTGAGCGGAACGGTATGCCAGCCCTGGTGGCTGGCGTTCCCGTTATGTTCAGTACGATGTTTCGATAAATGCCTGGTTCGACGGCGTCACAGATCCCAATCCATGCGGACTTTATATATCGGTGAATTCAAATTATTGCCGACCTCGCGGGCGAGGTCCGCAACAAGCAGAAAGACCAAGTCGCTGCAATTGACTAAGAGGTGGACTGTGGCCCCCCAAGAAGGGTGTCAACTCGAACTATGTCTGATTCATGAGCAACAAGGATACAGAAGGTAGCGGCGACGGCGTGTGCGTCGCCGGCTTTCCATCTACGTAACAACGTTAGAATGTTGAGAGAGACCTGGTACTTAGTTTACACAAAGACTTAAATCATAGGTCTCACAGATGGTGGAGGGAAGGTCAGTTCCTGGGCAGCCTGAGGAGTCCATGAATGCACTACCTAATGCGCGTGTGTTATTACGCATTCGCCTTACATGCTACTATAAACAAAAACATTTGATAGATTATGAACGGTTGTCTATGACAGTTCACGATAGATACTACTTGCTTCGCAACAAGAGGAGCTCTTTCAATCAATTTTATATCGCATTTCCCTTTGACTAGGAGCTTCCTTCTTCCCGGGGGCGTCTTATAGGTTTCCGTTCGTGATTTTAGTATTTCAGTGATCTCTAGACTTCGTGAAGATGACCTACCTATATTTCTACCACCATGTTATTATCACCTCACCATTACCAGTTCGAATACCATGCAAGCAGTTTATCCCTCGACAGCATAACCGCTTCCTAGAACCCATAACCAAGGACTTACCTGTCTACCTCTCATATCGCACCGCCACATCTCCACACAACGCAACAGAACAAACATAGGGTCCAGGGCAAGAGTCTTACAAACAAACCCCCCCTTTCCCACCCCCCATAATCCCCTATCTGCAGGTGTCTGGCCCTGCGATACTAAGTTTTGTGTCACATACGTGACAGCGAAACTGACAGGCCAACCCAAGCCCACAACTCCACACCGAAGTGCTACACGGCCTAGAGTTTAATATGAACGTTTCTACTCCTCGGGTCCGTGTCACAATCGCATAAAAAAACGCCAATGGGGATTAGGCCTGGGTATATCTAGGAAAATTTAGTGAAGATCCCTTGCGTGGGTATATGTAAGGCACGAGTCACGTACCGAAGCATTGGGACGTGGGGATCTCGTGTAACTGGTAACCGTCTACGATGATGTACATGTGATAATTCAAGAGAAAAATACCTATGGATGGATGGAATTTGCCGGGTCCCGAATGGTAGTAGCTTCCCCATATGGGTTTACAAGTATTGGCAAATTGCTGCTTTAAAGATGTATGCATAGGTATCACCCAGTCTACTGCACCACCACAATATTATGCCGCGCAAACATGTATATAACACATCGCGATTCTCATTTCCGAAGCTATGGATCAACTACCGAGCTCGTGTTGTACTTGTCTATACGAGCGAAGAATTAGAGAAAAACCATCATCGACCATAACCTCGTAGGCGGAATCTCCGTCCCGCCCTCTGCTCTGTGCCTCCGACGCGATTAAAAGCAGAACGTCATACTATCCTTCCAGTAGAAACCCGCCATCTCTCTAACGACTAGTCGACGGCGAAAAGAAAACCCTGAAAGCAATGCAAACGACGATGCGCGTCCCCTCGCCAAGCACTTCGAATGAGGATAACCGAATCCCTTACGTAGGCTAGCCTACTTATCTTGCGGACGCTCATCCTTGCGACGATCATCGCCGCCGTGACCGAGACCATGTCCTTGACCGTGGCTAGAGCCGGGACCAGGGCCGGGGTGAGGTTGATCGTGACCGGGATTGCCATGTCCGCGTTTAAGGTGGCCAAGCCCACGCTCGCGAGTGCGACCCCGCTCCTCACTCTCCCTCACCACAGCTTCCTCCTCCTCCACAACAGACGCAGGACCAGGCGCATTCGAAGCGGGCTTCTTGAACGCGTTAAACGCGCGACGCAGCGAGCCGCCAAAGCTAGGCTTCGGCTTGAGCCCCATACTCGCACCCACACTCGCACTAGCATCGCTCCTCCCACTCCCCTGCGAAGCTCCTATGCTCCCGTGTACCGAAGTCGAGTCTCGACTACCCATGCTCTTGCGCAGTTCCTTCTGTGCTTCCTCATTGGCCTTCTGCTTGTTCTTTTCCTCTTTCTTCTGCTTGCGGTCGCGCTCTCGCTCGAGTCGCTTCTGCCGCTTCTCCTCGTCTTTGCGCTTCATCTCCTCGGGGTCTGTGCCCGCATAGAGGAACGGACCGGGGGCGGGACGTACGACGACTTGGTTCTCGCTAGGAGGAGGGGCCCAGAAAGGCACCGCGGGGTGTGCTGCCGCCCTAGCGCCTGGTGCAGGTTGGGGAGGTGCGACCTGTTGGGTAACTTGTTGCTGAGGAGCGGGTTGCTGGGGCTGTGGATATATAGGTGGGTGCACTTGTGGGTATGTCTGGGAAGGCGTGTCTGAGCCTGAAGTAGGCGGCGGGACGTAATAGGAAGAGTAATTTGATGGTTGCGGCAAGACTGGATATGGATGGCTATGAGGTAGGGGTTGATAGGGCGACTGGTGATGAGGCTGCATTGGAGAGAAAACACCAGGGTATGGGTAGCCAGTCGAATATCCATGGTTTTGTCCCAGAGTATATCCGTGACCGGCATGGCTAGACATGTGGTTGATGGCTTCATGATTTCCGGTGTCGTAGAATGGATCGTCGCCCAGACTACCTCCAAATTGGTCAAGTCGATCCTCTCGGGCGATAGCATCAGTAACGTTAGCAAAAATTCGTCCTTCAGCAGTAGCGTTCTGCGCCTCAATTTCAGCGTCATCCTAGGACGCTGAGATGTTCGGTGCGTACATTGCTGCCTGGTGTCGGATGAATGTTCGTATTCCTCCCTGGTTCAAGACTGAGGATGCCTCCACAGCTCGCGATAACATCGCCAAAGCGCCGGGTCGAGTAACACTACTCGTGCGCAAGTCATGCTGGAACTGGATCACCTCGTCATGGATCATGCTTCGGATGAAGTCGGGAGTCAAGAGTTTACTCGGAGTGCTAGCAGCAACAACGGCACAAGGGTGAATACGGTCGGTACCACGGTTGGGTGCTGGAACCTGAGGGTGGCGAATAACAGTGTCCCCGTATGATAGAACGTTAGCTTCCGCAAGATTACCCATTCCATAATGGCTTCTGGGAATTCCTTGTCCTCCTTTAGAATCTGATTTATGACGTCCATGACCGGGGGGTGTAGGTTCGAGGGCGAGCTTTCGAAGCTCGGCGGTAGCGTCGACTACTTCTTGTGGAGCCTTTGAAGCTGTGAAAGGAGTTAGGCGTGGGATTGGTGGCAAGGTGAATGGAGCGGTCTGACCATCAGCAGAAGTATCCTTGTTATCCGTAGCGCCTGTCTTAGCTTGCTGCGAGGTATCTTTATATCAAGTAAGTAAAGTAGAACAGGAAAGAAAATTGGGCAAAGTAGGAAACCACTTACCAAGACGACCTTGCGCGGCAGTGTTCCTTGCCGGAGGAACATTCCTTCCTCGGCCTCTTCCGCTTCCTGTTGAGCGACCTAAAATACGATTAGTTTTCTCCTCAATCACACCTCAAGGCGACGGGGGTTACCGTAGAAAATGGGAGAGCCAGTTTCAGTGGGCATCTCGGGCGCTTGAACAAGGTCTGCTTGACTTCCAGTGGAGTCGGGGTTAGAAACGACAACAACAGGCACCTTAGGACCGGCTTCCGAGGTTTGAATTGACTTATTGACGTCTAGGAGTTCGAGGGAGTCAGTGTACTTAGAAGATGATCCCAAGGAAGAGCCGCCAAAGGTGGGAAATGAAGATTGAGATGTTTCGGTGGTTGCCTTTTGGGCTGATGTTGCTCCTAGTTGTTGCTTCCCGGCAATCGAAGAGTCTGGAGTGGGTTGTTGTGTGAGCTGATGGGAAGGTTTGTCCTTAGGATGCTTCGAATACTGTTGCGCCTTTGGAAGTGAGCTATGAGCATATGATTTGTTACTAAAAGATTGATCGAGCTCTCGAGTCCGAGGACGTCTCGATTCCCCTGGAGGTGGTGCTGGTAGTGGGAAAGAGGGTGGTGGATACGGAGGGTCCTTGTTGACGCGCACTGCTAAAGGCAACTTGCTCTTAAATTTAGGCGCAGGAGCAGTTTGGTCGTTGTCGGCGCTCGTGTTACTGATCGCTAGTGATGGATCAGGTAGCGATTCTACGTCGTCCTGTTCACTAGGATCGATGACTTTATCCGCGTTCATCTCGTCCTTCATTGATGAATGTTGAATGAATAATGGATCTGGGGGAAGGATCGTTAATTTCGATCAGCAAAAGTAGGACGAGGTTTTGTGGGTAGGATGGAAAATAAATGTTCGCAAAGAAAAAAAAGAGGAAAAGATAAAGAAACGTGGAAGGCGGTGGTAAAAATTGTCTGGCAATCGTACCGTCGTTAACATTATTCGCAGGCTCGTCACCACCCACTGTATTCATCCCAGACCCTGACGAGTCACGTGTACTTCCAGTGTATCTAGATGACGTTCGATCGCCCGATGTATTTTTGGCGTCGTCATTTAGATCCTCTGGTAAATTAAAAATTACATTTTGAGGGCTAGTGTCTTCCGACGACGCCACTGAACATGGCCTCGAAGCCAGTTTCAAGGGCGCAACTTGGGCAGAGACGCGATTCATAGATCCCTCCGTTGCTCCCGAAGACTCTTGTGAAGGCTGTGTCTCGACACTATGAACGTTCGTACAGTCTTTATAATTCGCACTACGATTTATTTATGAGTATTGTAGGAATTGGGTACTGAATTAAGGTCAACTAAGGACTCTACTTACCTTTTGTGTGATGCAATGTTAGTAACAGATGTCGGTTCTGTTCCCTTAACTAAATAATTACGATCGAGGTGATGTTCTACGGTGTCCTTTATAGGAGGACCCGGGCCAGATGACGGCGGTAACATTGCGACTGGAGGTTTGTCGTGGTTGGATGATTTCTTAGCCACGGTCATTTTCAACGGACGACGATAAGATTGTGCGCAAGACTTTGAACATAAATGTCAGTTCTTCGACAAATTTTCTATTCAATCCGATGTGATGGGCTACTGAAAGGAAATATTGAAGGGAAAAACTGCGATGAAGCTAGGTAGATTGGATGGACTTGATTCTGGGAAACCTACGACAGTCGCACTGTGATACTAGCAATTCAAAACCTGAGAACAAGATGCCGAACATGAATAGATTCATTCAATTAGTAGTAATTGTTAATGGAGTTGGAGACTAAACGCGGTCTCCCAGTGCTAAGAAGTCATGAAAAAAAGTAGCTGCAATATAAAGGAGTGTCGTGGTAAAATGAGAAACTTCATGCGATGGTCATTTCAACCTGAAAAGTGATTAGCATCGCGAAGACTCTGATCAACCATGAAATGTGTCTGTAACAGAACGGTAGGACAAAGGTACTAGGTACATACTAGAATCATTGCATCGTAAAATAGTGGGATAAAGGTTGTATGTTAAATGCCTGGGAACACAGTTAGCTCAAGTTTATTCTGCAATATTTATGGGATGGAAACAAGAATTCATATATGCCACGATGGATGATATTTGTATGGATGTGTAGCTGGCGAGGTTGAAAGATTCAGGCATTGATGGTTTTACTCACGTTGTCTATGTCGAGAGTCATCGTTCTGAGCCACTCTAAAAGCTTGAACATCAAAATAGGGGCGAAAACATTTGGGTGGTTTAGGACCTAAACATGATCAATGGCCTCATCCACAATTTTCGTTTCTAGTCATTTTGATGTAAAAGATTTGAAGTTGGGCTCTGCGACTTGGAGACCTGAGAAGATTTCTCATTATTAATAATACAAAGTTAAGTTTTCACTCTCTCTTTCTTTATGTCAATCTTGATTGATGTACTTAGGTACATATGCACGGGGCAAACCCGACGTTACACGCATCTGCGAGGATGCAACAAGGGGGCAACCCGGTCTGTCGGGACCCTGCTGCGCCACTCCGGATGCTCCGCAAAATTAGGAGCCCTCAGTTGGTTGCTGAGTGGTCACTGGTCAATGGTTAATGGCCAATGTGGCTTTACTCTTCTTTATCTACACACACCTAGGTAGGCGCAAGCGCAATTTCCGCGATCTCTTCCCGTTCTTGCCGCCGCATCTCTGTCACGTCACTCACAATTCTCCGGGCAATCGGATTTACTCGCATGCCCCGAGGCTCTGGTTTATGTGCTTCATGTCAAATCAATTGAATATACAATGCTGCTGGGTCGCGCCAGCCGGATTGCCCTTTTGAGGCGGTCTAAACCGTCTGCACCGCACTGGATACGCCTCAATGCAACCTCAACACGCGTTCGAACGCTGGTTTGGCCCCCACAACAACGGTTCTTCTCCACAACAAAGGCCGCCAGAGATCGGATTGGCCCAGAAGGATGGTCGGGACAAGGTGAAGAGAAGCAGTCTTTATTTTCTAAGATGTGCGAGTCTGCAGCTACTACTCTCGCCTCTGTCCTGGTGCTCGGTGTCGGGTTCGCGGCTGCTGGTTACGTGTACCACAAGTCGTACAAGTACATACAGCTGAAGAAGATTGAGAATGCATTCGAACCAGGAGACCCAGTGTTAGTATTGGCAGCAGTAGGAAAGGATATTCCAGCGCCGCCTAACGAGCAGCATTGGGTTATGCGGGATGAGCAAGCAAAGATCGACGCGATCATCAACGGAACCAACAAAGGCCATTACCACCTAATCATGGGGGAAAAGGGCTGCGGAAAAAGTAGCATGTTGATAGAAGCCATGCGGAAGATCGACGGTGAAGGTTGTGCCATGTTCGAAGCGCATGCCGATCTAGAGATATTCCGAATCCGACTAGGGAAGGCTCTCGATTACGAATTCCATGAAGACTATATAGGAGGATACTTCAGCGAGCGCGGCCCGAGGGAATCTACCGCATTGCTGGATATTGAAAGGGCGATGAATAAGCTAGAAAAGGTAGCACTTTTACACCGAGAGAGGAAGAACAAACCTCTACTTCTCATCATTAACCAGACACATCTGATCCGAGACGACGAAGACGGGAAGGATTTGCTAGAACTGCTCCAGCAACGGGCGGAACAATGGGCAGCCAGTAACCTCGTAACCATGATTTTCAACACCGATGACTATTGGGTGTATGAACGGCTATTCCAACGTGCTACCTCGCGAATGGAGGTGATGTCGATCTCAGATTTACCAAAGGCGCAGGCGATATCAGCCCTACAGAAATATCGACTACGATATTTCGGTGAAAGAGCCGACGTATCCATCCTCGAGGCGGTCTATGACCGAGTTGGCGGAAGACTATCGTTCCTGAATCGGGTAGCTAAGTCCCACAATATGATAGCCACATGCGATCGCATCAAAGAGAGCGAGAAAACGTGGTTCCTCAATCAGTGCTGGATCCTCGGGACCGAGATGGATGACGATGTTATGGATCAGCAAAAGTGGGCGAGCGCAGCGATGGTCCTAGCCTTGGCCCTCGTCGACAAGGAAGAGGAGATGGAGCAGACGTACGATCCCGATAAGGGACACGTCCTGCCTTGGTACCGGATGCACAAAGCCCAGGAAATCATGACCCGGGCCGACTTCATCCGAGATTTCGACCGGCTGAACTTCTTCACCATAACGAGCACGGCGCAGGTTCGTGCTAGCTCTGTGCCCATGCATCGCGCGTTTAGGGAGATATGTGCTGAGCCTGGATTCCGGGAGTTCCTCCAGGACACCTTGGAACGAATTGCTGCTATCGAAAGCTTAGGTCGTACGAGAGAGCTGGTCGCGAAGGACCTAGTGCTTGGTGGGAAGTATCAAATATCCAAACCCATGATGACCATGGATGGTCGGGTAGAGGTTAAGTTACAGCAGCCGCCCGAGAAGGATTAAAAGGTTAATATTTGAACGGTTAGTTTGAGGCGGATGTTGCATATTGGCGATACGGAGTAGGTCAGCTGCAGGGCCAGCTTTTCTTTTGTGAACGGCAACGACTATAGATTCTGTACGAATATTGTACCATATTGTATGTTAACGTTAGCATAATACTGCATCCTAGCAAGGAATTTGATTTGTTAGTTATAATTTTCAGGTCAGTGGTTGGTATACATTTCGGATCGTATCCCCAAGATTGTACCGAATGGTTCTGGTAAAGTCGCCTGTCCCTTAACGGACCTCCCTAGACATTTAGGCAGGCAGGCAGCCTTAGGACTTATGGAAGCTTCCATAGCGGTCTTCGAACTTCCCGATGGCCGTTAGAGACGCCACCTAATAAAGGCAAGTGCACGCTCATCTAGGCTTCAGATAACCTTCAGGGATATTTTCTCGGTAGAAATTTGTTAATAGGCAGTGACCATTTCCCATATTCTAGCGCTCATGAAATTCTTAGAAGAATGTGAGGAGGATACTCAGTCATATATGAAGTAAGTCTCCTGGTGCTGACCAAGGCTGTCTTAAACAAAAACTTGGCATTGAGCTTAATTCCGACTTATCCGTCCCAACATGCAATTCTTCCATTTCGGTACAAGTCCCATATTAATATTTGATGATCGAGGCCAGAATAGGAATAGTATACAGCAATAGGGCGGTTAGAGATGCCCAGAATTGCACGGACCAGGTCCTTTGGGAGAGCGATTTTCGCGATTTCCTCTACCGAAGCATTGAAGCTTGTTCGTACAATGTTACCCAATCGTCTAGCCTCCATTACCAAATTACAATGTATCACAAGCTTTCAGCTTATTCCTTGCCATGTCAATAACAAAACGGCAATAAGGCATCTTCGATGTTGACAGCCGCGAGAGTAATAAAACTCATGGCACACCAGAACGTTTGATCAATCTCGGTACTAAAAATAGTATACAGGAGGGGTATCACGGCCGGGTGCATTGAATTTTCATATTAGTCACGCGTGAAGCAAATATTTCGGAAACGCGCTTCTCCAGTCCATCTATCTGCTACTTTTGCCAAATTCTCCTATGATTTCTCTTTTCCAATCAGATTTGATGAATAGCGATGCTCTGAATCCGTCTATGGTCCCCTCAGAGACGACCATGAAGTAAACTATCATATGGAAAGTTGAGGAATAGCATACTTAAATACATTACTCGGGTCATGCTTCTTCTTCAGCGCCACCAGCGTCTCATAGTGCGCTCCAAAAATCTTCCCGTAGTCCGATTCGTCGTTATCCAGCAATGATAGATAGGACGACTCCAGCACATTTTCTGGATCATCCTTCCTAAGTTCACCCAAGAGTTCGATTGCCCACTCCGCACCTTTCACCTCAAGCTCTTTTACGGGTGTCGTCGCGATGAGTTCGAGCATATGGTGCTCAACCCGAGCGCCGAAGACGGAGTTCTCATTCGGCGCCGGTGCTCGGAGCATATGGAGGGAAATCGCAATGCCGCCTCCAGGGATCGAGGACGTATACTTGGCCAGAACCTCTGCTAACTTCGGTGTGTATTTCTTCACACTGAGGGTATACGCTCGCCCGTAGCTACCCCAGGTAAGTAGTGCTTCGTTGAACGCGCAGTATGCCGAGACGCTCCGGGGCTCGGGGTTATTCATCAGGCAAGGTCCGAGGGCCGCGATCTTGTCAATCCATCCCTTGCCTTCGTTGTGGTCGTTCGCCGCCCAACTAGCGCCGACAGCGAAGACTTTTCCGAGATTAGGAAGTTCTATACCGAGTAGTTGAAGTTGGAGAGCCCTTGGAATGGATTGCTCTGCAGCTAGCTTTTCATACCCCTCAGCGTATTTCGTCCAGGTTGTCTTCATGTCGCTGGAATCGAATACTATAAGAGAGACGAGCATCTCTTTTAGAGGGTAAAGCTTAACTGTTAACTCAGTGATAATGCCGAATATCCCACCGCCTCCCCGAATGCCCTTCAAGAGCTCGTCGCTTGCATCGATGAGCTCGCCTTCCGCATTCACAACTTTGGCCCCCACGATCTGGTCAACTCCTAATCCATGACTGGATGAGAACGGACCGTAACCGCCGAGTGTAGCCCAGCCAACGTACCCGACACTCGCAACCGTTCCCACCGGCGTTATCAGCCCTCTCGCATCTAATTCCTTCGCGAGGTTCCTGAAGATGATGCCTCCGCCTACGGCAGCAGTCTTCTCGTCGTCGCTAACACGGACATAGTTGATGTCGCGCATGTCAATACTCAAGGCACCGCGAACCTGGCTCCGCCCCGCACAATCGTGGCCACCGCTCCGGACGACGAAGTCGACGTCGTTTTCAACGCAGTACTTCACTAACGCCTGGACGTCGGCGCCGGTCTGCGGGCGTGCAACGGCGAGCGGTGCATTATCCTCTCGCTTGACGAAGCACGCGCGCACGGTCTCGAAGTCGGGACTCGATGGTGTGATAAGCTTGATGGTAGGCTGGCTCTTAGCCAAGTACTCTTGAAGCGCCGCGAGATTTTCTGCCGTATTCCGTGCCATCTTTGTCTTTATTTCTATCCTTCCTTCTGATTGCCCCTTTTCTTAACGAAGATATAGGTGTTTGTTTGCACTTTAGCAAGCAAATGGAGAAGATATCATTCTTAACGATATGAGCTATATCACTTTGGCGCAGAATATCAGAAGTGCTACATGAATGTGGGTAGCTTGTGTGCATAGCTGAACACGAATGCTGCGGATTTCCCCATAACCCTGCCGTGCCACAGCACCGCATAGGGTTATTGATCCTGCTACCATACCCGCTGCAGACTGCCCACGCAGCCCTATGACAGGCTGAAGTACGAAGAGACCTGGGATGAGATTGGCGGTAACTGGTCTACAATTTGTATCTAAGCTTACACGTTGGGGTCCCGGACATTAATCAATTGGTCGACGACAAAAGTCAAAAGCCGTCAATACCTACCTAGTAGGTATCTAGTACTTATCTACCTGTCTAATGCGTAGTTCGTTCTGACTCCTTATCGTACTCCAAGAACAGTCCGCGAGTATCCAATTCCTTCTAGTCTACCTACGCAAGAAATACCAAAAGTCATGTCCTAGAGAATCACGAATCTATTGCGTTTTTTGGTCTTATAAGCAGGTCTTTTATCACCCAAACCTTTCTTGGTGGTTCAAGACTCCATCGTGTGGCTTTCAATCGACGAAGTGTCAGCTTTTATCATAGATGAACTCGATCTAGTTTAAGTGATATGATTAGAGCAAGGAGATAACGAAGCATACCTCTAAGTATTCCGGTATCAGGTTCGCGCTTTAGCGGTATGCCCATCAGGAGTGCTCTCAGGGGGAATTGCTTTTCTTGATAATAGGATCTTGCTGTACATTTCTTTAAATAAGCCCGTGGCTCTTTAGGTCCTCCCTTAGGATATACTTTGCTCGTAAGATATCTAAGTATTAGATACTCAGTGATGGACCATATGAGAAGTTGCGCCTGGCGGTTGACCATTGAGAATTGAGTGGCACTGTACATGTCGAGATAATCGATGATCATGTAGATCACTATCTTCGGAAACCGCTTCAATTTCCCTAGACCGAGGAGTACAAAACCTTGGTGTTTCGTAGTTGACATCTTGAACTATGTGCATAGAGGTGACTTTGCAAAAATGGGTATTGGGGAGACTGTTATTGCTGTCGTATAGGAAAACCACGCATATGTCTCTGCTTACCTACATAGCCCTTCTTATTAATAAAGAGAGAAACTTCATGTCCTTGCAATGAAGGTACCTAATCTAGAATGTGGGTTTCGGATGGTTTACTTAGCAATCTATATCAATCCTCAAATCATTGAAAGGAAACAAAGAAGTTTGATTGTTGGTACATGATTTGCGACTTAGGAAACACCTGGTATTAGATTGTCTGAAGTCAAAAGGCAAACTTTCACCAGGCAGATATTTCAGGTTTTTACCTAGGTACCTGGGCACCTTTGCCAGGTAATATCGTAGAATAAAGTAATCTCCAAAATATACCTAGCCCTACTCATCTCGGTTTCAATGACGATGCAGATGCAACGTCCATAGACATAGCCACCCACTGGCCGGTCGCGAAGCTTGTAAAATGCATCTAACAAGAACCTCTAACCTAAGCAAGACCATAGGTGTGCTCATACTACTCTCGGTCATATTACCTATCGTTCTATGGACTAACGAGGAAATTGGTATTCTATTCTACAAATGCCGAGAACACCTATCATCTAGACGAGAGGGAACCAAGACATTCCGTCTCAGTTGAATTGGCACGAAGCAGGAGATTTCCAAAGTGATTATTGACTAACAGCTAAGCAAGAACAAGATCCTCGCGCGTGAAGACATCAATAATCCTCAATTATGGACGACGGGTTGTAATAATAAGTTCCTAGGGGTAACTTCCTAGGGGTGCTGCGAAGAGCCCTGGCTCCGAAGACGGAATGCCTTCTGTCAGACTGCTTACTTATAATATGTGCTGAGCTTAGTAGCTTGTCCTCGTCTATAGCAATTACTAATATCGGCAAGGAATATCTCCGTGATTCGTACGGAGATTAGTGTGATCGGTGATAAGCTTCGACTTGCATCGTAAGAAAACACCACATTTCCATCAAGCTGGTATAGAAGCAGAATTGACTAATGCATGAATGACTCCGTGACGATCTCATGATGGCGTAAGTTATGGATAGGCGGGTAGATAGAACCAAAGATCCCGGAAATATAAATGTGCTTCAAAACTATAAGAATGTGGCTAGATGTCGTAAAACTAGCATCTCCAATTAATTAAGAGGTGCATTCCAATTATTATCATCGCGATGGCGTCGGATCATTTGAACTTCAACTGTGCCCTTGTCACTGGCGGAGGTGGGGGCATCGGAAAGGAGATCTCGCGGTACTTCATATCAAAAGGAAAGAAAGTCATCATTGCTGGACGAACAGAATCCAATCTTCAAGCTACAGCAAAGGAAATAGGAGCCGCCGGGTACTATGTTCTTGATACCGGCTCAATCCCCGATATTCCAGCGTTCATCGATCGGATCATCAAAGATCATCCTGATCTTGACTGCTTAGTCAACAATGCCGGCGTCCAAAGACCACTCCAGGTTCTAAAACAGACACCAGAAGACTTCCTCTCGAAGGCCGATAATGAGATAAACATCAACATTCGTGGCCCGCTGCACCTCGCGGTTGGGTTATTACCTCACTTCCAATCCAAGCCGGATGCTCTTATTATCAACGTAACTAGCGTTCTGGGATTCGTGCCATTTTCGATCATCAACCCTGTGTATAATGGCACTAAGAGCTTCCTGCGCTTCTTTTCGATGGCACTGAGGTCGCAACTCAAGGATACGAGGGTACGAGTTGTCGAGATCGTTCCACCGACTGTCTCAACTGCCCTCCATCGCGAACGCGAAAACCCCAACGACAACTCTAAGGAGAACAACCCCAACGCTCTATCGTTAGAAGAGTTTATGAATGAGGTTTCTGATAAGCTTGAGAGGGGTGAGGAGACAATCGGGGCGGGGTTAGGGGATGAGTTGGTGAGGAAGTGGTATGATGCTTTTGGTTACCTGTATCAGGATTGATTCAGGAAGAGATTGTAGACGGGTGAAGGCATGTGTATGTAGCTATTTGATGCCCTAAACAGCGTTTGTTCTATGAACATTGAAGAATCTTATTTTGAAACTTGATTACTGATCGATCACATGCTGCACTACATAGACATTTCACGCACGTGATGATGTAATTGATCATATGAAGGCAGCTACCCGTAATTGTTTCAGAAACCAGAAACGCGACTTCCAAAATTGTTACACAACCCATTGCAACCTTGTCAACCCCTGTCATTAACGGCCTGCTGCATTAAAGCCAGATCATTGATGCCGCTGCCGCCTAATGAAAAGCGTGGTGGCGTCGCAGTATTGACGCCACAGTACCCACAACGCCACTTTACCCCCACCTTTTAAGCCCTATCTGCCTGTTACCCAGGCAAACGGAGGAAAGTAAGATTGCCTTCCAAGGTTCTTATGACGCAGGACTTTCCCACCCACTATCACCAAAAAAACCAAGAAATACACAAGCTCTTGCGTTGACTGGCAAGCGCGACGAGATCCCTGTCTCCTACAAGTTGGGTTCTCTCCCTCTTTTTTTATATGAGCATCATTTTCCCTCCATCATACTTCTCTTCACCTTCTATCGGCTGCCCTTTTTTTTGAAGGATCAGCCTTTATTTGGACAAGATGTTTGTCCTTAAAAATGGTAAGTGGTTCAACTACCCCTCGTTGCTAGCCTTGTCCCAAAACAGCGCTCTGGTAGAGTCTAGAATGTTGTCTTGAACTTTGTTTGGGACCTCAAATTAACACGACCAAATTTGGAAATTATGTCAACCATGGCAACCATGGTCTACAGAGCATTTCATAATTAACATTGGCACGGACATACGGACATACCACTAACATATACAAATAGTTGGCAAGTTCATCTTCGGCACCGGTAGCCAAGAGTCTATGATAGAGCTGCCTCAAGGCCAACTCTACCTAGTCCGACCTCTATCACCAAAGGGATACTCCGAACTCATCTTCAAAGACGCTACCGCTCGTATTCGTCGAACCGGCCAAGACTTTCAATATCAACTTGTCGTACAAAGGGTTTACGAAGAAGGCGAGGCTGAGTTAGCCGATGAGGAAGGCGAAGACGAAGAACTGAATGCCCTAGCCGCCGAGAAAGACGAAAAGACATTCCTCCTTGACGAAGCTTTGCACTTCCGCGTTGAAATAAGAGAAGGATCGCAGAACGTAATCGCTTGGAAGGATTTGAGCGGAGACGTTGGCGACGTCTACGAATTTGTCTGCGACCCCTCAATTAAATCTGCGCAAGTTGGTGCATTCGAACGTGTCGCAAAACAGTGTCAATACGAGCGCAAGTACAGAAAACCACATTCCACTGCCTCTGAGGCCGATCTTGAGCAGTTTGATTTCGAAGAGCAACCTATTCCCCAGGCTAGTCCAATTCACAGCCCGACTCTAGCACGATCCATCGAATCGTCCGACGCCATGTTTCAACTAAAGAACGAGGCAAACGTTAGCGCAAAGAGAGATAGTATCCCGTCTACCTCGTCTGTCCTCGCTGAACCCGAACCAGAAGTCTACGAAGAGGAGGAAGTTGAGACGAAGTCTTCTAAGCAAAAGGGGCCCCCTGAAGCACCGACCCAACCCGAACCAGTCGAGATCTTGTCCATGGAACTCGGCGAGCTCCACTTTTACGACTTTCCCTCGGGAGCCTTCGTCCTCCAAGACTCATCCGTTACAGCCCAGGTGTCAGATATTGGTAACTGGAACTACTGGCTGCACATTGCTAGCAAAGATAGACAGTGGCTCGGTATCCCAGTCATTGCTGATATCAACCCCGTCTTCAATTTTGAATTTCTTTCCTTTATCTTCAACCAATTTACAGATGACGGCTCCGCCTATTCTTGGTTGTTGAGGTTCAAAGATAACAAGACCCTAGAACGATTCCAGGATGGTCTGATGAGAGCACTCTGGGAACAGTTGAACGAAACCAAGTGGAATAAGGTGAAGGAGCAAGACCGTCAATATGTCTTGGATGCCTTCGAAGATCTGAACATGGAAGATGCACCGATTGAAGAAGAGGAAGAAGAGCTTGAGCCTGTGGAGGAAGAGGAAGAGGAAGACGATGCGCCGCGTAGCGAACACTATGATAGCGATGAGGAGGAAGAAGATGTAGAGACTGCACCGAAAGATCCCTACACCAACTCCGCTTTAGCTGTTGGTTACAAACATGACCGCTCTTTTGTCGTCCGAGGACCGAAGATTGGAGTGTTCAAACATACGCCTAAGAATCATCTGGAGTTCACTACCAATATATCTAAAGTCGAGACACCGAAGGGCGCTTCTTTCGTCCCTAAAAAGGTCATGTTGCACAATGAAGACCGCAACCTGATTTTGCAGAACGACACAGACCCCAACAAGCTGTATCGCATGGACCTTGAGTATGGAAAGGTGGTTGACGAGTGGAACGTCCACGACGATATTCCAGTTGTCACCTTCGCACCAGAGAACAAATTTGCACAGATGACGCACGAGCCAACATTCTTAGGTATCTCCCGAAATGCGCTATTCCGTGTTGATCCTCGTCTATCTGGCAACAAACTTGTCGATTCCCAACTCAAGCAGTACGTGTCTAAGAATGATTTCTCTTCGGTGTCTACTACGGAGAAGGGCTACGTAGCTGTTGCTTCCAACAAGGGTGATATTAGACTCTTTGATCGTCTAGGTATCAACGCGAAGACTGTCATTCCGGCCCTTGGCGAACCTATCATCGGTCTTGACGTGTCCGCGGATGGTCGCTGGGTGCTCGGAACTTGTCGCACGTATCTACTACTTATCGATGCGCTGCAGAAGTCTGGTAAAAATGAAGGCAAGCTAGGTTTTGAGAAACCTTTCGCTGCGGATTCCAAGCCTCAGCCTCGCCGTCTCGCATTAACTCCAGAGCACGTTGCGCAATTCCACCACGAAACAGGCAAGGGTGTCTCGTTTACCCCCGCCCGATTCAACACAAGCAAGACAAACGAGGAGACGTCCATTATCACTGCAACCGGCCCATACATCATCGATTGGAACCTCGACAAGGTCATCCGTGGCTCTAAATCGCCTTACATCATTAAACGCTACGAGGATAACGTCAAGGCGGACGACTTCAAATTCGGTACCGATCAAAACGTCATCGTCACCTTGCCTAACTGGGTGAACATGGTTGGAAAGCAACATCTCAAGAGACCTACAAGAGAGAGCATTGCGGGCGACTTCGTGCCGCGACGAAGCTCGGCGCGAATCGGTACACGAGAGAGCGGGCGATATAAGCTTGGCAAGGACGATGTCGTCCACTCGCCCTACTAGAAACGAACTAATACGCGGTCGTGTTATTTGATTTAACGAGATTACGTCTTTTCACCAGCGCCGCGGACGACCCGGCGCTTTTCTTACTCTACATACCCCCGCCGGCGTTCAGGGATGGACGGGAACGGGTGTTGATTTTTGTTGTTCGTGGGGCCGGCCGCTTTGGCTTAGGGCAAGATACCTGTTTTATCGCGTACGCGATTTGTTTGATTGAGACTAGGTAGTTAGGTAGATAGTAATGTACCTCATCAAGGGATTTATCTGTTCGAAATATTTGACGGGTGAATGTCGGCTTGCGATATGATTATTTGGGGTTTCATGTGATTGATGTATTGAGACCTGTTGGTCCCGGGCTCTCTCGGATGAGGTGCTGATACACCCTCCTTTTCAAAATGTCGGTATCAATGATTATCTGTCTTGATGGTATCTTACACAAGTACATTTATCGCTTATTTCACCTCGCGAGAGATTTCTCTAATGGCAAAGCCACGTAGGAGTTTTCCACGTCCCGTCATAACTCATTACTAAAACATAAGCGAGAGAGATAACAAGCTTCGGGAGCTCACCACATTAATATACCTATACGTACCCCAGCAAAACGAAACAAGCAGGGTAATGTAATCAGATAACTTCCACCACACTAGGAGGCTCGCTCGGCGATTTACTTATATGAGCTATAACGCGCGACGTCATCACTACGAGTCACGTAGTATTAGCGGTGGGATAGCAGATTGAGGAAACACTCTAGCTAAACAATTCATTCTTCCAACGAAGATGGCACAGGTTTGTCTTTACGCAGCGCAATTTATTAAATGTGTATGCATACGCTTCTGAGATAACTTGGCGGTACCGTTCGTAACCCAGTTAACCTGTTCCTGCGACCCGAGCACTTCGAAATTGATGCGTCCGACTATATAATCGACAGGCTTGATACCAGGTTGGTAGGTGGTAGTTTTGCGTCCGGGATCCCGCCGTGCGGGATGGATGCGGTTGATATAAAAGTGCTGCGATCCCGTTCCTTCGAATCGGCCCAATACCGTAAATGATCGGACGGCCCTGCATTCAGGCAAAAGGTCAACGTCGCAACATTGCGACGTCGAAACTGGATACATACCGGAGGGTAGCAGTTGATTACGATGGGTTACAGAAAGATTTAAGCGTTTTCGGATAGTAATATCGCGAGAATGTGGTGTTTGGATGCATGTGAACCTGATTTTTCTTCGCCCCTTTTATTAGTCAACTTACGCGAATTTGGAGATTTGGAGATGAGTGCGGTTCAAAGCGATCAGCGGTCTGTTGAAAGGATATTTTTCATCGCGCTTTAGGGATATATCGCTGAAATAATCTCGGCATCGTGTCATTCTACGCATCAGGACACTCGGCGCCGACGCCGTCGATCCCGGAACGTCGTATACCTTGTCACACTCGTACCAAGATCATGGTGATCTACAGGCACTTATACTTAATAAGCTTGGTTTTATAGGTAGATAAGCCCCGCATACGGAATGGGTAGGTGGAATAAATGTTTTCACTGCTGGACCAACGGGTAGTTACTGATATATCCACTTGATCAATAAGTAACCTTGGGAACTTTGAGGGAAAATAACATTGAGATCTTCCTACCAAAAGGAAGAAAGGTGTAAGAGTAAATGGACATATAGGTAAGGCACTAAGATGTGCAAAGGGAAGACGGTAAGACCTACGATCACCCGCATGAGTCGGTACCTACTTGAGAGAAGATCGTGTTAAGTCCGACATCAATATGTTGAAATTGGGGAAGCTTCGACAAACCCGGGAAGACAGAGTTCCTATGAAGACGTGTGCCTACAGAACCACGTGCCCGGGTGAATGAACGGGTTACTCACAGGAGCCGGAACATCCTAATGTCGTAATATAACCCTGACCCCCGGGACCTAAGACGTATGCCCAGACGTAGCAGTTCTAATCCTACTAGGTACCTAATTCAAGACCGAGAACCAAAAGAAAAATTCCTGAGGCAATACTGCCTCGTGGCTTTTGGTGACGCGTCTGCTGTCAGATAGTTGCTATACGCTCGTTCCTTTAAGTTACCCTTTCCTCCTCGTTTGTACCTTTCTAGAGAGATATACTCCTTCGTCTGAGTCAAAGGTACCAATCTTGCCGTCATGAAGGTGTCTCCCTCCGCGACGGCGCTGCTGCTCGCCGCGCACGCCATCCTGATCGCCCCGGCGGGCGGGATCCCCAATTGTCCTTACCCGGGACCAGCATTCCCGAAGCCGACCTCGCTCGCGACGTCGGATGCCATAAAGACTGCGATCGCAAACATGACGGCAACGTTCAATGCCCGAGTTTCGGACCCTGCTACCAATCCTAATGGCACGTCATGGTCGATTCAGGTATTCTCGGCTTCCGATGCGGATGATACGCCACTTTGGAGTCACTATCACACTGCGACTAATCTCTTGACTGCTGATACCCCTGGAGTGAAGAGCATAGATGGAGATACTGTGTTCCGACTTGGGAGCGTCACGAAGATATTCACCATATTGACGTTTCTCATCGAGGCGGGTGACACGTACTGGAACACGCCAGTGACGCAATGGGTCCCAGAGCTGGAGCTATTGGCTGGGAAAGCCCAGTACGATCCTATCATGAACGTGGACTGGGATAGCATCACGCTGCAAGACCTAGCGAGCCATCTGGCGGGAATAGTGAGAGATTGTAAGTACTTTAGTTGAAAGATAGTAGAAGAGGTGGGAAAAGTGGTGAATGGACAGGGAACGGAAAGTGAATCTAGAAGTTGCCGGGCTAAGATTATGAAACCGATTTGATAGATGCCATCGAAGGGGAACTGACACAAGAGAACAACCAAACTGTACTTGAATCTAAGGGCTTCCCGCCAGCACCACGGAACGAAACACCAATTTGTGGCGAGGCGATAAAATGCCCTCGTGCTGGTGAGTAGCTCCTCAACATCCTAGAATTTTTCTTTCCCGTAGCGAAAGTCGAAAAGGAGGATCGGAAAAGGAAATGACAAGAAAACCTCTAACAGAGACCTTTAAATAGAGTTCTTCACCGGTCTAGCCAATGTCCCTCCCTCATTCTCACCTTCATGGACGGCTGGATATTCGAATATGGGCTACCAAATCCTTGCGTACGCGCTCCAAGCCATCACGCAGAAGCAGTTTGCGCCTATGCTGCAAAGCGACATCATTGACAAGCTGGAGCTCCAGAAGACGTTCTACCAGAAGCCAGACGATGGTTTAGGGGTAATTCCCGAAGGGCAAGAAGATGGTTGGTCGTATAGCCTCGGCGAATCAAGCCCGTACGCCCTTCTCCCCTTACCACTCTCCACTTGGTCGCCTTAGGTATCTAGGTCAAGCTAACGCCACACCTCAGAACCGGAAACATGTACTCCTCAGCAAGCGACCTTTCCCGCCTCGGCCGCGCCATCTTCAAACACACCCTCCTCTCCCCCTCACAGACGCGGCGCTGGCTCAAGCCCACAGCCCTGACCTCGGATATCCACGAAGGCGTCAGCTCCCCCTGGGGTATCCGCCGCATCCCCCTGAACGACGGCAGCCGCGTCGTCGATGCGTACAGCAAAGCCGGCAGCATCAACGTGTACATGTCGCTGCTCGTCCTGCTCCCCGACTACGACGTCGGCATCGTGGCGCTGCTCGCCGGCGGCTGGCCCGGAAACGCGAACTGGGATATCGCGGATAACATCGGACGGGTACTTGTCCCCGCGCTTGAGGACGCGGCAAGGGAGGAGGCGGCGAGGAATTATGCGGGGACTTATACGGCGGTGGGTGGAGAGGGGGAGGGGGACGGGTTGAATAGTACGCTGGTGCTGAGCACGGACCCCGCGCGCCCGGGGTTGGGCGTTGAGAGGTGGGTTAGTAATGGTACGGATATGGTCCCAGTCGCCGTGCGGTATACGTTGAATTACAATGTTACGGGGCCGTCAATCCGGATGTACCCTACAGGCCTTGAGTCCGCGGCTGCTGAGGATGGGACGAAGAAGGTTGCGTTCAAGGCCGTGGTTGAGAACTTGGATTTGCCGGATCGGGGTGGTGCGATGTTCTCGACGAATTGTGGGACTTGGGTTAGTCAGACGGCAGCGGTGTATGCTGATATGCCTTTGGATCAGTTTGTGTTTACCTTGGATAAAGATGGGAAGGCCACGGCGGTTACGCCGTTGGCGCTTAGGACGGCGTTGATGAGGGATGATTAAGCGGCAGAGAGTACCAGTGAAATATTCCGTTTAATATCGAGGCTTATACCCGCTTAGTACGGTAATATATAATTATGCATTGATACAAAGCTTCAAGTTGCTGATCAGCTCTTCGAGAACAATATTAATGTTCTGGGATTTCATGCTTAGTGTGTTGTGGGTTGTTCCACGAAACATGGAGACTTGATGCGCATCATATTTTCTGAACGGGGTCCCTAGTAATAGGGGTTAATAACTCAGGTATCCGAGGTCCGGACATTGGAGCCGGCCCCAATTAATGGAGGTCGGCATCCGATGTGGATCCCGAAATTTAAAGGAGATGGAAAGTCTGTTTGACAAGGTTGGAGTTATAATAAAACCACCTAATTTCTTATTATGCTAGGTAGGTCGGCATGTAATAATATTCAATGTTCTCGATAGAGAGCCGACTCCAGACATCGGTTTCTGGATTTTCTAGGTCTTTACCTATCTGCAGTCAAGTATCCTGCTTGATTTCTGAGGATCAGTACCGGATCAAGATTCAATTCTTCTTCTCTATCACTCTATTTGTCCTTAAAATTAACTTACTCTAAGCAGCTATCATCTGAGTAGTGAATAATGTTAGTCTTGAACCTTTAGGTCAGATACTTGATAGAGATGACATAGACGGTGGTAGGGTAAATTTGTATGTAGGTAGTTAAGAGTAGTAATCACCAACCTCATTCAACCCGGTTTTCAAGATTTAGCTGACAGAATAGTAAACGGAATAAATTACATCAATTATATCATGCCTCCCATACTCGCCTTGGAATTAGAAGTGTCTCACCGTGTTTCAATAGTTGATACGACCAGGGAGGCTAGGTTAGGTATATTTTACGTCGCAGAGCGACGTGTATTTATCTAGATAGGTAAATACACATCTTCGGGTTATATTCCCGCTTTAGGACGTCCAGAGTACTCTTAGGTAGGAACAGAGCTAGAGTATCGCCTGACATAAGAATATTTTTGTTTTTTTCCACCACTCCTGCTCTGATACGACTAGGGAATGGTTCTATCGAGTCCCATCATTGAAGGATCGGGACTCGGAGACCGGAGAATATGCAATTGCTTTCGAAGGAACAACATGCTTGAAATATCTTGCAAATAGGTGAAACAGTAAATGGGAATGATCTGGGAGAACAGCAGCAGAGCGAGGGTCCGTTCTGAGCTGGACCTCCTATCAAACTGCTGGGATGGGGTGAGTCCGATCCTAACTACCTACCTGGTACCTAGGTACCTACCTGTATGTACCTATGTAAATGAAAATACAGAGCCACCGCACAATACTGGCTGTACTTTCTTCAAGTATACCCCTACGAACTGCCAAAACAGTGTCCACTTGTCCCGAGCCACTGAGGAGAAAGTTATCTGTGATGACTCCTGATTTGCTTTTGGGCAGAGCTCATACCATATTACTCTACAGGTTCCACGAGAACACACTAAAACAATGGGATATCTTGAAGAAACGATTTTCGTTGCGTAATCAGAACTATGGAGCAACTCCTAATAAACTGACCCTCACTGACCTCTTGTACTTCCCTTTCGCAATGCTTTGGATGTTCAATTTCTTTGGCGTGGATATGAAGAGTTGACCCCATACTGGAGCAAGAATAATGGAGAAAGCAACAAAGATTGGCAACTTGTAAAGGTGCTAACTCATGATCACCTTCACAAGAAACAGCGGTAGCTCAAGATCGTAAGAACTCTATAATACCTAGCTACCTACCTGGGTAGGTACTGTGCCTTTCTTCTGTCTGACTGCATCCTTTAGTTTTGTTTTTCTTTTTACTTTAACTCTTTTTGCCACGCGTCACCCTGGCTCTGCCAACGAGGATACTCCGGTAGTCCGGGCATCTCACTGGGCCATTATTGTGCACATGTGTAACCAGGCCTATACCAATACTAGGTAGATAGGTAGCACGTCCTTTAGACACCATCGCCATCATCTACATTCATTGCCTCCACCATGAGTCATAATGAGCGTATTCAATAAGAATCCTAGGTGCTTAGAAGAAGTTAGCCCACTTATACGCACAAAATAATTCCTGTGGTGGCTTGCTCAAATTACTTTCATGAAAGACTATCCTTCAGGCGTACCTCGGAGCCTGTCCTAAGTCCTAGGTGAGCGCCTTCGGGTAAGCGAGATTAAAGCAACCCCGGTGGAAACACATAGTTTCATCACATGGCCCCGAGGAAAATTATCTACTAGAAATATAATCGTCCATATCTAGGATCGGGGGTAGGTTAGACATTTGATATTCCTGGCCTGATAAAATAGCAGCGCTGTGCATTCTCCAAAGCCAAGATGCTTACTTACTTGGCCACTATCGTTGGGATATTAGTAGTTGGTGCCTTCAGATTGTTGACTCGTTTCGTATCAGCGCTACTAAATGTAAGTACTTCGACTGTTGGATAATAGAATATTATCATTCCATTTAAAAGCTAACAAAAGCGTAGGCAGGCCTTCGCCTGAGATATCGGGTAGAGCACACAGAGACTCGCCTACAGATACCATCATTGCCATATAAGTTCCCAGACGGCCAAGGCGATGGGGAAAAGTTCCTCAATGGTAGACAGAATAGTTTTGCTTGGGAAAAAGAGTACGGTCCGATATATCGTATTTGGTCAGGCATGACTCCTGAAATGTTCGTATGGTACACTCTTCCGGTGAACGCTGCTAATTCACTACCAAGTGTCCTAACTCGCCCTGAGGACGTTCAGTGTGTATTCAAGGATTCCGACAAGCACATAAAAGCCGTGAACAATGATTCTGGATACTTGTTAAGCGAAATTCTAGGGAAATGTGTGGGACTCACTAGCGGAAGCGATTGGAAAAGAGTCCGTTTTATTTGCGAGGGCTCATTTATTCGAACAAGGGCGGCAGACCAAATTCCCATTGCGCAACGCCATACCCACCGTCATTTCAACCAGCGTTGGGATCAATCACGACTTTCAGAGTCAATAATTGACCCTGCCAAAGATTTGAAAATGCTAGCGTTTTGGGTAATTGCGGAGGTCTTGTATGGTCATCTATCTCCGGAGGAGGAGTTCACCTTGAAGGGGCTTGCTGCACAGCGTGATAGATTGTTCCGATATGTCACAAATGGTGGGATTACGAGATTCCATTGGTCTCAATATCTTCCTACAAGAGCGAACAAGGACCTGCGAGATTTCAAGTTTCGCTGGTCGAGATTCAATGCTGCAGTGCTTGAACGATCCACAGACACAGGGAGTTCATCACCGTTCGTGGAGATGTACAATGAAGTTAGTTCTGGGAGATTGACTATCGATGAACTGGACCATACACTAGATGAGATGCTCTTCGCTAATCTCGACGTTACGTTGGGCGGTATCTCATGGAACCTTACCTTTTTAGCTATGCACCCTTCTCACCAGAGCCAACTTCGAAATGAGATATTAGAAATGGAGGAGATTCAATCTCTGCGATTAAACTTGCTTCGGCTTGTAGGGTCAAGGGGTTGAATATTACTGTTGCCTCCGTCTTAACAGCCCCTTCGATACGTCACATATTTCACCATATCTATGCGGATACTCCGGTCTCCAATTCACCTCTCATAAAACATGAGCTGTCTAGGAATGATGCCGAGAAATCTTCTAGCAAAGTCACAAACAGCTCTTTACAAGGCGTTGATCTTTCTTTGAAGACCTGCGAGGCAACTCGAATGCAGCAATCCTTGATCTATGGCAGTCGGAGTCTTGCTGGGCAGAATATTGTACATTACTACGAAAAACATCTTCCAAAGAATGTCCCATTGATCAAGAAAGCTGTTACGAACCTATACCTAGGTACTTAGGTATACGGGTTGATTCGTGGGTTTCCTTGTTTGTTAACAGTAC